>QTSX02002870.1:0-564266 GCA_014839935.2 Entomophthora muscae
TGCACAATTGCCACAGCAAAGAAAATCAGCCAATTAATGACAATAAACAGTATTCCATTAACACATTACATTATTATTATCTCGCAAAATCTGACTGAAAAGTTTACAGAATTATTACCAATAGGTAAATATACAGGCTGTAAAATTCACTATGTATTAATATTTGTACTAAGCGTTAATGGCTCTCTAATATAAACAAAGTCAATTTATTTTAAATTGTAATGAAAAAGACCTAATTTACAATGTATTTTATTAAACAAAATGCATTGAGTTATGCACATAATATCAAAATATCAAGAGTTGATGTCTAATTGCAATATTCTAATGCAATATTTATGTTTATTGTCTTTAATTTATTAATGATGATGAAAAATAAGTATGTATTGAAGATAGTACTATGAAAACCAGTTTTTTGATGGAATTCAAACAAAATGTCAACAATCTATAACTTGATCAACAAATTAGAAGCACACCTGAAAAAGGTTGTTGAAATAGAAAAAAATATCACTGAAATAGTGACAGGAAAGCTGGGTAATGAGGGCCAGCCGCTTATCCAGTCAAAAGAAGATGCTCTGGATAAATTGGGAAATATTATAGATGAAAAGAATAAAGAAAAATTACTTAATCTACAGGGAACTATTTTATCAAGTCTGAAGTTCAACAATGTGGCCTACAATTTGTGGGAGTTCTGGCAGGGGGCCAAAGAAAACAATAAGGTCAAACTAATTGAAGGAACAGAAATTCAAGAGGAAATCAACACCAATGAAGAGGAAAACAATCAAATAAAAACAGATGAAAATGAAACACAATCAAGAGAAAGAAGCACTTCAAGAAATACAGAAGCTTTATCAAATGAAAATCAAGAGGAAGCACAAGTTGCAAGAAAAATAAGAAAAATTAAGCCTAAGAAAATTAATGAAGAGCATCCAACACTCATGAAGTTTGCCTAAGTGACGCCTGTGGCTGAGGAGGCCACAGGGGAAACAATTAGTAAGTCTTTTTATGTTTTAATTATATTTATTTTAGTCATCACCAGGGATGGGGATGAGGTTGCGGAAGTGGCAGCTTATACGCCAAGTTGGTTTTACGGGGGTTACCAGTCACTGGTGGCCCCTGTAAAACAAATAAAAAAAACCAAATAAATAAAATAGTTCAACAGAATATGAATAATTTTTTTAATATTGAAGCTCAAGATAGGGAATATTCACCACCTGCGGGGTACTTGCCATGGATAAGGGAAGCATTGAACTAGGATCAAATATCAAATTCAAAGAAATGAATGAAATTTGCGGGATATCAAACTGAACTTTGATGAATACATATACAAAAGCATTCAACAATTCCCCTTCACTGTCATGGCCCGCCATGACATAGTAGCTTTGGAAAATTGCGTTTTAAAAGCTTGGATTGATAAAGATACTTCTTGCTGTCAGAAAGCTACCTTGATGATCTCCCTAGGTACCCTAGATCAAAAGTTATGGCAATTTAAGGAGCCGAGTTCAAAAACCCTGTCAGCATGTCCCAAAATGGTTGCAAGATTGGATTTCAAATCAAGACAAGCAACAATTAGTAAGCGGGCAAATCCAACCATATCTCAGCTTCCAGTGATCAGTTTTGGACGTTCTTACGCTCAAATGAAAGCCATAGATGAGGAAAATCCATCCAAAGTATTTTTAGATGACCAACTAAGGCAAAACGCAAAGTTCAAATCTGGCCAAAAGAATATGACTAGAATTAGTCAGCTGATGTTTCAAACTTTTAGCATGACCCTTCAGATAGAGAGACAAGGACCTTCAGGAAGAATATGGAAGAATCTCAAAGACTAATGTAAATGGTATAAAAAGAACCTAGTTTCCCTTTTCCCCATTGTGATCATTCTTGGTCTGAATAATAAATAAAGGACTTCTCTTAGACTATAGTTTAAATGGATTAGAGTTGGGAGCCCTTGGGCCCTGGCATTCACAAACATCAACAAATATGAAAAGAATTTAATAAAAACTGACTTTCAAATAGGAAATGAATATTTGAAATCTGCAATTTTTAATGAAGTTTTTAAGGCACTATCAAATAAAGTTGGGGATGCAGTCCTTATGAATAATTTTAAATATTTATTGATATTGTTTGCTGAGGCCTAGGGGGCTGATTCAAGTTAGGCGCCCCCGGAACCCTCTTCAAGTTCAACCAAACATCCTATATTAATAGGTTAGTTCAAAAAATTATGCATGTTCTTGGAAAAGTATACCTTGCAAAGAATCCACATTGTGGTATACCTGGGAATCCTCCTCCACTGCATATTAAAAACCAACATCAAAAAGTTGGAGGATGTACCTATTCAAATGAACATTTGCCGTGTAGCCCTCAACCACCAGAAGATACCACAGGGATACAGGACAGTTGAGCACGTCCTGTATAACTCATTTGCATTGACAACACTATACAGGTACTACGTGCCCCCCAAAAAACCTACTAGTTGATTCACTCACCTGCCTGCCTTTTATTAATTGATCAGCAACCACAGGGGTACAGGGCGGCACCCCTCTAGCAATCACATCCAGGGTTGTCCATCACATACAGAAGAGTATGTGGATCCAATTAGACGCATTAGCAGAAAATTTGATTTTGGGGTATAATTCCCTGGAATAATCCCATTCCCTTTGCAGTTAGCATCCCCCAATAAATATTTTCTCCTTGCAAATTAATTTTTTTTACTTTTTATATTTTAATACTAAATTTTTTAATACTGAAATATGTAATATTAAAATTTTACTATAAAATTTTAATATTACACATTTAAATATTAAAAAATTTAGTGTCTAAAAGTTAATATTAAAATTTTAATAATACATATTACAATATTAAAATTTTTAATACAGTAGTTTTAAAAGCTATGGCGACAAGCAAAAATACTTTAGATTTAAACAAAATGATTTCAGATTCAAACAAAATCCAAGTTGCGCGAGATTCAGGATTCAATTAATTTAAATATTTTTGGTTAATAAATGAACTGTCAAACCAAAAATGAAATTTCACTAACCCATTATACAAAATTAAAGCAAACATCAAGTGGTGTAGTTCAAACCACAAACAAAATGAACTGACACAACAAGTGAAATGGATGGATGCTGTTCCAGAGTATATTATAATCCAATCAGGATTCATATGAGACACTGACAGAAGAACTAAAATGAAACAAAACTTGAGCAATCTAGAAGTGAGATTACACAAGCACAAAACAAAATGAACTCATACAAGATGTGTAGTATGAGCAGCCTAAAATATAAAATAACAGTTTAACAGAAAATCAATAGCAATCTAATTTAGGAACAGAGGCATTTTATTCATTTTCATGGCTTCTGATTTGTATTAAATGGTTTTGAGAACCTTCCAAATATGGACTCAAGATTACAATAAAAATAAATCATTAAATTTTAAAATTTCTGCTTTTAGTGATTTTATCCTTGGTTTTTTACAATGGTTTTTAATAGCAATAGCTTTGACGGTGCCAGCAGCCAAGCCAGCAGCAGCCAGACCAGCTTCAATGGAGGCAAGGCTCAGAACGTGGAGGCACCCATTTATACCCAAGCCTTTGAGGCAGGTAACAAGGAAGCTAACCTGTTACTGTCCCCCAACCCATATGGCTTTGACTTGCTTGAGAGTCACTTAGCGTCTAGCTCTGCCCTTGCTCCCGTACCCACCCCCACACAAGTTGCCCACCAATCAACCAATCAGGATGGCAACCTTGATTTGGAACAACTCCCTGCCACCAGCCAATCTGCCCCCCTACAGCCAATCAGGCTTTAGCTCCCCTGACCCAGCGCCCCAAGCAACAAATTATCACTGCCCAAATTCTTCAGGAAATTTTGGCACTCAACCTGCAGGGTTTGTCCTGGGATCAGATAGCCAGCCAATTACAATTCACCCAAGCCACAATAATGCGGGAATTCAACAACCTGATGAATAAGGGAAATCTGATTGGGACAGCCAAGAAGCCAAAGAAGGCCCCAGTGTCCCAGATTAGCGAGGCCTACCCAATCATGCTTGACCTCCTCCAGCAGGATCCCAAGCTTCCCTTGACCCAGGTCCGGAAGCAGCTTGCGCACCATAACATATGGTCTCCAAGCGCATGGTGTAGCTCTGGATGTATGGGAAGGTGGCTTCCACATGGGTTCTTACCAATTTTGCCAGCAACCAATGGGATGGCGCTGAGGATTCCCCGTATGACACTGCAATTGAATCAACCCTGGTCAGATGCTTGACAAGTCTAACAGATGACATCATGTTTGTCTTGTACTACAAGTTATCAATTGCATTTGACAATTTCAGTGAGCAAGAAAAAGCTGCCACCAAGAATGGAAGGAAGAAGGTCAAGAAGGGGACATTCATTGGTGCATTTCTGGCTGTTTCAGCCAAGGGTTTTGTCTACTATCAGACAAACCCTGATTTCATCAATGGGTACTCATATGGCCACATCCTCAGTGGATTGCTTGACTCCTGGGATAGCTCAAATTCCAAATACCGGGTTTTCTTGAGCCACCAGATGGAGGGAAGCTCCACTGCCCTTGAGGCCATCCAGGGACCAGGCCTCAGTCTACCCCGCCGGTCATGCAGACGTCCATCTGGCTGATGTTGTGTTCTTTAATATTAGAGATACACTACAGGAGCGCCGCCCTCAGGCTTTCAACAACCTCTATCTTGGGGTCCTTGATCACAATTTTCTCTTTGGTCACCAAATGATGGCTGACTTGTTTGCGCAAATGGTTTTCCATGTGAACATGAGCAACCAATCACGCAAGGATAAGCGCCTCCCACCCTGTGCCACAGCCACCTACCAGCCCATCCAGCCAATGACTGATGAGGAGTACAATGAGCAGTATATGGTGGCCATCACGTGCAATCCTCCTGCCTCCACTCCCGCCACCAACACCCCTCATCCGCAAACCCAACCCATCCAATCCCAGAACCCCAGGCCAGCACCGCTTCTACGTCTTCCTTCCTGCACCATTCTACCTACTAGGCATCACTCTTCCCCGCCTCAATAAACCCCCTGGTTCCAAAAAAATTCTATTTATATTATCTTTATTTTGAATTTCAATTGTTTGTGTTCTCTTTGTTTATAATTGGCTATATTCTTTATGTTCAGCTTATTTCTATAAAATCATATATTTACTAATGTTGAAACCGCAGGCTCAACCCGCCAGCAAGGTTCTAACCAAGCGGGTTTGTGACCCGCAATCTGATTACCCGGCCACTTGAAGCCAAACCCGGAAGTCAACTTGGATTACCCAATCAGTCAACATGAGCAAATGATGATCCCTCACGGTGGATACCTTGATTTGGCGCTTGACTCATTAACAGGATCAAGCCACCCCCTCTTCCATCCAGCCGTGTGATCACCAATCATGTTCCTTCTATCCATTGATTCACAATAGCTATATAATCACTATCTCACAATAAAGATTATTATCTATCCTCTAAATCTTTTTCCCCTTGTAACTCTGCTAAAACAGCACAGTTACGACACTATGTTGTGTATCTAGATCCTGAACACAGTTATTTTTAGCACCCAAACACATCCCCTTGTGAAAATATTAACAACAATTTGGTGATCAACTGAATTTAAATTAGAAAATTATAGGTTAATTGTATTTAGATAAAGTTATTACTGATCCAAATTCAAAACCTTAATGATAAACTTTAAGCCAATCAGGAGCCGAGTGATAAAGTGATTGTTGTGATATAAAGGGTCATTCAATAATTCTTTGATGTATGTGCACTAATTAATATGCTTGGCTGGATGTTTTGCCATTGTACGCCATTGCCGCTGTGACAAGTTGTTGATGGACTAGTGCTAACCCAGCAGCTGATTGGGCACTAGTCCATCAACAACTTGCCACAGCAGCAATGGCGTACAATGGCAAAACATCCAGCCAATCATATTAATTAGCGCACATGCATCAAAAAATTATTGAATGACCCTTTATGTCACAACAATCACTTTATCACTTGGCTCCTGATTGGCTTAAAGTTTATCATTAAGGTTTTGAATTTGGATCAGTAACAACTTTATCTAAAAACAGTTAACACTATAATTTTCTAATTCAAATTTAACTGATCATTAAATTGTTGTTAATATTTTCACAAGGGGATGTGTTTGGGTGCTAAAAATAACATTCAATCAAGGAAACAATTCCAACACAAAGCAAATGACACATATCAAGATGAGCGTAAAACATATACACAATGGGTAAAAAGATGGGATAATGTAGTAAATGGGAAAACAAAAAGGAATAAACAAAGAGGCAACAGTATCAAAATAATACAGAATTTATTGAGGCAAAAGCTATAAAAACATGTGGAAAGGTTAGTAAAAAAATCAATGAGAGAATTGGAAAAGCTTCTGAAGGACCTTGACTTAGCGATTGCCAAAATAAAGGACATTGACCGCAAGGTCAAAGCAAAGGTGAAGTCCGCTGTCCTCACTGGGGACAAAATTGACAAGGTGTCTGCAAAGGCACTAATGTCAAAAATGCCTGACACCCCGGAGAAGACAATTGAGCGCTTACTAAATATTCAAAAACTGTGGTTGAGGGGCTCCAGTTCAAGGCATACAATCTTTCTGCGCTGTCTGTCTGGGTTGACGACCCTGAGATGTATGAACATCTCAAACCTGCAAAGCGCACAAGAACTGTGGACACTGAATTGCCAGCACAACTGCTTGCACTGAGAATGGCAAAGCCAGCTGAAGCCGCCAGCAAGGAAGAAACCCAAGAAGGTAACCTAAAAAATTATAATTAATAAAAATTCCTAAATACTTACCTTTTTTAGAAGATGTTGATGGTGAACTCTGCTGGGTCCCGGTCCCTTTTGTCCCCCCACCTTCTATGCCATCTATGCTAATCATGTGGCAAGGCAGCTTTTCCTGTCCCCCCCTGTCTTGCGGGAGCTTGAAGACAGGATCCATGGTACATTCCTGATGTCCAGGGAGGCATTGGCTGGACTTTTGCATGGTGAGGGGGCATCTAAGTGGGCAGTTACTGCCTACAAAGATGCCTAACTGGTCCACCTGGGCCTGGTATCCCTCAGTGGTTTTTTCTGTGTAAACTCCATTGAGCTTGTTTGGGGACGTCCTGGCAACGCTCCCATTCAAGAATGTACCGGAGATGGGCCAGGCTCATGTGGCTGCTTGCTTCTGCTTCCCATTAGAGCACACCCTGTCTTACCTATTGGAGAACTTTGGGCGCACAGTGGGCAAATTGGCTGTTGCAGACGCAAAAGCTGTCAAGAAGACAAAAATCCTCCTTGCCAACTTTGGGTTGGCCTGGAGTGCCAACAAGACGGGGCTCCCTGCAGCCATGGAGCTGACCTTTTCAAAGACCAAGCACAACAAGAAGATCAGCGCTGTATACAACAAATTGTGCAAGTTTACAGAAGTCTTTGCTGGACAAAGACTTCACCTCATTGTTTGCCTTGGTTATCTTTTCTTCTTTGGGATGAGAGCCAGTGTAGAGGACCTAGACAGGGTCCTTCTTGGGGTTGACGAGGCCATGCTCTCACTGGATGGGAAGAAGGTCACCCCCTGGGTATGACTTGGTGGATCACGTCATCCAGGACGCCCTGGTCCTGGCTGGCATTGTTGGGTTTGCAGCCCTGCCAGAAAAGCTGCTCCTCCATTCCCACCTCACCATCCTTCCTTTTACCAGCAGGCGTGAATACTTTAATACGGGTGTATCCACCATTCATGGTGTGGCGGTGGAGGTTGTGCGCCACCTCCATTGCGGGGTGGGTACATACCGCTGAACCCATTACAGGCGCACTTAATTTTATCTCTATATCAATAAATATATTTATAATCTACTATATTTTTATATTATAAATAATTTTTCAAATAATATTTTAGCAAACAAGATTTGAAAAATATATTGCGGAAATGGATTTCATAAAAGTATAAAATAATATGGTAATAAAATAAATTTCACCCTTACAATTTACGTTTAATTTTTATAAGTCTATTTTATATTTATTTGACAAAAGTGATTTAAATCTATTTGCGTAATCCAGTATTGAGCGTTTGGGATTACCTCAGATGGCATAATAAAATAATATATAATAAAATAAATAAAGTACTTACATCTATTGATGGATCTTCTGAATATGATTGCGGGCGTGGAACCATCTAAATTAAAATGATATTTAATAAATCTTAAATAGTAAATTAGAGAATATAAAAAAGTTGAACATGCTAAGCTTTTAATTGATTGGCTGTTGGGCAAGGCATGCAGGGATGAACAAATCAGTGTGGCCATAGAATTTGGCCATAGTCTCAGCTGGAAGGGTGTGGATCCTGGCCTGCAGCAAATCAAACAGGTCCTCAGTCCCTGTTGGGGTTCCTTGCTTGACAACTTGCTTGAGCCACCCAAAGACTTCCTTGATGGGATTTAGGAAGGGCATATAGGCAGGGAGGCAGAGAAGGGCATATTTGCCGTGGCCAATTGCTGAGGGCCCACTGCAATGCTTGTGTCAATTGATGGAAATTCTTCAAGAATATCAGCCACCTTGTGGAGACCAACATTGTCCAATACAATTACGTTGGTGAAGCCCGGGCTTGTGCGCCTCAGGTGCTCCTGGACCAATTGGATAAATGATAGGAAGGCCCTGCTATTGTGGGAGCCTAGTATCATTTTGTACAGCTCAATCCCCTTTGGACCAAGGAGAGTCACCATTGAGTATGCTGTGGCGCGGACTGTAGCACACTGAGCCATCCTGTCATTGGAGCCTTTGGGGACATACCCATACTCATTGCGCATCAACGAGGCAAATGATGATTCATAAATATAATAGAATTTCACTGGCCCCTTGGCTTTGAGGGCAGTGTATGCCTCAGCGTAATTTTTCTGGGTCTCAATATTTAATGGGCTGTTCCAATTGTAGGGGGATACCCTGAGCTTTTTCCAGGAAAAGCACATTCCTTTGACCAAATGATAATAGAAGGAAATTGAGGCCTCAATCCCAAAAGCGGACTTGACCATGGCCTGTATATTTTCCAGTTCAAGATGGCAATCTCGGGTTATCCACTGGCAGATTGCCTATTTGTGCTCCTTGGTGAGCATGGTTGAAGCACGCAAGGATTTCTCCGCGGCAAGGACTCAGCCAGTATCAATGAACTTGTTGAAGGTCTTCGAGGTGTACTTGGGATCCACCCCAACAAGAGCTGCAGCCGCCTTGTAATCACCAGATTCCTGCATGAGCTGGAGAAGGATGATGCGCTTAATGTCAGGAATGCGCTTGTGAGTGGGCTTTTTAGCAGTGGGGATTGGCTTGTTGGCATTGGGTACAACACAGGGCATGGGCACCTTGGTGTAAAATGCAGCAACTTTATTTAACACCAGCTGTCCCTCATCGGTTTGGTAGAACTGGGGCTCCTTGTCATCCTCCTGTTTGCCATCACTGACTTAGGGCTTGTAGCTAGTATCAAGTACAGGCTTCACCTTCTCCAGCATGGCTGACGGGACCAACTCTTGCCAGTACACAACGTCAAACACATACAGAGTAAGTTCTACCTCCTTGTTTCTAACCATTTTGGTAGTGGTGACCTTGGTTGGCTTCTGGGTCAGCTTTGGGACCTGAGGGTTTATGCTCTGCACCCTAGCAGCTTGTGCTCCTTGAACCAGCTGTGTTAGTGCAGCGTCACTATGGAACTCTCCTCTCCTGCCTCCCTCCTGAGTAGGCACTTGTGTTGTACTAAGTCTATTCTTTGACCCGCGGGGCAACCGCAACCGCGGCGCACAACAGGTGCAATGGTAGTCTGTTGCTGTGTTCCTTCCATTTTGAGAATTTAATAAAATATTAAATAAAACTTAATTAAGTTACTCCCTATTTTTAATTTTTCTTTTATCTGTTTATGGATATTCAATTAATATTTTTTCCCACCCAATATCCCAATTATAGATTTTTTATTTCTTAGTTAGTTGTTTTTGGTTTTACAACACTCATTTTAGAATACCCAAAATAATTTCCACCCATTTTCCCATATTTTACGCCAAATTAAGCACCCAACACAATATTTTTAAAATTTTTGTTTCAGATCTTGTGTTTTATTTTAGATACCTTGGTATCATTCTTGATTACAACCCATTGCACAAACTGATTGAGTGATTTTGTTTAAATAATGAGTTGCTATTGTGTTTCATTTTTGGATTGAGTTTTGATACACCACGCTTGGGTGTATTTTGTCACTAATTCACATAGTAAAAATAGGTACACCAAAAGTCAACTCACACCATTTTGTTTGTGAATCCATGTATTTTGGATTATATTTTGAATGGTTTTGCTTTGTGTGTGAGCACTTTGTTGCTGTGTTGACCCATTTCGCCCATTAACGCCAATAAACCCTGTTAACAGAGTGTATATTTTAACCTGAGAGTTGGATTTTGTTTAAATCTGAAATCATTTTGTTTAAATCTGAAGTATTTTTGCTTGTCACCATAGCTTTTAAAACTACTGTATCAAATATTTTGATATTGAATAAACCACAATTTAATAAAATCTTTATATTTTGATTATTTAAACTTTAATATTTAACTTTTAAGATTTTTAATTATAATTTTACTTTTAATATTTTAATTTTAATTTTAAATTTTAGTATGTAAATTATAATATTAATATATATATAAATATATTACAAGACATTAGTTAAAGTTGCAACCACATCAAATATTAAAGTAAGTTAAAAATGTTTTTATTTATTAGCTTGTCAAGTACAGGTTTATTTATCATATAGATAAACATCAAGAATTGAATTTATCCGCATCATGCGGCCCGCTCCACTATTGTTCTAAACAAATGATTGTTTAGAACTCAAATTACCTTTTCCTTGTAATGTGCTTTGGTAAAAATATTTAATATACTTGACCTGCGTCCTAAGTATTAATTAGTAAACAATACATGAAAATCATTGGTGGTTGTGTTGTGTGGCTATAGTGGCACTGAAATAACAATAATCAGATGATGACATGCAAGGTCCAATTTGTGGCTTAAAAAAGCCAAAGTACCATCAACAATTCACAATTATTTAAATAAACTAATTTATTTCTTGTTGCAACTGAACCAATGAGAGTTCAGTACTTGGAATTGGGGAAGACAACAGTCCAATAGGAAAGGACAGAATAATAAGAATAAGGTATCATTTATTGTAGAATATTGTGATTAATATACTATATGGGGAAGCCACAAGGCCACAAGGGGGTGGCATAGTGGGGAGTTCCATGTAGGGTTTGGAGCCAAGGAATAACTTGTGCGGGGATCAGCAGGTCAAATTGGCAACACTCCTAATTAGGATGAAGTACCCGCCATTTGATACTGCCATCAGATTAATCCATAACGTTAGATACGTCAAGGGGCGGCTCATTGAGCACCCCCTGTGTATTGTAAGATACGTTAGCAGGCAAGTCTAGAAACTTGGTTGCAACACCCCCCTTGCCCCCTGCTTGTTGTCAGACACCAGGACTGGAGTCTGCGGAAGGTCTGGGAAGGTCCGCACAAACAACCTTTGTGTGGGGATGGCACAGCAGGGGCGCAAGCAATTGTGGTGAAGTTTCTTGGTGTTCCCCTGGGCATCCTCAAGTTGGTAGGTGTGGTTGTCATAGACGGCAGCTACCTTGAAGGGCCCTAGGTGGTTGGGTTCTAATTTGGCAGAATTGGGATTGAGGGTGTAGATGGGGTCACCTATGGCGTATCTAGCTTTGAGGTGTTTTGTCCCTCCTGCAATCCGCTTGTGTTTGATCTCTCGGGCTTTGGCACACCATTGGTCTAGGGAGGGAGTTGGCACTAGGGGGGCTTGTCGGGAACCTTGGACCATAGTTTCCCCTGTTCAACCCCTGTCAGACTGTCAGGTGTTCCAAAGGCCAGGGTGCTAGGGCTGAACCCAGTGCCCCTGTTGATTCTTGCTCGCAGGATCAGTAGGGCGGTGGGAAGATGTTCAGTCCACGCAGTATTAGGGTGCTCTTGCGAGAGCTTGGCAATCAGTTGAACCAGGGAGCCATTTAACCGTTCCACGCGTCCGTTGGCTTGCAGATGGTAGGGGGTCGTGACTATATGCTGGAGCGCGTTCTTGACGCAGTATGCCTTCACAACGTGTCCAACAAGTTTGGGCCCACCATCTGTGATGAGACGCTTGGGTTGCCCAAAGCAAGCCACAATTTCTTTGCCAATAAAGCAGGTAACAGTGGTGGCAGTGTGGTTGGTTGTTGCCCAGGCCATTGGCCAACAAGTGAAGTAGTTGATAGCGGTGATAATATACTTCTTACCCAGTCTGTCTTTGGGAAGCGGTCCCACAATGTTGAGAGCCCACTGTTTGAAGGGTTCCATAGCCTTGATGGGTAGGACAGACTTGGGAGGTGCAGGTTTGGACGTATTCTTTTCACACAACACACACGTCTTGAGGAGGTCCAGGATGTCTTGGCGCATGCGCGGCCACCAAACCTTTTGTTTCATAATCTCAAAGAGGTTACGCCCTCTGATGTGACCCAAGGTTCAGTGGTAGTGCAAGATGGTGTCCCCTTGTTGTGTGGTGGGAATGTACAGCGTCTTCTCACCTGTCTCTGCCCGGCGGCAGACGTTACCAGCATTGGTGGTGAACTGACTTTTGTTGTCCTTCAGCTTGGAGATGGTGACCAAGTTAAGGCCCTTGTAGTGGGTCGCCTCAGGGCGCAGGTAGAGCATGGGCCAATCTGGGTCCAAACCGTTGTCCCCAGTGATGGACGCTACGTAGAGTTGTGAAAGAGCGTCAGCTGTGACAAGTTCCTTCCCAGGCTTATATTTGATGCATAACTGATAGGGGGATAGACGCTCAACCCATCCTGCTTGGCGGCGTGTCAAATGAGACTGCGTGTTGAAGTATTGGAGTGACTTGTGGTCCGTCAGAACGTGGGGTGGGAAGGTTGCACCTTCCAAGTAGCAGCGCCACTTCTCAACACAGTGTACAATGGCTGCCAGCTCTTTGTTGTGGATGGGATAACGTTGTTCCAAGTCAGTGAGCTTCCTGGACTCATATGCTACGGGGAGGAAGACGCCATTGTCAGTTTCTACCCTTAGCACGCCCCCTATGGCCCTGTCAGAGGCGTCAGTCTTGAGTTTGTACTGTCGGTTTTGGTTGGGAAACTGCAGTACTGGTGCTGTTGTGAGCCTTTGCTTCAACGTCTCAAAGGCTTGATCTCTGGCGGGGGTCCAATGGAAGCGCTGTTTGGTATTGAGGAGCTCAGTGAGAGGTGCAATTAGTTCCCCGCAATTGGGGATGAATTTGCGTACATAGGCAACCATGCCCAAGAATGTCTGCACCTGGCCCACATCAGTGGGGGGCGGCATGCTAGTGATTGCCTTGATTTTGGCAGGGTTGGGCTTTATCCCTTGGGCAGAGATGGTGTGCCCAAGGAATAATAACTCTGACTTGAGAAACTCACATTTGGAGGGTTTAGCTTTTAGCTGATTTTCCCAAAGGACGTTGAGGACAGCACGGAGGTGTTGGAGGTGTGTGGTTTGATCTTGACTGAAGACAATAATGTTGTCAAGGTACACCACCACACACTTTCCAATCAATTCCTCAAAGGCTTTGTTCATCAACATGGCAAAGGTGGAGGGAGCGTTGGTCATTCTAAAGTTCATGACATGACACTCAAACAACCTGTAGCGTGTGCAGAAGGCAGTTTTTGCCTCATCCCCTGGTGCAATGCGGACCTGGTTGTACCCTGCAGTGAGATCAATCTTGCTAAAGACCTTTACGCCTGCAAGTGTATCAAACAGGTTGTCAATCAGCAGCAGGGGGTATTTATTTTTAACTGTCACCTCATTTAGGGCGCGGTAGTCTGTGACCAGGCAAAGGGACCCGTCCTTCTTGGCTACAAAGAAGACCGCCGCCCCGTATGGAGAGAGCAAGGGGCAAATGAAGCCCTTATCAAGCGCGTCCACAAGGTGCTGGCAGAGGGTTTCATCTTCCTTTGGTGTGAGACAGTATAATGGTTGTGCTTTAGGTAACAATCCTTGAAGTTGTACAGCGTGCTGGATCTCCTGGGGTGGAGGTAGTTGTTTGAGTGTTTCACTGAATACGTCCTTGTACTCCTCAAGGAGTGCAGCTAGCGCTGGTGGTGGTGATGATGACAAGGGAGGGACTGCAGGTGGTTCTGCACGGATAACTTTGACTGAACATTGGTTAAAGTCTAGTCTCCCCCCTTGAAATTGTATGAGCCTGTTTCCGTCATTCTGACAAACACAGTGTCATGTAGTAGCTTGTTCATTTCCATGGGGTAGATCTGGAACCCCACCCCATTTCTATTGAGGGTGATGACAGAGGTATCCCAGTTGATGTAGGGACAGTTATGCTGGAGCCAATTGAGGCCAGCAATTACGTTGTGGCTGAGGCCTGCCATGATTGGCCCAGAGAGCTTAACCTGGACGTTCCCCATCCTTACGGAGAAGGGCACCGTCTTGTGGGTGATGGCAACTCTGCAGGAGTCAGCTACATGTACTGCTTTGAATCTGCTGGGTACTTGATCTAATTGCTGGGAGTCAGCAAACGCTTGATCTACCATGGTGTGATTGGCCCCGGTATCTACCAGTAGCTTGTGGGTGTTCCCACAGAAACAGAAGGGATAGGACAAGTGTGTTACTTTATTTGAGGAGTGGGCGGCTTGCAACACGGGGTCATTGCTATGGACCTGAAAGACATCCAGAGTTTCAACCTCGTGGAGATTGTAGTCGCGGGAGTTCTTTGCGGGCAAGGGCTGAGAGGACGGGTTGGTCGGGGTTGTAAGGCCTCTTGTTGCTACAACCCCCAGGCTTTTCCCTGGTCCTCAATTAGCGCTAGCTGGAGCTCCCCCTTGCGGGGGCGTTTAGTTGCACTTTCTTGTTGACAAGGTTGGCAACAGCCCACTTGACCTTGGCCATTGTTAGGTGCAGGACGTGGTTGGGGTGGAGCATTGTTGGTGCGGCGGAAGCCCATCAAAGCCTGGTTATTGGCCTCTACAATGGCTTTATAGCAGTCGTTGATAGAGGTGCAGCGGCCGACGGGAACCCACTTGCAAATATGGGGTTTTAACCCATTAACAATGAGGGTGAGCAACATGGCATTCCCATTGGTCACTGCTTTGGGGGCGGCAGCAAGGGCTTGTTGCCACGCGGCGAGATACTTGGGGACGGAACCAGTCTGCTTGATGGCTAAGAGGGGAGTCCCCAAGATGATGGGAGAGAAAGTTTCACTATATCGGGACTTGGCGGCATCTCAAAATGTTGCCCAGGTGACGTCAAACTCCTGGTTGGCCCAGTTGGTGAACCACACAGCGGCAGGCCCTGTAAGGCGGCCAGATGCAGTGGCAACCCACATGGACTCAGGGACCTGACAGATACAAAGGCGTGTTTTGGTGGACTGGAGCCAACTGACAATGTCAGCTCCTTTGACACTGCCAGTGAAGGACTCTAGTTGGAGGTTGAGCATACATTGAGACAGGTCCAACTGTGGCAGGGTGACGCTAGTGTCACGCTGCCTGAGGCAGAGCCAATTGTACACACTGGTGAGAACTAGCTGATCTTGATAGATGACATAACCTTCAGGAATGTCCCCCTTGGGGATTGGAAGGAACATCTCTTGTTGTGGAGTAGCCATGCGGCCTGTACTCCGTCCTTTCTTGGGGGGAATTTTGTTTTTTAGATAGGTCGTAAACCTACCTCTGCTACCACTGTTGCAACTGAACCAATGAGAGTTCAGTACTTGGAATTGGGGAAGACAACAGTCCAATAGGAAAGGACAGAGTAATAAGAATAAGGTATTGTTTATTGTAGAATATTGTGATTAATATACTATATGGGGAAGCCACAAGGCAGGGGTGGCATAGTGGGGAGTTCCATGTAGGGTTTGGAGCCAAGGAATAACTTGTGCAGGGATCAGCAGGTCAAATTGGCAACACTCCTAATTAGGATGAAGTACCCGCCATTTGATACTGCCATCAGATTAATCCATAATGTTAGATACGTCAAGGGGCGGCTCATTGAGCACCCCCTGTGTATTGTAAGATACGTTAGCGGGCGAGTCTAGAAACTCAGTTGCAACATTCTATCTTTTTTTAATTTATTCATTTGTTAGCACAAAAGCCAATAATAATATTCAGTGCATTATAATAAAAATATTTGTCATCATACCTATTATAATTAATTTTTCTTACCTTTTCTATGTATTCTTAAATGTCTATAATACATTCAAACGTCACATTATTATATATAAATAATAATTATTGAGTCCTAATAAAAACAAACTAAATAAAATTAAAACTAAATAAAACCCAGAGCGCCCATTTATCTGATTGGCTGGGAGGCCAGGGCTTTTGGGAGGAAGGATTCTGAGTGCTCATAGAAAGCTGCCACCACATCAAGTAGCATTGCAAATTGGCTGATCTCAAGAATGCTGAAGAGATCCTCTGTGTCCTGAGGGAGGCCTTGTTTCACCTTATTCTTGATCCAACCAAACACCTCCTCAATTGGATTCAGAAATGGAGAATAAGGTGGAAGGAAGAGGAGTCTCATTGGGCAGTCTGCAAGGCAGTGGCGGGCAGAATGGCTGTTTTTGTCAATGGGGGGAAATTTGGACACAACCAGATCCACTTTGTGGAGCCCAACATTATCAAGCACAACAACGTTGGTTGTGCCGTTGTAATTTATCCAAAGTTACTCCTTGATGGCTCAGAGAAAATTGAGAAAGGTCCCGCTGTTATGGGAGCCTTTAATCATCTGATACTGGTCCAACCCGCAAGGACCAAGAAGCGCAACCATGGAATAGGTCTGGGAACGGACAGCTGCACAATAGGCTACTCCGTCCTTGGACCCCTTCTCAACCCACCCATGCCTAGACCTGAGTGAGGAGGAAAACAACAATTTGTTGATATAGAAGAACTGTACATTCCCAGTCTCTTTTAGTGCCAGATATGTCTTGGCATAAATATGTCGATCCTCAATGGTCTTTTTACTGTTCCTTTTGTACGGAGAAACTCTGAGCACCTTCCACAAGAAGCCCAAATCAACCATTGCTTTGTAAACAAGGGTTTTAGAAACAGAAAGCCCAAACTCTGGGGTGAGCATTGATTGGACAGCAAGTGTGTCCAGGTGGCAATCCCTGGCTACCCACTGCTTGATTGCATCAATATGAACGGGCTGAAGGAGTTTGTGCTGCTGCTTAGCCTTGGTGGATTTGGCAATTTGCCTGGTGTTTCCATACTTGGTGTTGATGTTGGCAATGTATCTGGCTGTGACACCAAATCAGGATGCAATATCCTGACCTGCCATTCCCCCGTTCAAGCAGTTGAGGAGAGCTTCACACTCACTATCCATCAACCGACGCCAGCCCTTGGCAGGTACCTCGGCATCCTGGCTACCAGGCTCAACACAGGGGACAGGGACCTTCATGTAGAAGGTGGGATCACGCTTGCTCTCAGTGGCGCTGTCAATGGTTGAATACACAATAGGCGCATATGGTTCCTCAGTGGTGGCTAATGGCTTATAGGTGGTGTCAAAGATGCAGGGGCAGGAAGTAGCAACTCTTGGATCAAGAGTGTGGGGCCGGGTGACAACTGGGTAAACAGCGGAGATGTAATTAACCTCAGTGTTCCTGGTGACCCTGGTGTAGGAGACTTTGGTAGCAGGCCTTGAAAGTGGCTTCTGCCTGGGATTCAAGCTGGTAGTTCTGGCTTGGGATGCGGGAGGTGGTTGGCTGGCGCTGACATCTTGAGAGGCCTGTGTATTGGCATGACTCCCCTCAAGTTGGGTTCTGGGTCTGTTCTTGGACCCTCTGGGACGCCCTTGTGGACAGGCTGCCCCGCGGGCTGGTGCAGGAGCAGGTTGAGAATGTGATTGACGGTCCATAAAAATAAAATAAAAAATATATTTTAGATTAAATATGTATTTATTTGGATTTATTGGTTTAGTTATGGGTAGTTGTTTTCTCTTGATTTAGCCTTGAATAGTAGCAGAGCTTCTATATCTGTGATTTGAAGTGTATAATATTGTATCCTTTCTAGTTTTGGAAGATTTTAAAGTTTAATAACTTTTTATGTCTAATTATGGTTATTGAGATTGAATTTTTAGTTTGATTTTAGTTGTGGTGGAGCTTCTTTATTTGGGTTGGTGTTTCCTAGTGTGCTTAGTGTACATTAAATTTGTATTCCAGTTCCCGCAATTAATATCTGAGTTTACTAGTGGCATTCAAAAGTGATTTGAAATTTGGTTATTGGATTTGACAATCCCACAATTTCAAAAAACATAGTAAACTTAATGAAAATGGCTGATGGGTTTGAACGCTTCAAATCTGATTCCAGTTAATTCATTTTGTTCATTGAAAATATGCAGTTTGACTTGAACTTTGCAAAGTGTCTATGAGTTCCCACATTTTCAAATATTCAAATAAATACTCAAAAAAATCAATTCAATTAAAAAAGGCCATCCTGAAAAAGTGATTCAAAATTTGGACCAAGGATTTGACAATCCCGCATTTTTACGTTCAGGTTCTGAATTTACAGTATGTCATTTGGGAATATTTACAACAGTGTCATGATAAAGTGGAGTGAGAGCTTGTTGTAATCAATCAAATGTGGATTATACAACCAAATAATTATGGTATTCTTAATAAGAAGAAGACAGTACATACCTAATTAGAGATAATAACTTTTAAAGAGAGAATATAGAAATATGCAACATGTCACAATAAAGAGGTAGAAGAGAAAGTCTTTGATTTGATTCACAGTCAAGGAGTCAGCAGCATAGATAGGTTCACACTAAATTTTGCAAATTTCATGAATCATTTCAGCAGAGGGAAGAAAATTTTCAGAATTTTGAGGTGGCAAAATGCAGAGTCTAATAATCTTGTTATTAAAAATCTTATGAGAAGGTGCTGGAATAATTAAATCATGAGAAAAGATATTTTGTTGAATTGAAAATATCAAACTACTAAGGTAGTTTGTTGAAATTTTTGCTACCTAAAGCCCTTAGGTACATCTTGATGAGGTGGCCTCCTTTTGTTTGGTACTTAGTCAGCTTACAGACACCACTAATGATAGTTCTGTAAGCTGTTACCTGACCTCCTAGGAGCTCAGGTTTTGACACTCAAGCAATTACCAGCAGGAAATTTGAGCACAGGGCATCTGCACCCGCCTGGACTCAATTCTCTTTGCCATCACACACTTGCAATCAATTAATAGATTTAAATATATAATTTACACAAGCAGATAGGGCTTAGGAGCCTATTTTTCTGGGGGGTGCTTTGGCCTAGCCATGCCCAGAAAACTATGATCATGATAAACACCACCCAAGCCAAGGTACTTAATAGTTTTATCCCTAAAGTTGATTATAATAATTATCTTGATCTCAAAATTGGTTTCTTATATAAATCCACTATCCTTAAGTCGGGATTTTATTTCATTTTCTTAAGTCTAATAAATAAGTTAATCACTCATTTTATTTCATATAAGTTGTCAGAAGCTTTACTACAATTACTTTTGCAATCTATACCTAATTGCATATATCTTACTAAGATTAATATATTAGAATTAAAGGAACTCATTTATAATAATCTTCCAAATAGCTTCAGGCCTTACAGCTGCAAGCACAATCCCGCATTTTTACCTTTAGGTTCTGAATTTACAGTATATCTCAGCATCTAGATAAGCTAGAGCCAACAAATTTAGTAGCATTGTGATTGGGCTTACCTGAAAAGGCTATCTAGGTGCTTTAAATTAAATGAAAATTGTTTTATTTTTTCTTAATATTTAATGCCTGTTTACTCTGCTCATATTATAATTAGGATGATGTAATGGTAAGCAAGGTTAACTATGAAACTATCTGCATCCAATCGGATCAGTCGATGCATCCAATAGCTCTGAAAAGCATTATTCGCCTCAAAAAAGCACGAGTTATAAATAGAGATGCTTCGGCTCAGCCCCGGCTGGCTTCCGGCTCTTGACCGCTACAGCTAAAGCGGAATTGCAATGTATTTAAACTTTTTAAACTAAAGCTTTGATGCAAGTGACCCAGAGCCAGAAACTGGCCGAAGCAGCCCTAGTTCTGAAACAATCTGCAGCCACTTGGAACATGTGATGCATGCATTAAACTGCAGCCAAGCGGATCATATGATGCATCCATCAGCTACTAACACATCGCTCCCTCAAAAAAAACGTTAGTTCTGAAACATTCTGCAGTCTTTTAGATGTGATACATCAAGTTGATTTACTATTTTTGCAAATTTAAAATCAATAAATTAAAATATGCAAGCCAACCATGACTTAAATGAACTTGCATTTAAATTTCTAATTTAATCGGATCTCTAATTTGATTAAACCTCTTTTCTTCTGTCAAGCCAATCCTCAATATAGAGTTTAAACATTCAATCAAATAAAAATATATTAAACAATGTTTCTCAACTTTCAATTTTAATTCACACATTCTGGGGATGGATACTTTATAAACAATGTCATGTTTAAAAGGGTTGAACTACCTTTTAAAAATCAAGCAGTTACGTATACATTTATTAAAGCACAAGTGGCTTTATTAGCATTTCTGCAATATTTAGGTCACACTCCACTGGACTCAACCTACACGCCTCCTAGATGCTTGCAAGGGATTGGATGTAAGGTGCCAATTGTACAGTTAAACAAGCTATAATTAGAAAATTATAATTCTAGAATCTGACTGCCATTTTATTCATTCCGCAAGTCTGGGCAGTATGGTGCAAGCAATCAATACATTGCTGGTTAACAATACAGAGGTCATTCACTGCAAATTCCCAATACCTTCTCTGAACACACCCAAATTCTATTCAACATATTTTTAGATCAATCCAAACCCAAGTCCCAGGAAGAAATAGAACCTAGATTATGCAATCCAAACCTTATTTGAACTGCCCTGATTACACCCCTATACTTGCATATGCAAGAATAGAGTGGGATGCATCAATATTTCACACTCATATCCCTCACTTGCATAGTCTTCCACCCAAGCAAAGCAGTTCTAAAATATTTCAATCACTTGATTTGTCAGTATTCTGCTTGGGACCTACTGGGCTGTTTACGCTTTTGAAGTAAAGCGGTGTAGCAGGTATAAATATTGAATCACAGCGACAAGGTCTTCATGGCGCCCTTATCTAAACTTTATAAGCGAGAAAACGTTCTTAAAGGAAACAACATTCATGGAAAAACACAAGTTAATGGTGTCACACTTCCAAATGATACTACATCCGAATCAACGAATTCTAGTCTAGTTATTGGATGCTCTATTGGTGGCTTGCTTGTTCTTTGCTTGATCGGGTTTATAATCTTCAAAGTTATTAAATCCAAGAAAAGATCCCAAGGTGCCTAAAGAGGCACAGAGTCAACCTGCCGCAGTTTTCCTTCTTTACATGGATTACCCGCCTTTACAGATAAATTAAATAATACAGTAATTTTCTCCCGAACTTTCTTTGTAAGTTGCCATTGTATTTATATTGCTTTCTTTTACTTTTCTAAACATCATCCCACTTTTTTATCAACTTTCTTTTTTAAAATTTAAATCTAAATAATATTATTTCTAATAAAAATAATCTATTAGTACAGCAAGTTTACTTTAAACTTCTGCCTCAGATATATTGTAAATATAATCTATGATCCTTTATACTTCAGCCTTACTTTGAAAGGTTTATGTTTAACTTTGAATTCAAATCGAAGAAGCTACTTGTAAGATAAGCTATGAAAATAAATTATTCCTTGATTTAAAAAGGTAGATTTTACACTTCAAAAATGTTAACTTTTACAAAATCGAGTGAATTATTTTATCTATCAACAAGCTAATTTAACAAAGCTTGGCATAGATTTGGTTTAATTTACATATAACAACATTGAGATACATACAGAAAACTTGGTTCATTCATACTTATTTAAGGTTATCCCAATTCAAATTATGCCTTTCTTTGATATAACCTCTTTTTGTATGGTAGAAAAAGCCTTTGATGGTTTTAATTTGATTCTACAAGTTTGCTTAAAAGTTTAATATACATATACTAGAGATCTCATTGTGTCGTAACTGTGCTGTTTTAGCAGAGTTACACAGGGAAAAATATTTAGAAGATGTATAATAATCTTTATTGTGAGATAGTGATCATATAGTTCATGTGAATCAAGGATAACAGGAACATGATTGGTGATCACACGGCTGGATGATGAAGGGGGTGGCTTAATCCTGATAATGAGTCAAGCGCCAAAACGAGGTATCCACCATAAAGGATCATCATCTGTTCATGTTGTTGGATTTGGTAATTTGAGTTGACTTCCTAGTCTGGCTTTGAGTGACCAGATAATTGGATTGCGGGTCATGAACCCGCTTGGTTGGAACCTTGCTGGCAGGTTGAGCCTGCGGTTTTGACAAAGGATATCTTTGCCTTGGGACCCACTGATTATGGACTAGCAAAGGGGGTTATCCACCAGATTGATATGGGTGATGCCCCACCCTTTTGTGCCAAACCTTACCACCACAGCAGGGTAGAGGATGCTCAGGTCTCTAAGGAACTTAAGCAGCTCTTAGACACTGGGCTACTAGCTCCCTCTCAGAGCCCTTGGGCCTCCCCATTGTTGATCCTCAAAAAGAAGGATGGAGGTCACCACATTGTGATGGATTACTGTCACCTGAACTCGCTCACCTAAAAGGACTCTTACCCTCTGCCTAGAATTGATGATGCACTTAGAAGATTAGGGGGATCAAAGTTTTTCTCTGCTATGGATCTCGCCTCAGGATACTGGCAGGTTGACTTGTCTCCTGAAGATAGAGAAAAGACTGTGCTTATCACCTCAGAAGGCCTTTTTGAACCCACTTGTATGCCCCAAGGACTCTGTAATGCCCCTGCTACATTTCAATGGGCTATGGACTCCATCCTGCGAGATTTGAAGCTCTCCTGCATCCTCATATACCTTGATGATATTACTATGTTTAGCTCCACTTTTAACAACCATTTGGACCACCTCAAAGCTGTCTTCCTTAAAATTTGAGAGGCAGGCCTGAAAATCAAACCCTCTAAATGCTCTTTTTTCAAGGAACAACTTGAATTCTTGGGCCACAAGATCACCCAAACTGGAATACACCCCACAAATAATAAGGTGGAAGCCATTGACAAGATGCTGCCTCCCACAAATCTACGGGAGGTCCAAGTATTTCTTGGTATGATGGGTTACTATTAACAGTTCATCCCTGACTTTGCTGAATTGAGTGAACCCCTTGTCCAGCTCCTTTGCAATGTCCCCTTTGAGTGGACTGACAGTCAGCAGTAATTGTTTGAGGCTTTGAAGGCCAAGCTCAAAGAGGCTCCCATCCTAGTCTACCCCAATTATGATAAAGAGTTTATCTTGTACACTGACGCTAGCGGAGTAGCTGTGGGTGTCATTTTAGTCCAACTTGATGATGAAGGCGTAGACCGACCTGTTGCCTACTCTTTGCGAGTCCTCAACAAACATGAGAAGAATTATAGTGTCACAGAAAAGGAATGCCTAGCTGTTTTGCATGCAGTGAAACAGTTCAGACACTACATCTACGGGGCTCACTTTACAGTAGTTACTGACCACTCCTCCTTAAAGTGGCTGCAGCAATTAAAGGAGCCCAAAGGTCAACTAGCCTGTTGGGCTTTACACCTGCAAGGATATGATTTCACCTTAGTACATCGCCCTGAGGCGCAACATAAAAATGCTGATGGTTTTTCAAGAATGCCCATACTAGCCATCCATCCCGCTGACGCCAATCACCTATACGAGTTGATAGGGTGCCCTGACTCCTGGACCACTGAACCAGAAGCCATTTTTCTGGCCCTACAATTCCTATCCAAGGACACTGTAATTTTAGATAGACAACTCTTCAAGAAAGTCAACAATGCTTTTCTGTCCTACATCTGTCCTAGAATGAGGGTTGCCATCATCCTCTAAGCCCACATTGACATGGGACACGGAGGCAAAGCAAAGACTTATGACTGGTTGTGTAAGAACTTCTACTGGGAGAATATGTGCCTCCTAATTCCTGACGTCCTTGCCTCCTTTCATTCTTGTCAGCTCCAACGCCCCCGGCCTTCACAACATCAGTTCAAGCTCATCCCTCCTAAGCATGCCTTCCACACTGTGAGTATTGACGCTGTTGGCCCTCTCCTGTGTTCTAGGTCTGGGTGTCAATCCATCTTGGTAGCCGCCAACCACTTTAGCAAATGTGTGAAGCTAGAGCAATCAAGAATATAACTGCCAGTACCACAGCCAATTTCTTGTTGCAAGATATCTTTTAATGTCATGATTGCCCTCAAGTCCTGCTTTCTGACAATGGGACCAACTTTAATGCTTGCCTCATAATGACCATTGCAGAAACTATGGGTACATATCAATCCTTCTCTGCACCATATAACCCATCCACCAACGGGACTGTGGAACGAGCAAACTCCACCCTTGTGTCCATCATGCAGAAGCTTACACTCTCTGATGCCGCTAACTGGGATATGTTCCTCCCTGCTGCCCTCTTTGCGTATAGACTCAGCAGACCCCAAGTGACTGGCCAGTCCCCCTTTGCCATGATGTATGGACGAGAAGCCACTACCCCCTCAATCTTGGGACCCCCGTTGATGAAGGTTGACGCCTCTACTAATCCCAAAGCTCATGTTAAATACTTGACTAACTGTATCATTGACATCCAATCTACCACCTATTCTACTGCTTACAAGGTCAAAGCCCTGGAACTTTTGCCCTCTAATGCTTCCAGAGCCCCCCTCCCTGAGTACCAAGTGGGTGACCTAGTCCTCTATTATCAAAATTGTACTGGGGGAGTGCGCATAAGCTAGACTCCCTCTGGGTTGATCCTTGTGAAGTCACTTCAAGAAGGGTGCTGAGTATGCTGTGAAGCTGCTATCATCTGGCCGTCCATTTGCCCAAGTATACTCCAAATTTCTCCACAAATATCAACTCCCTGTGTCCAATTTTGAGTGAGAAGAAGTTGTAAATTGTGCCATTAATGCTATTTATATATCGCCTTTAAATAGTGATATGTGCAAAGATTTGGTTGGTTTTGCTTTAGATTTCAGGAATTCCTCCCCTTCCGCAAATGGGTCTGGTTCAATATCCACCTATTCCAGAATATCATACCTGCCATTGACTGATCCTGGTATGACCTCATCCCAATGTGACCCCCTCTGTCACTCTGTCTACCCAATGAGTGATCATTGATCCTTGTCTACTATTTAAGTAGAATCATTTCTCCTAATAAAGACAAGATTATCCACATTTGTGTTGGCTTTAATATTCTTCAAGCATTTTTCCTTCCTTTTTGCCAAAAGTAATTCTTCATCTTGTATTCCAGAAAATTAAGGTTTGTGCCCTTAATTTTGCCCTGAAGGCTAACCCAAGGCTAGCTTTCAACCTCAAATCTTTTGTTATAAAGATTTCCCGCCGTGTACTCCTGGGTGTTGTCCCCAGGAGTCAAACACAACACTTGCCACCAGCATGAGTGGGGCAAGTGAGTTGCACAGAATCAGGAAACTGAACAATTGAATTTCCCAATTTGAAGCCAGACTCATTTCAAAGGACAAAAGCAAAAAGAGAGATTTTTTCTTGAAATAACCCACCAAAGGAAAAATTGAAACATGGTGAATGGCGGCATTCACAACATTGCCCCCCTCTAGATTGGCCTTAGGGGGTGGTACTTGCGGAGGAACTTGGCATGCACTTGGGCAAACGGTTGATCACTAGAGAGGAGTTTCACAGTGTACTCTGACCCTTGCTTGAAGGTCACTTCTAGAGGTCCAACCCACAACATATCTAACTTGTGAGCGCATCCTCCTACTCTATGCTGATAGTAGAGAACATGGTCCCCAATATTGAACTCAGGCAAGGGAGAGAATCCAAAATTGTCAGGAAAGAGCTCAAGCATCTTGGTCTTGTACGCAGAAGTGTATGCAGTAGCTTGTATATCAATGATGTGGTTGACTAGATCTTTGATATGTTCATCTGGGTTCACAGCCTTATCAGAGGAGATTAGGGGAGCCCCCAGGAGCAACAGAGTGGTGGCCTCACGCCCATATAGCATAGCAAAGGAGAGTACTCAGTTACACAATGTTTTCTAAGGCAATACACAAAGAGAGCAGCGGGTAAGCATAGATCCCATTTTGCAGCGTCAGAGTAAGTGAGCTTCCTCATGATAGAAATCAGAGTCAAATTTGCACGGTCAACTGCCTCATTGGTAGAGGGATTATAGGGGGCAGAAAAAGATTGATGAGACCCCAAGGCTTCAACCACAGAGGTCACTAACTTGGTGTTGAAGTTAGTCCCATTGTCAGATAACAACACTTGAGGACAGCCATGGCAGAAGAATACATCTTGCACCAGAAAGGCGGCGGTTGTCTTGGCAGTGATGTCCTTAGTAGGGCAAGCTTCTACCCACTTGCTAAAATGTTCAAAAGCAATTAGGATAAAGCGGCAACCAGAGCAAGAGCAGAGGAGAGGCCCCACAGCGTCAATGCTGACAGTATGAAATGTGTGTTGAGGGGGGACTAGCTTGAACTCGTGTGAGGAAGCTCAAGGTTGCTGGAGCTGGCAATTGTGGCAGCTAGCAATGAGATCTGGAATCAGCAGGTGAAGGTTCTCCCAGAAATAGTTTTTCTGGAGCCAGTCATAGGTCTTGGCAATGCCTCCATGTCCTGTCTTCTTACAAGCTCGAAGCACCAACAAAAGTCAAAGACTAGGCCGTACATAAGGTAGGTAGCAGTCTTGTATTTTCTTGAAAAGCTGGCTGTCAAAAATGAGCATGTCTTCAGATAGCTTGGATAGGGCAATACAAACTTCCTCCATCTTGTTCTACCAGGAGGAAGGATATCCAATTAGTTCATATATTCAATCAGCCTCAGCAGGATGTAGTGCAAGGATGGGCATTCTGGACAATCCATCAGCGTTTTGATGTTGAATCCCAGGATAGTGTAGCACAGTAAAGTTGTAGTCTTGCAGGCAGAGAGCCCATCTAGCTAGTTGTCCTTCTGGTTCCTTAAGCTTTTGTAACCACTTAAGCAAAGCATGGTCGGTGACCACCGTAAAATGGGTGCCATACACTTAATGGTGGAACTGCTTAACAGTATGCAACACAGCAAGGCATTCTTTCTCTGTGACACTGTAATTCTTCTCATGCTTGTTGAGGACACAAGAAGTATAAGCTACAGGATTATCTACTCCTTCATCATCTAGTTGAGCCAAGATGACCCCAATAGCCAGGTCACTAGCATCATTATATAAGATGAATTCCTTATTGTAGTCAGGATATACTAGGATGGGAGCCTCTTTGAGTTTTTGCTTGAGGGTCTCAAAGGCTTGTTGCTGGCTAGCGGTCCATTCAAAGGGGGCATTATGCAACAGTTGGAAAAAAGGTTCACTAGTGTCAGCAAAGTAAGGAATGAACTGTCTGTAGTATTCCATCATACCCAGAAAGACTTGAACTTCTTGAAGATTGGTGGGCAGAAGCATTTTGTCTTTGGCCTCAACTTTCTTGGTCATGGGGCAAATCCTGGTCTGGGTTACCTCATGACCCAAGAATTCAAGGTGTTCCTTGAAGAAAGCACACTTAGATGGTTTCAACTTAAGGCCAGCCTCTCAAATCTTTATGAACACTTCCTCGAGATGAGCTAGGTGGTTGGTAAAGGTAGCACTGAAGACTATTATATTGTCTAAGTACACTAGGACACATGAGAGCTTTAAATCACGGAGGATGGAGTCCATGGCTTGTTGGAAAGTAGCTAGGGCATTGCAGAGCCCTTGCGGCATGCGTTTAGGCTCAAACAGTCCTTTAGAAGTGATATTTGCAGCCTTCTGTCTATCTTCAGGAGAGAGCTCAACTTGCCAGTATCCAGAAGCTAAATCCATAGCAGAGAAGAACTTTAAGCCGCCAAGGCGGCAGAAAGCATCATCAATGTGTGGTAGGGGATAAGAAATCTTTTTGGTTAAGGAGTTTAATTGTTGGTAATCCATCATAATACAATGAAATCCATACTTCTTCTTAAGTATGAGCAAGGGGGAGGCCCATGGACTTTGGGAAGGAGCCAATATCTCAGCATCTAATAGCTGCTTGAGCTCTTTAGACACTTGAGCGTCTTCCACGCAACTGCAGCAATAAGGTTTAGCGCAGAAGGGGGAGTGTCACCAGTATTGATCTGGTGAATGACGCCTTTGGCTAGGTTGTAGTCAGTGGGTCCCAAGGCAAAGATATCCTTAAACTGGTCTAGCAGTTCCAGAACATCTTTCTTTTGAACTGGAGATAGCTGCGGGAAATATTGAGCAGTGAACAAGGATAGGACCTGGGGCTTGTCTTCAGGTAAATTGAAATCCTGAAACGTGCCAAAGGGATGTAGCAACAGGACTTTGAGAGAATTCAACAACTTGACATAGCCAACAACCTGCCCTAAAGACACTTGTATGGGGAGAGCAGTTAAGTTGGTGACCAGCAATTGAACAAGGTCTTTATGAGAGACATCCAAGATTCCTGGGCATAGGTAGGGTTTGTTGCGTCCTAGTGAGGGAGGAGAGTATAACTCTAGGAACGTACACTCAGGTAGCTCATATGATATTTGGGAGTCTAGGATAGCTTGAGACCCAGGGGGAATGGTTACAGCAGAAGTGGACAAGAGAGGAATCCATTCAGACACAGGGAAAGTCATAGGAGGACACTTCATGTTGGATGAATGTGTACAGTATTTTAGGGTGAAAACACCAGTGGGATACTCTAAGGCACATGTCTTGAGATGCTTCCCTGGGACTTTAAAAGGCTCTTCAAAGATCAGAGGGACTTTGTACCCTAGGATGGAGAGGTAACCATCCTTCAAGTTGATGATCCCATTGTATTCCCTAAGGAATTGAGTACCAACTAGGAGGTCGTAACTCTCATTCTCCAAGACAACAGCAGGCGCAGCCAAAAGTAGCTTACCAAACCGCATGGGAAGAGCAGAATAATCCCCTATAGTTTGAGTCATGGATTACTCAACTGTGCCATAAAACTGGTGGTAATTAAGGTGGGGCAAGTTTGAGCTTCTTGACAAGCTTTTAGGAGACAACATTAAAAGGAGACCCCATGTCTAAGACAGCCTTGCTTTTCACCTTTTGGATGGATATTTCCACACAAGTGGTAGTATAAACAAAGGGAGGGAGGACGGCCAGAATGTCCTGGGCTTCTTCTAGCTCTTTTTACCATGTTTGATCATGCATCTCAAGCCTGGAAACTCCTTATAGACAGTCTGGAGAGGAAGCAAAACTGAACCGTTCTTGAATACAGCGTCAGTAACCTCAGCATCTTCCTCAGATGACTCTACAAGCACAGGAGACCTCTTAGCTTGAGTGAGGTATGGGCAAGAGACAACCTCCTTGGCTTCAGGCAGCGGCTTGGCGGTTATTATAGATTTCCCAGAATGTAACTTATAAGGGACCACAATAGTTTCAGGGATGGCAAGAACTAAATACCCATAGGTGTCAGGATCTTCCACATGTGAATCATCCATATCAGAGTTGTCAGAGATGTTGTGGGATAACAGTAGAATGGGAAGAGCCCCAATGTCAGCAGGCTCAGAGTCTGAAATGGAGGGGGGAATTGAAGGAGACTGGGAAGGATTGTCAACCAAGAGCATCTCTGCCTCTAGGTTGACTGTTCTTTTCCCGTCTGCTCCTTGGGATCAGCTCCTTCAACCCAAGGGTTGGTGCAGACTCAAGAATGGTGTCATAACTTTGCTGTTTTTAGCAGAGTTACAAAGGGAAAAATATTTAGAAACTAGATAATAATCTTTATTGGGAGATAGTGATTATATAGTTCATGTGAATCAAGGATAACAGGAACATGATTGGTGATCACACGGCTGGATGATGAAGGGGGTGGCTTGATCCTGATAATGAGTCAAGCGCCAAATCAAGGTATCCACCGTGAAGGATCATCATCTGATCATGTTGTTGGATTTGGTAATTTGAGTTGACTTCCTAGTCTGGCTTTGGGTGACCAGATAATCAGATTGAGGGTCACAAACCCGCTTGGTTGGAACCTTGCTGGCGGGTCAAGCCTGCGGTTTTGACACCCCCCTGGCTGAAGGTCAGCCTCCTCTGGGGGCAGGTTGTCAGGGAGGTTGTCAGGAGCCCAGGCGCCGTACTGAATCAGCTGGTGTTTGGTGGCAGGCAGGGCGGTTTCTTGTTGTTTCTGCCTTGCTTTGCAGAGTTGTAGGCAATTGTGGTGTAGGGTCTTGTCTTGCTTGCGTTTCCTGAGCCCTTGCACAAGGTAAGTGTTATTGTTGTTTACCTTCAGAATGATTACTGGCCCTACTTTCTTGGGTTGTAGTTTGCTCTTGTCAACATTCATGACCCAAACTTTGTCCCCAACTTCATGTCTATTGCAGATGGGAACAAACATCTTTTGTAGGTGTTCCTTTTCTTTGGCTGTTTGCTTGCTGTTGGCCTCTACTACTTGAGGATCTGAGCGAGGGGGACTTGACTTGGAATTTCCAACTTAGGTCCTGTCAATGCTTGAATGATATTTGGCTGTGTGCCGTATACCAGTTCAAACGGGCTTTTTCCGGTGGATCTGTTTACTTGGGTTTGGCACACAAGTAATGCAGTTGGTAGCTGCTTATACCAGTCTTCAGGTCTCCTGGCGGTGAGTTTGGCTAGGGCTTGCACAAGGCTACCATTAAGCTGCTCTACGCGTCCATTGACCTGTGGGTAGTATGGTGTTGTGACGGTGTGTTTGACCCCATTCTTGGTGAGGTATACATTGGTGTCTTTGGAGGTCAGTTCCTTGCCTCCATTGGTTATCAGGAGTTCTGGCTTTCTGAACCTGCTGATTATTTCTTTGCCAATAAATTGTCGGACGTTGTTGCCAGTGTGTGCCTTCACCGCTTGGGCTACTGGCCACCTTGTTGCAAAGTCAATGGCTGTGATGATGTATTTTTTGTTGCTGTGCTTTCCTGGCATGGGGCCCACAATGTCAAGAGCCAATACTTTGAACGGTAGTTGGGTCCAAATGTGGAGTACAGACTTTGGTGGGGTTTTGCTTTTAGCAAACTTTTTGCATACCCTGCACTGTTCTAACACTTCCTGAACATTGCAGTATAAAGTTGGCCACCAGGCTTTATGCTTTAGGAACTTTTATAGATTTTGGCTCTTAGTATGTCCAAGATCTCTGTGGTAGCAAAGAATGGTGTTGACTCACTGATGTGTGGGAATGTAGGGAATGGTCATGCCATCCTTCATTTTTCTGTGAGAGTCCCGTATACGTCAGCAAAGAGATGTTCATTCTTGATGACCGTTTTTTGGTGATGTTGGTTATGCCTGCAGGGAATCCTTTGTCTTTTGTATGTAGCAATAAGAGAGGCCAGTCTGGGTTGAGCCCATTATCTCCTCTTGAAGCACAGACATACAGGCAGGACAGGGTGTCTGCCATGGCAAGTTCAGCCCTGGGCTTATATTGGATGAGCATGTTAAACCTTTCTAATATTTCCATCCACCACACTTGGCGGCGTGAAAGATTTGCTTGCATCTTGAAATAGATGAGCAACTTGTGATTGGTTAGTGCTGTGAATTCTTCCTGCCGTTCTAGGTAACAGCACCATTTGACTAGACAGTGCACAATAGTCAACAGTTCTTTGTCATGGATAGGGTATTGACACTTGCCATCTGTCAATTTTTGCAATTCATAAGCTACAGGAAGGAAGTCACTGTCATTATTCTTGATTTGTAGTACTCCCCCAATGGATGCATCTGAGGCGTCGGTTTCCATCTGGTATTCCCCATCTCATTTGGGGTATTGTAGGATGGGAGCTGTTGTGAGCTTTTCTTTGAGGCGTCTAAAACAGAGGTCACGTTGGGGGGTCCATACAAACTTAGACTTGGCGCCTGTTATGGCAGATAAGGGGCAGTCAAAACGCCACAGTCAGGTATGAAACGGTGTACATAGGCCACCATTCCCAAGAAGGTGCGGAGTTCCAACTTATCCTTGGGTGATGACATCTTGCAGATGGCCTGTATCTTTTAACTGTTGGGTTTGATGCCGTCTTTTGAGACTGTGTCCCAGTAATAGTAGTTGCTCATGGAAGAACTGGTACTTGGAGGGCTTGGCCAACAGTTTGTGTTGTGCCAGGGTAGCAAAGACTGCCTCTAAGTCCCTGTGGTGCTGTTTCAATGAGGAGCTGTAGATAATGATGTCATCTAGGTAGACTAGGATATGCTTGCCTATGTGTTGCGCAAACACTTTGTTCATGAAGGTTACAAAGGTGGACGGGGCATTGGTCATGCCAAAGTTGAGTACCACACATTTGTAGGAACCGTACTTAGTGCGGAAGGATATCTTGGGGATGTCTTCCTCCTTGATACAAATCTGATTGTAGCCTGCAGTTAGATCAATCTTGGAGAAGACGGTGGCTCCTCCCAAGGCGTCAAAAAATGTTGTCAATCAGTGGCAGTGGGTAACAATTCTTAATGGTGACTTTGTTCAAGGCGCGGTAGTCTGTGACTAGGCGTAAGGTACCGTCCTTTTTAGCCACAAAGAATACAGTGGCCCCAAAGGGAGACTGTGAGGGGCGGATAAGTCCTTTTTCTAGTGCCTCCTTGAGATAGGCGCGTAGGGTGTTGTCCTTGTTTGGGGTCAGTCTATAAATGGGATGTGCCTTGGGTACAGCCCCCTTGAGGTGGATAGAGTGTTGAATGTGTTTCTCAGGGGGCAGCCCAGGTAACACTTCCTTAAAGATTTCTGGATGGCGGGCCACAATGTTGCAGTCCTGAGGCATGGAGGTATCCTGGTGGTCCTTGAAGTGTATGATTTCATACTGACAGGAGTCCCAGTCAATTGCCTTCAGGTTTTCCTTCTTGTCCAAAGTCTCAGTGATGCGTACAAAGACGTGGTCACATAGGAGTTGATCCATGGAGTTGGGGTAGATCTGGTGGTTGACGCCTTCACGCTTGATGGTCAACACAGAGGTCGCCCAGTCCATGTGGGGGTTGTTTTTCCATAACCAGTCTAGTCCCAGTACAATGTCAAACTTAGGGAAGTCAATGACAGGACCTTAGATGGTGGAGTGGAGGTTCTCAAGCATGACAGAGAAGGGGGCAGTTTCCTTTGTCACGGCAATGTGGTGTTCATCAGCCAGGACCACATTTTTAATCTGCAAAGGATTAGTGGCCAGCTTGAATTTATCCACAAAGCTACTGTTGACTAAGGTTTGATTTGCGCCCAAGTCCAGGAGCGCTGAGCCTGTGTAACTGCAAAAGCGGAAAGGGTAAGACATCAATTTATTGGGATGTCTGGCAATGGTGTATAGTACTGGGTCTTCCGAGGGCACTTGGATCATTGGACATTAATCTACGTTCTCAGGTTGGTACTCATTGTTAGGAAAATCAGGAGTTGCGTGGGGAGAGCTTGGCTTGCTTAGTGCTCTCCCCGGGCTTTTCCCTTATCTTGGTTGCCTTGGGTGGCAGTGACACAGAAATGAGTGTAATTTGATTGGCCATTACTTCCATTTCCATGCCCATTTGAACCCTTGGGTTTGTGGTTGGTGTTGTTTCTGTTGCCTCTAGGAGGTGGTTAAGCAGAGTGCCCGCTTGGATGGGAATCCTTGGGCCTTTCTTGTTTCCCAGTCTGTGCCGTGTGCAGAGCGTTGGATGTTTGTTCCGCTTTTTCCACTTCACAGTACAGGCTTTGCAGGTTGGTTACCTGGTCCAGGTTCACATGCCTCATTACGTGCAACTTGAGGGCATTGTAGTACATGAAGTGTGTAGCTGGGGTGTCAAAGGCCATGTTGGATGGGGCACAGAGTCAGAGTTCCTTGTAGGCGCAGGTGAGTTCTTTAACGGTGCCTGTCTGGGTCAGGTTCTTTACTTGGTGTATGATCATGAGCGCTGTATCCTTAAGCACAAACTTGCCAGGAAGTCCTGCTTAAAGGTATCCCAGCTCTTGTCAGTGTGCTCTTTGTGCCACTTGTTGCACCAGGTACCAGCGTCATGGGTCAGGCAAATGGAAATCTCTGCAATCCAGAATTGCTGTGGGCATTCCATTTGAGCCAGCTTGCTCTGGGCGGATTGGATCCATGCAGTGGCATTGTTGTTGTTGGCCCCAGCAAAGGGTTCTGAGGCAGCACTGCAAAGCCTTTGTGCTACATAGGGGGCATGGTGGTTTTGTCAGCTGGTTGCGGCATTGAGGAGGGAGCCTGAAAGAACCCTTGCGCAGACATGGCGTTGAAGGCGGACAGCGGGATTGCCGTATTTTGGTAGAGGACAAAACCATTGGGTATCTCAGTACCAGGATTATATGGAGTCCAGCCGGGCAGGAGGCCAGACATGATTCTGTCAAGGATTTGTTGGCCGCGGCGTGTGCAGGCAACAGGTAGAATTTTTCAAGATAAGGTAGGATGGAGAACCTACCTGTGCTACCAATGTTGTAACTGTGCTGTTTTTAGCAGAGTTACACGGGGAAAATATTTAGAAACTAGATAATAATCTTTATTGGGATATATTGATTATATAGTTCATGTGAATCAAGGATAGTAGGAACAAGATTGGTGATCACACGGCTGTATGGAAGAAGGGGATGACTTGATCCTGATAATGAGTCAAGCGCTAAATTGAGGTATCCACTGTGAAGGACCATCATCTGTTCATGTTGTTGGATTTGGTAATTTGAGTTGACTTCCTAGTCTGGCTTTGGGTGACCAGATAATTGGATTGTGGGTCACAAACCTGCTTGGTTGGAACCTTGCTGGCGGGTCAAGCCTGCGGTTTTGACAATGGCAACCTATCTGGCCACAGTTATGGTAACCTTTGGTGTTGAGGAGGATTTTGTGAGTTCATGGTGAGGATACAAGGGCTAAGGGAAGACAAACCAGAGTTAGAGGCGGCACAATTCTCCCACACTACTGCTCCAGAATGGGTAAGGTGCATATACTGCAACAGTGTCTTTATGCTCTTCATAGAGGAAAGCATGACTTTATGAGTTTTAAAGTGAAGGCACAGAAACTGATTAACCTTGAGGGCTTGAGCGCAAGCCATGTAAGCTTTGTGCGCTGTCAATTGTCTGCTAATTATCAGTTGCTGTCCTTCCATGTAGAATCTATCCGCAAATTCAGCTAGAGTCTCCTTAGGTTTGAAAGCAATGTGCATGAAGGCGCCCTTCTTCACTTCCAAACTAAGGCCACCACCAAATTCATTGATCAGAAGCTGCTTTATTTCTTCCCAAGGCTCAATGGTGGGCAACTCAGGCACTACTACCTTCTGGCAGGTCAGGTGCAGGCAAGTTAGAATGTGTCCTTCTTAACCTCATCAGAGGCCCTGCTCATAGCAGTTTTGTAGATGGTTATGAAAGCTGCAATAGTAGAAGTTTTGGGGTCAAAGACTTGCTTAAAGATGGGTTTGAAGTGTGCTTCTGGAGTTGGACCACCATTGTTGCTATTGAGTACATTTATGTGCAGGAAGAATTCTTCTTCAGACTCAGAGGGGGCTGTCTGGCCCACACCTGACAAACACTCTCCTCAAGAGTAGTCAAAGTCTCAGTAGTGTGGGCACCCGTATTATTAGCTAAGGTGGTTTGGTGCTCAGTGGCGTCTAGGTGTTGGCCCTGAGCTGTTACTACTGTGGAAAGTTCAGCCAGCCAGGAGGTAAGAGACGGACCCACAGAAAGGCAAGAGCAAACCTGTCATTCACCAAATCAATTAACTCATTCATTTCTTGTACATCTTTATCAAGCTCATAGTAGTCTTGTTTCAAGTGGTCCACTTCATTAGCTAGAGCTATCAACTCTCTAGCACAGTGAATGTAGGGGGCTCCTGACAAGCCAGGGCAACAGCAATTTTTATTGTCAATCCCAGTTGAACTAGTAGTTGCCATCATTCTGCGTAATGCAGCAACCTCTTCTGTAACTCAGCAACTTGGGCAGTTAATGCAAACACCTGAGGGTCTGGTTGTGGCAGGTCTGCTGGATGTTCCTGGCTGTGAGTGGATGCACGTAGTTCAAAAATGGCTTCACACAGTTTCTGCTCTCTGCCTATCAAATCATCAGATGGGGAAGAGGGCGGGGCATCTGCTTTGGAGGCAAACAGTTCATATACTTGAGTCTGGAGTTTGGCAATGGTAGCGGTGGTAGCAGCCCTTTCTTGATCAAAGTCCTTGCAAAGCTTGCAAAGGCCTTTAAAAGCAATGTCTGCTACTTGTTGTAGTTGATCAAATGAGTAAGCATTGAACTCATTGAGCTTCTGCACAAGTTGTTTAAAATTGGTGAGATAAGCATTCAGGGTGGAATCTACTTGGTTTTTCCAGGGCTGTTCCAACTGGGGAAATTCATGTAGACAATCTCTGACATAATTGGGGATGGACTGTTTCATTTTCTTGATGGAATTAACAAGGCAGGGTTGGGAGGTGACAGAGTTGCGCTGATTGTCTGACACCAAGGAAAACAGGGAGTGGATCCATTGTTGATAGGCAGCAAACTGATCCCAGTTGTTTGTGACGGCTTCTTGTAGGGACAAAATCTCCTGAACGTGGAGACCTAACACCATTTGATGGTGGGCCAAGGCAGGTTGTACAAAAGATGAAAATAGATGTTCACAGAGCCAGCCGCTGAGAGGAGATGCTGTGGAAATTGTGGAGCCAAATCAATTTGTAGTATTCTGCTTGACTGAACTATAGCTGGAGGCAAGGGATGGCCCCATCACAGGCTAACCCCAGGGCTACTGCCATGACTTGTTCCAAGTCAGGGACACCCAAAAGGTAGGCCACTAGGCAGAGATCATTCCCAAGATTCAGTACAGTAGGGAAAATAGGTGGGTCTGCAATGTCTTTCTTGATAGGAGGACTGGTAATTTCAGGCAAAGTTGGCTATTGTATAGGCGGAGAAGAATGAAATGAAAACGTGGTTGCAAAGGGGGTAACTGAGGGGCTTACAGCCCCTGTAGATAGCACCATTTTTGCCGTAACCTGAGGCGCAGCACAGATACACAACAGGGAATCCTAAGCTTAGGATTGGATTTGTACTAAGTCTTGTTTAGAATGGCAGGGAAGGCTATGTAATTACCTTGTGGCCCAGATTGAATAATATCTGCTAGATGTGGCTAGAGAGGTGCCAAAGTACGTGAAGACACAAAGACAAAAATGTGAATAGAGCTTAATTTTTATTGGTAAAAGTGAAATCAAATATATACTGTGTAGCTTTACCACAAAACAGTACATGTATAGTAGGATCACTTACTGCAAGCATGAGTGGGGCAAGTGAGTTGTGCAGAATCAGGAAACTGAACAATTGAATTTCCCAATTTAGAGCCAGACTTATTTTGAAGGGCAAAAGCAAAAAAGAGAGATTTGTCCTTGAAATAACCCACTGAAGGCAAAATTTAAATGTTGAAACTGCAGGCTCAACCCGCCAGCAAGGTTCTAACCAAGAGGGTTTGTGACCCGCAATCTGAATATCTGGTCACTTGAAGCCAGACCAGGAAGTCAACTCAGATTACCAAATCAATCAACATGAACAAATGATGATCCCTCACGGTGGATACCTCAATTTGGCGCTTGACTCATTAGCAGGATCAAGCCACCCCCTCTTCCATCCAGCTGTGTGATCACCAATCATGTTCCTGCTATCCATTGATTCACAATAGCTATATAATCACTATCTCACAATAAAGATTATTATCTATCCTCTAAATATTTTTCCCCTTGTAACTCTGCTAAAACAGCACAGTGGCAACATTGGTAGCACAGGTAGGTTCTTCATCCTACCTTATCTTGAAAAATTCCGCCTGTTGCCCGCACACGCTGCAGCCAACAAATCCTTGACAGAATTATGTCTGGCCTCCTGCCCAAATGGACGCCATATACTCCTGGTACCAAGATACCTGATGGTTTTGTTCTCTACCAAAACACGGTGATCCTGCTACCCGCCTTTAACGCCCTGTCTGCCCTAGGGTTCTTTCAGGAACCCTCATCAGCGCCACAACCAGCTGACAAAACCACCATGCCCGCCTATGTTGCACAAAGACTTTGCAGTGCCGCCTTGGAACCCTTTGTGGGGGCCAACAACAACAATGCTGCTGCATGGATTCAGTCCGCCCAAAGCAAGTTGGCTCAGATAGAGTGCCCACAGCAGTTTTGGATTGCAGAGATTTCCATTTGTCTGACCCATGACGCTGGCACCTGATGTGACAAATGGCACAAAGAGCACACGGACAAGAACTAGGACACCTTCAAACAGGACTTCTTGGCAAGGTTTGCGCTCAAGGACACAGCGCTCATGATCATATGCCAAGTAAAGAACCTGACTCAGACGGGCACCGTGAAGGAACTCACCCGCGCCTACAGGAACTCTGTCTCTGCGCCCCATCTGACATGGCCTTTGACACCCCAGCAACACACCTCATGTACTACAACGCTCTCAAGTTGCACGTGATGAGACATGTGAACCTGGACCAAGTTACCAACCTACAAAGCCTGTACTGTGAAGCAGAAAAAGCGGAACAAACCTCCAACGCTCTGCACAAGGCACAGACAGGGAAACAAGAGAGACCCAAGGACTCACATTCAAGTGGGCGCTCCTTGCAATCACCTCCTGGAGGTAACAGCAACAACAACAACCACAAACCCACAGGTTTGAATGGGAATGGGAACAGGAATAATGGCCAATAAAATTGTACCCATTTCCGTGTCACTGCCACCCAAGGCAACCAAGATGAGGGAAAAGCCCGGGGAGAGCACTAAGCAAGCCAAGCTCTTCCCATGCAACTCCTGACTTGCCCAACAATGAATACCAACCCAAGGACGTGAATCAATGCCCAATGATCCAAGTGCCCTTGGAAGACCCAGTACTGTACACCATTGCCAGACATCCCAATAAATTGATGTCTTACCCTTTCTGCTTTTGCAGTTACACAGGCTCAGCACTATTAGACTTGGGCGCAGATCAAACCTTAGTCAACAGTAGCTTTGTGAATAACTTCAAGCTGGCCACTAATCCTTTGCAGATTAAAAATGTGGTCCTGGATGATGAACATCACATTGCTGTGACAAAGGAAACTGCCCCATTCTCTGTCATGCTCAAGAGCCTCCACTCTACCATCCAAGGTCCCGCCATTGACTTCCCTAAGTTTGACATTGTACTGGGACTAGACTGGTTATAGAAAAACAACCCCCATGTGGACTGGGCAACCTCAGTGCTGACCATCAAGTGCAAAGGTGTCAACCACCAAATCTACCCAGACTCTGTAGATCAACTTCTACAAGACCACGTCTTTGTACACATCACAGAGACCTTGGATGAGAAGGAAAACCTGAAATCAATTGACTGGGACTCCTGTCAGTATGAAATCATACACTTCAAGGACCACCAGGACACCTCCATGCCTCAGGACTGCAACATTGTGGCCTGCCATCCAGAAATCTTTAAGGAGGCGTTACCTGGGCTACCCCCTGAGAAGCACATCCAACACTCTATAAAAATCAAGGGGGCTGTACCCAAGGCACATCCCATCTACTGACTGACCCCAAACAAGGACAACACCCTGAACGCCTATCTCAAGGAGGCACTGGAAAAAGGACTTATCCGCCCCTCATAGTCTCCCTTTGGGGCCGCCATATTCTTTGTGGCTAAAAAGGACAGTACCTTACGCCTGGTCATAGACTACCGCGCCTTGAACAAAGTCACCATTAAGAATTGCTACCCATCACCACTGATTGACAATCTCTTTGACGCCTTGGGAGGAGCCTCTGTCTTCTCCAAGATTGATCTAACTGCAGGCTACAACTAGATCTGCATCAAGGAGGAAGACATCCCCAAGACAGCCTTCTGCACTAAGTACGGTTCCTACAAATGTGTGGTACTCAACTTTGGCATGACCAATGCCCTGTCCACCTTGATAACCTTCATGAACGAGGTGTTTGCGCCACACATAGGCAGACACGCCCTCATGTACCTGGACGGTATCATTGTCTACAGCCCCTTGGTGGAACAGCATCACAAGGACCTGGAGGAAGTCTTCACGACCGTGGCACAACACAAACTGCTGGCTAAGCCCTTAAAATGCCAGTTCTTCTGGGAGCAACTACCCTTCTTGGGACACATAGTCTCAAGGGACGGCATCAAACCCGACAGTCAGAAGATACAAGCTGTCTGCAAAATGCCACCTCCCAAGGACAAGTCAGAACTACACAATTTCTTGGGAATGGTGGCCTATGTACGACGTTTCATACCCAACTGCAGCGTTTTGACTGCCCCTTATCTGCCATAACAGGCGCCAAGTCTAAGTTTGTATGGACCCCCCAACGTGACCTCTGTTTTAGACGCCTCAAAGAAAAGCTCACAACAGCTCCCATCCTACAATACCCCAAATGAGATGGGGAATACCAGATGGAAACCGACGCTTCAGATGAATCCATTGGGGGAGTACTGCAAATTAAGAGTAGTGACGGTGATTTCCTGCCCGTAGCCTACGAGTTGCGCAAGCTGACTGATGGCAAGTGTCAATACCCTATCCACGACAAAGAACTACTGGCCATTGTACACTGCCTAGTCAAATGGCGTTATTACCTGGAACGGCAGGAAGAATTCACAGCACTAACCAATCATAGGTCACTCATCTATTTCAAGACACAGGCAAACTTGTCACGCTGCCAAGCGCAGTGTATGGAAATCCTAGAAAAGTTTAACATGCTCATCTAATATAAGACCAGGGCCAAACTTGCCATGGCAGACGCCCTGTCCCGCCTGTATGTCCACGCTTCTAGGGGTGAAAATGGGCTTGACCCAGACTGGCCTATCCTAGTGCTCTGTACAAAAGACAAAGGGTTCCCCGCAGGCACAACCAATATCACCAAAGAAACAGTCATCAAGAATGAACACCTCTTTGCTGACGTATACAGGACTTTTCACAGAAAGATGTCGGATGACACAACCATTCCCTACATTCCCACACATCAACAAGTTGATACCATTCTTTGCTACCACAGGGATCTTGGACATACTAAGAGCCAAAATCTATACAAATTCCTAAAACATAAAGCCTGGTGGCCAACCTTATACCGCAATGTCCAGGAAGTGCTAGAACAGTGCGAGGTCTGCAAAAAGTTTTCCAGAAGCAAAACCCTTCCTAAATCTTTACTCCCCATTCAAACCCAACTACCGTTCAAGGTATGGGCTCTAGACATTGTGGGCCCCATGCCAGGAAAGCACAACAACAAAAAATACATCATCACAGCCATTGATTTTGCAACAAGGTGGCCAGTAGCCCAAGCGGTGAAATCGCACACTGGTAACAACATCCAAAAATTCATTGGCAAGGAAATCATCAGTAAGTTCCAAAAGCCAGAACTCCTGATAACCAATGGGGGCAAAGAATTGACCTCCAAAAACACCAACGTGTACCTTGCCAAAAGTGAGGTCAAACACACCGTTACAACACCATACCATCCACAGGCCAATGGACGCGTAGAGCGGCTTAATGGTAGCCTTGTGCAAGCCCTAGCCAAACTCACCGCCGGGAAACCTGAAGACTGGTATAAGCAGCTACCAACTGCATTACTTGTGTGCCAAACCCTAGTGAACAGATCCACTGGGAAAAGCCTGTTTGAACTGGTATACAGCACACAGCCTAATATCATTCTAGCATTGAAAGGACCCAAACTGGAAATCCCAAGTCAAGTCCCCCCTTGCTCTGATCCTCAAGTAATAGAGGCCAACAGCAAACAAGCAGCCAAAGAAAAGGAACACTTACAAAAAACCTTTGTACCCATCTGCCAGAGACATGAAGTTGGGGACAAAGTCTGGGTCATGAATGTTGACAAAAGCAAACTACAACCCAAAAAAGTAGGGCCAGCAATAATCCTAAAGGTAGACAACAATAACACTTACCTTGTGCAAGGGCTCAGGAAACACAAGCAAGACAAGACATTACGCCACAACTGCCTACAGCCCTGAAAAGCAAGACAGAAACAATGAGAAACTTCCCTGCCCGCCACCAAACAACAACTGGTTCTTATGGCGCCCGGGCTCCTGACAACCTCCCTGACAACCTGCCTCCAGAGGAGGCCAACCTTCAGCTGGGGGGGTGTCAAAACTGCAGGCTTGACCCACCAGCAAGGTTCCAACCAAGCAGGTTTGTGACCCGCACCCAATTACCCGGTCACTCAAAGCCAGACCAGGAAGTCAACTTGGATTACCAAATCAATCAACATGAACAAATGATGATCCCTCACGGTGGATACCTCAATTTGGCGCTTGACTCATTAGCAGGATCAAGCCACCCCCTCTTCCATCCAGCCGTGTGATTACCAATCATGCTCCTGCTATCCATTGATTCACAATAGCTATATAATCACTATCTCACAATAAAGATTATTATCTATCTTCTAATTATTTTTCCCCTTGTAACTCTGCTAAAACAGCACAGTTATGACATAAACATGGTGAATTATGGCATTCATGACACTGGAGAGATTCAATATGCTCATACAATACAAGCCTGGTCCAGAGCTTGCCATAGAAGATGCACTATTGCACCTGCACGTCCAAGCCACAAGAGGAGATAATGGACTCAAAGCAGGCTGGCCCCTCTTGGTGCTACAAACAAAGGACGAGGGTTTCTCCCATGGTACAACTGACATAACAAAACAAACAGTCATTAAGAATAAGCACTTATTTGCAGACATGTATGGAACCTTACTGTGGGGTTCCTGTCCACCAGTCCCTAAGTGTGTCCTGGATTGTAGCCAGGGACCAGCTGGAAGGGGTTGTCATTCTCTAGTAAGGGGAAATGTATCTTAGAAATATGTATAGGGGTCAAAATGGGCTTTTATTCACTCTCATAAGGAAGATCCCCTTAGAAACCTTCTGAGATATGGCTCAGGGGGTCAAGGAAACAATATGAATTTTCTAATACTTGGAGTCCTCCAACAATATCTTTGACTCCTTGTACTTGGTCTTAGATTCCTGCATCTTATTCTTGGATGTCTGCTCCTTAGACTTGGACGCCTGATCCTTAAACTTGGACTCCAGCACCTTAAACTTTAGACTCTGGCGCCGCGCTTAGGATCCAGCTTCTTATTCTTGGGCTCCTGCTCTGTTATATTGGGTTGTATCAGTCCACCCAAGCTCCTGCAGGTGATCAAAATGCTTCCAAAACCTCTTGGCAGAAACTCAGAAGACCTGGGAAGGACCTCCAAAAGCCTTCCAAAAGACCTTGAAAAGACCCGGTAACTTTCCAGCCAGCCCCCTTCTTATAGTGTCCTTTTCCTAACAGTTCCGCCTTCAAAATGACTTTCTTCATAAGCTTAAACCATTGCCGCTCACTTTTTCCTATAATAACTTACGCTTACATACTTACTTTCTCAAAAGCCTAAAGTATTAATTCACTATTTCCTTGCTTATACTTTAAGCTTTTGGCTTCCAACCAATCATTTTCATCAGGAAGCCTGCCAGAACTCAACCAATGAATGCAGAGCGCATAAATAGACTATTCATGAAGTTCCACTGGGATCCAACTATGAAAATAATTCCCACAGCTCAAACCGCTCAAATTGACAACTCTTCACGCACCAAAGCGTTAACTGGTCCATTATTCCGGCATCAGTCTTCCCTGAATTCAACCTGAACCAATTTAAAGAGTAGAATACTATTTAAATTGTTTTTTCTGGACCTCTTCAACTTTTTTCCCATATATTTACAAATATAGTAAAATCCAAGGAAAATGTCCCACCAAAACAACTTTGTATCCCGCTCTCATAGCAACATACCTTTGTCTATCCTAGGAACTTAATAAATAAATATCTTACCCATACTTCTATCCACATTCCTTCTTGATTTTAATACTAATCTAAGGAAAAACATTCCACATTTTACCACCTTGGCAAATCAATTTGGCAAAATCTTGGCTCATTTCTCCAGACCACCAGTTCTTCATCATCATCATCTGATCCTTCAGCCAGCTCCTGTATCATGATCAGCTAGTCCTGCATCATAATCTTCTGGTCCTTCGGCTTATCCTCAACCAGTTCCTCAACCAATCCTCACTAGGAACCTCCTTAGTTCCCTCTGCACACTGAACCATATTGGTTCCCAAAATTCAATATGAATTAACAGTCCGTCAACTAGCCTTCACTGTGATCAAACATTCCCTCTTGCTAGTCTTCTCTGTTAATTCCGTGAACCACCTTGGTTCTTTATCTCAGTCCCCATTACCAGAACTCGTAGAACCAGGCATGAGTCTACATTGAACTGGCGTTTGACTGGGCCCTCGCAAGTGGCAATCCACTTAGGCCATCCAACCATAGATCAATGTCTATGCTTTGTTTTTACTCACCCAGGTGATTAAGTCTGGGCTTTCAGTTTTATAGTAATCAGCTCTACTTCCCAGAGGCCTGATCACACCAAGTTCTGCAGCTTGCTTCCCAAGTAAACCGCCTTGGTGACACCTCCAAGCAAATCTATACCCTTCAATGCTCACTTTGGGTTCTCCCCCAAAGCTCCCATAGGGGCATAAACGAGGACACCCTACCAGTCTGTTAGGTAGGGTGCTTGCTCACAGACCTCCTGCAAGCGTATTAGGGTACATAGAGCTCTCAAAGCTCTTCTCCTCCCTGGCAGCCTGCGTTACCCACCAGGGGTCCAAAACCTACTCCCCCCAGACAGACAAAGTTCCCTGCTTGCTATTTCAGTCTTCACCCTTCTGCAGCCACAGTTTCCTGCAAGGTGAAGCACTATAGCCCAAAGCAGCCAATATCTTCTGCTGGGTGGAGGCAAAATCTGCCTCTGGTAGTCCTTTGTTACCTACTAGCCAATCCTTACTTACCCTAGTAGTCCTATGTTACCTACTAGGCCTCTACCTGCAACAAACAACCAAAATTTTGTTGGCCAACATTAGCCCCGCCTGCAAACCACCAAACATGTGGACCATCACACTTACATTGAAAAGAGTCTGACAGAACCACCATCCCTTATGTCCCCACACATCAGCAAGTTGACACCATCCTACGTTACCATAGAGACCTAGGGCACACAAGAGGTTGCAACCTCTACAAGTTCCTTAAACACAAAACATGGTGGCCAACCCTGTACCAAGATGTTCAGGAAGTCTTAGAACAATGCAAATAATGTGGGAAGTTTGCAAGAAGCAAAACACCACCAAAGTTAGTACTACCTATCTGCATGCAACTACCCTTCAAGGTATGGGCCCTTGACATTGTAGGCCCAATGCCAGGAAAGCATAAAAATAAGAAATTCATCATCACTGCAATAGACTTTGCTACACAATGGCCAGTAGCACAAGCAGTAAAGACACATACTGGTAACGGCGTGCAGCAATTCATAGGAAAAGAAATCATCAGCAAGTTTGTAAAGCCAGAACTCCTGATAACCAACGGGGGCAAAGAATTGACCTCTGAAGACAACAACATATACCTCACTAAGAATGGGGTCAAGCACATTGTGACAATACCTTATCATCCTCAGGCCAATGGACATGTGGAGCGGCTAAATGGCAGCCTTGTGCAAGCCTTGGCCAAGCTCACCGCTGGGAGACCTGAGGACTGGTATAAGCAGCTACCAGCTGCATCACTTGTATGCCAAACTTGTGTGAAAAGATCCACTGGGAAAAGCCCTTTTGAGTTGGTATACAGCACACATCCCAATATCATCCAAGTATTATCAGGACCAAAGCTGGGAATTCCAAGCAAGTCCCCCCTTGTTCAGATCCCCAGGTCATAGAGGCCAATGGTGATCAAACTGAGAGAGAAAACAAGCATCTACAAAAAACATTGTCCCCATCCAAAACAGAAACAAGGTTAGTGACAAAGTTTGGGTCATGAACATTGACAAAAGTAAACTACAACCCTAAAAAGTAGGCCTAGCAATCATCCTAAAGGTAAACAAAAATAACACTTACCTTGTGCAAGGACTCAGGAAACGTAAACAAGACAAGGTCCTCCACCATGATTGCCTGAGACACTGCAAGGCAAGACAGAGACAGCATGAGACCACCCTACCTGCCACAGAACAACAGTTAGTCCAGTATGTTGCCCGGGCTCCTGACAACCTCCCTAACTACCTGCCCCCAGAGGAGGCCGACCTTCAGTTGGGGGGTGTTGAAACAGCAGGCTCAACCCGCCAACAAGGTTTTGGGTAAGCAGGTTTGTGACCTGCAACCCAATTATCCAGTCACTCAAAGCCAGACTAGGAAGTTAACTCAAATTTCCAAATCCAACAACATGAACAGATGATGACCCCTTTGGTAGATACCTTGTTTTGGTGCATAACTCATTACTAGGATCAAGCCACCCCCTTCACCATCCAGCCATGTGATCACCAATCTTGTTCCTACTATCCTTGATTCACATGAACTATATAATCACTATCTCCCAATAAAGATTATTATCTAGTTTCTAAATATTTTTCCCCGTGTAACTCTGCTAAAACAGCACAGTTACGACAAAGGTTATGTTATTTTGGCTTACACAGCTACTGCCTTATTTTTTATTTGCCATCTATCAAATCAGTACAAGATCTCCCGGCCCTCCTATTCCTCTGCCTGCAGATTCCTGTCCTCCAGGTCTTCACCTTTGGCCCTGTTCATTTCAAGAAGTACCCTCTGAAACCTGAATATAAGGATTACACCCCAGAAAAGATCCTCAAACTAGATACCTTGGCCCACATATAATTTTCAGTTAGATACAACTGTCAAGGCCAATGGGATATTCTCAATACCAAAATTGTTTAGAGGCAAGTTCAACTACCTGCCTGCCTATAAACTTTATATGGAACCTCCTGTGGCCCCCAAGCCAATTTTTATCTTCTTGCCCAACCTCCCAACTGACCACACTAGCAAGCTATTCAGGATTGTGTATATCTCCCTTACAGGGGTGATTGATACTATAATCCCAGCAGCCGGCCTATGGTCCTGGGTGAGGAGATCCTTATCCTAATTATTTAAGTTAGCTCCTATCTTGTGGTGGGCTCTGCCTGCAAAAAAACCCAGCCTGCATAATTCTGGAAAATGAAGGGCCAGTTGCCCAAGCTTGGATCTCTAACATAGCTGAAGCTCCCCTCACAATGATGCTTAGCTCCATTCTCCTGCTGATGGGGTTGGTGGCAGTGTAAGGTCTTGCCCATAATGGTGCAAGATTATAAATTAGGGCGTGCAAGGCATTAGAATTCAAATTTAAAAGATATATAAACGTAGGAACTGTCTGTAAGATAATCTTACAGAACCCTGCTAGAAATCTATATTGTGTCACAAAAGGAGTGATTGAGTGTAAAAACCCTAAGCAAATAAGATAAAACAAAGTATTTAATAGTGAACAATTTGTAACTAAGGGAATATCAATATTAGGATATTCTCCATCCGCAAATTGGTACATATAACTATTGAATGCTTCTTTAAGGGAAAACAACAGATACAACAAGCCTAAGGCTTGTTGTCTTACAAGTTCCATCTGTTTAAAAAAAGGAAAAGCTAAACTTTGAAATGAAACTAATAAAATGTATAAATTTCTAAAAATTAAGATCTCAAGTTGAATTTGGATAAAATTGAAGGTGAAGAAATCACTTAGAATTTTGGCTTAAAGCCTACTCTTCAAAAGCTCCTTTATTTATAGTAAAAAGCCTTTTCAGTTGGATGTGATGGTCAAGGAGAAGCATCCAAGAACAGGAGCAAGCTGGAGAAAGTTGGGAAACCAGAACCAGAAAAGGGGAAACAGAAGCCAGCACTATACGCTGATCAGCACGTTGAAGCTGGGGAAAGAGCAGCAAAGACGTAAGTGGGAGTTTGAACAGTGAGGATAAAATGAAAGATTTCTAACTTTAAAGTAGAAATATATATAGAAAATAGATAACAGGAGAGCAAGCAAACAACGACAACACTTCAAGCGCAAATAGCAAAAATAGAACAAGGTAATGAAATTAAAATACCTAAATGTTAACTTTCAATTCAAAAAATCCAAATATTAAAATACTGGAAGTCTAAAACCAAATGAGAAATATAAAAGCAAAATAAATCAAAGAGCCTGCCCTTTGGGGCAGGGCATGACAGGCAGCCCACTTGGTTGTGAGTGCTACTAGGTGCAGAAAAAGACTGGGGAGGTGCATCATTGGATCTGCAGAACCCCATCAAAGCTTGGTTGTTGGCCTCCACAATGGCTTTATAACAGTCATCAACAGAGGTGCAAAGCCCTTCAGGAACCTACTTGCAAATGTGGTGCTTAAGCCCATTGACAATAAGAGTAAGTAACATGGTGTTCTGGTCAGTCAAAGCTTCTGGGGCGGCAGCAAGGGCTTTTTGCCAAGCTGCAAGATATTTGGGGACGGATCCTGTTTGATTGATGGCCAAGAGGGGGGTTCCCACTACAATGGGTGAAAAGGTTTCACTGTAACAGGATCTGGCGGCATCCCTAAATGTTGACCAGGTGACTTCCTGCTCTTGGCTTGCCCAGTTGTTAAACCACACTGCAGCAGGCCCTGTAAGGCGCCCAGATGTGTTGGTAACCCACATGGGTTCAGGCACTTGGTAGATACAGAGGCAGGTTTTGGTGGAGTGGAGCCAACTGACAATATCAGCTCCTTCCACACCACCTGCAAAGGTCTCAAGCCAAAGGTTTAATATGTGTTGGGAGAGATTCAATTGGGGCGGGGTGACACTTGAGTTGCGCTGCCCAAGGCAGAGGCAATTTTAAATGCTTTTGAGTACCAACTGGTTTTGATATATAATGTATTCTTCAAGGATGTCCCCCTTGGGGATAGGGAGGAAGGTTACCTGGTGGGGAGTAGCCATATGGCCTGTACTCTGTCCTTTCTTAGGGGCTTTTATCTTAGGTAGGTTGTAAACCTACCGCTGCTATCACTGTTGTAACTCAACCAATGGTAGTTCAGTATTTGATTTGGGAAGACAACAGTCCAATAGAAAGGAAAGGAATAATAAGAATAAGGTGAAGTTTATTGGTTGTTATTTTGATTAATATACCATATGGGAAAAGCCACAAGTCTACAGGGGGTGGCATGGCGGCAGGTTTGACATAAGGTTTGGGCTATGGAATAACTTGCGCAGGGATCAGCAAGTCAAATTGGCAGCGCTCCTAATTGGGAGATAGTGCCTGCAGTTTAAAATCACCATCAGGTTGATCCATGCCGTTAGATAGGTCCTGGGGCAATTCATTGAGCTCCCCTGTTTATTGTAAGATACGTTAGCAGACAAGGACAAAGACTTGATTGCAACACTAACTCAAACCTTATTCAGACTCTGCTGCAGTGCCATCCTCTGGTGGACTTGTGGCTTCCTGGTATAGTATATTAATTAAACTATCCCAAATAAACATGATCTTATTCCTATTCTTCTCCTTTATATTAGACTTTTGTCTTCCCCAATCCAAATAATGAACTTTAATTAGTTCAGTTACAAAAAAGTGCTTATGCTGCATCTATCTTGATAGGTAAAGTGCAAAAAAGCCCTTTAATAAATGTAACTTGTTCCAATAAAGTGAAGTATCTAGGTCTATAAAGAAATAATTCTTAAGCCCTAAATATACTGTAGGTACAAATAGCTACAATTTACTTCTCAGAGCTCTCAAGATATATGTAATACCCAAAGTTGTGGGTATTATCTGAAGCAAGTATGGCATGAGGTTGGTGAACTGAAATCCTATCAAGACTGTGACTATGAGATAAATGATTATCCACCAACAAAAGACCTTGGCTGGAGTGTTGTAGCTGCTGAAGCTTCCGTCAAAGTATGTCAGCACATAGTAGGTGGAGGTGTACATGGCAGTGGACAGGGTGGAGTGGGGTGATACAAGAGGAAGCCAGGATCTACCATACAAAGAATTGAGTTGTGCTGATTCTTTATAATACCTTTATCAAAGCCCTTCTGGTAATGAACCAAAGGTAGAAGGACCAGGTTGAGAACCTCCAATCCCAAGGCAAGCTGTAAGCACAGCTGTGAATATGAATTGGTTCATCTTCACTTGGTTTGGGGATTGGGGATTGGTTAAGGTTAATCTAGTTGCTTAGGTAATGAATATTAAAACTGATATAATTTAGGGGGTATTCTCTCAATAATAGAACACCCTATCACTGAGAGGGGATCCTTTATTTATAGTGTCTCTTACTGTACAAAGTTTTGCAAGTGGTAGTGAAAACAGGGAATGGGTGATTCCAAAAGTCTGGGTTGTGAAGGTTGGAATTTGTAATATAGAACAGTGCCAAAATCTTGTTTCCTTGCTATCTATGGATGGATTGTCAATTAATGGTTAGGGCCAATAGATTCTGGATGAGGTATTGCCAAGAGGAGAAATAGGTTCAGGATTTCTTCATGGTCTATTTTTATTCTGTGTGGCATAGTTTGGCATGAGTTTGGCCCCAATCATATGCCTGGGTTCCAGATCCCCATTGGTTGGGGCAAGGATTGCTGGTGTAATGAAGATTGTTGGAATGAAGATGAAAGCAACAATCAGGCAGAAATTATTGATAATAATTTCTGTGCTGATCCCATTGGATCATCATACAACCAGCCCTGAAACAGGATATTGTTACAGACAGGACAAGTCTATAAAACCATCTAAATATCAAATAAAGAATTATTTTTTTGAATACAAATCAAAGTTACTTTGCTTGTAAATTAACTTACTACACTGCACAACCAATTCTCCACCAAAGATGACAATAACAGAATACCTACTATAAGATATTTTATGGTGATCCTGCCAGCCTTTGTTAAACAATTGTATTAAACTACAGTATTAAACACTTGCTTTTCAGATGTCTGATTCTAGTATGACTGCACTCTTTAACTTGGGCCGCTTTCTGGCAGCACAACAGGTTCCCCTGTTTAAAGGAACCAACTATAAGGAATGGCTTAGAGCCTATGAGAACTTTGGCAAGAAATTTAACTTGGACAACCACACTTGCCTCTGCAAGGTTGGCTTCTATCAAGGCGGGGATTTTGGTGAATGCCATGACTACTTGTGTTGTAATTGTTCTGTTTTAGCAGAGTTACAAGGGGAAAAATATTTATAAACTAGATAATAATCTTTATTGATATGTAGTGATTATATAGCTATTGTGAGTCAAGGATAACAGGAACATGATTGCATTGATCACACGGTGGGATGGTGAAGGGGGTGGCTTGATCCTGGTAATGAGTCAAGCGCCAAAACAAGGTATCCACTGTAAGAGATCATCATTTTTTCATGTTTTTGGATTTGGAAATTTTAGTTGACTTCCTAGTCTGGCTTCAAGTGACTGAATAATTCAATTGCAGGTCACAAACCTGATTACTTGGAACCTTTCTGGAGGGTCAAGCCTGCTGTTTTGACACTTGGTCTTTGGTTATTGGAACAAGTGGAAAGCCCTGTCAAGCAATTGTTGGGATAAACACAGTGGGACCTTTTGGATTAGCTCATTGCCCTCTGCATGGTAGACTTCCCTGACATGCATGAGTTTTTGACTCACTTTTGTACTCTATCCAGCAGAGCTATACTTAGTCAATTATCTAAGTTTAGTGGTGACTCTTTTGATGCTGCTGAGTCATTTTTTCAGCTCCACTGTGTTAAGATTTTAACCTTGGCATTGTCCCCTGACTATGCCACCCTCTTGCGCTTAGGGAAATTTTACAATTACATTACAGCTTGTGATGTGGTGTTAACACAATACATGGCAGCTGTGGAGAAGGAGCACAATGTGGCATTAAAACTCAACTACAAGTGGAATTCTTTTGGTAAAAAGGGTTTAAACCAGGTAAACCTGCCATTTAAAGAAGAAGTGGCCCAGTATGTCAAAAGCCTTTTTGGCTCAGGCTGCACTGTCTAATTCTTCTGTAAATTCTTCTCCCTTAAACAGCCCTAGCACACTTCTGGCTAAACAAGCAGGAGCACCTCCTAGACGTGGCCCTGTCACTTGCTACAATTGCAATAAATTTGTGCATATTTATATTTATTGCCAGGCTGAATGTGTAGAATGCTGAGATACTCACACCGGCACTCAATGCCAAGTTCAACAGGATTTCATGGAAAAACGGCAACATCAGCAACAGTCTTGCTCTAGACTGAGCAGCCCAAATCTATGCTGATGGAGCTCATGGATTTCAAAAAGCATACTATTACACCGCCATTCCACCCTAAGCCAAAGATGGCTTGCCCCTTTACATTGATAAATACAGCTCACATGCCAGAGAAAGTGTTTCCTGACCCTAGCTGTCATCAGCATGTCAAGGCATCCTTCACCTACGCTCAGGCGGCTGCAGCTGCAACAATGGACTCTAAGTCAACTTCTCTTAAACCTACTGTACCTGGGAAAAGAGATATTTCTTCTCAGGTCTCCTGCAGTGAATAAAATAAGTGTAAGGTCAGAAGGCTTGGGGTAAATTATTGTAAACTAAGGCCTTTAAACCAAGAACATTTATATTTATTAAGTATAAAAAGGTAGGTAAGGTTTGCAACAATAACTGCACTAAAGCTCATAAAAGCTTATATGAAGTGAAGTAGGACCTAAGGCAATTTATTAAACCTAAGAAAATAAAATAAAGACCAGTCTTGATGACTGAAGATTTGGTTTAAAAAGTCAGTCTCTAAGTCTGAGTAGTGATCAGCACTAGCTGGAGGGTTGAAGCTGTCAACAATTAAAGTGTGTGTACTGCTATAAAAATAATCTAACTAGTGAAAGATGTAGTCAAATGGAATCATAAAACTAAGATGTAAGGATACAAGATAAAAATTAAAAGAGAAAACAAACGCCACAAAACCTAACAAGTACCTTTTGGGGTGCAAGTCAAACAATCTAAACTTAAGTTGAGACTGAGTAAACCTCAGGCTTTTATTCAAGTCTGGTTTTGAGATGAAAGATAAAGGGGAGGACAGCTAATGTCAGGGATCCAATCTCAGGCAACCGGACCGTTGTTTTCCAGAATCACTCAGGCCAGGTTTCTTGCAGGTAAAGCCCACCACAGGAGAGAAGCTAACTTGAAGAGGTATGAGATAGACTTCCCCTCAAGGACTGTGGGCCAGCGGCTGGGACTATGGTGTCAATCCCCCCAGTGAGGGTGATATAAACAATCCCAAACAGCTTGCCAGTATGGTTGGCTGGGAGGTTGGGGGAGGAAGCTGGCATTGGTTTAGGGGTCACTGGTGGTTCCATTATGAGGTTGTATGCAGGCAGGTAGTTGAATTTTACCCTGAACAACTAAGGTGATGATAGAATCCAGGGCTGCTGACAGTTGTATCTGATTGCGGATTGTATGTGGGCTAAAGAATCTAGTTCAAGGATCTTCTCTGGGGTGTAATCCTTATACTTGGGCTTTAGAGGGTACTCAGTGAAATGGACAGGGCCAACAGGAGCACCAGGAGGACAGAAATCTGTGGGAAGAGTGTCAGGAGGATCAGAGAATCTTGTACTAATTTGGTAGATGGAAAATACAAAATAAGGCAATAGCTGAGTAAGCCAAATCAACATAACCTTTATTTAAAAATGGCAATAAGTTTGGAGCGCGGGGTCCTTGGGTCTATATATCACCCCCTTCCAAACTTAAAATTTTTAATTGGGGGCTCCCCAAGGCATTGGAAAAAGTGGACCCAGGTGGTCTGGGTGCTTGTATTCAAGAGCAGCAGAATGGCACCCAGGCTGGGAGTTCTTTCATTGGCCAAATTCTCAAGTTGGTGACTTGATTTTCTGGCCCTATGGTTGCAGTCATGGGGGTAGGCCACAGGCCTGTGCCTCTTCTTAAGGTTGACTCTTGATTGGCCACTGACATGGATTTCAAACTCATGAAGCTGATGGTCAGTGATTTGTTGCCTCCATTAGGCGCCTTGATTAAACCCTTATTTGGAAGGTTGATTGCCCAGGTTTGTCTGTCTTCATGGTTTGAACAGTCACTTTCAACCTCAGCTTGCGGGTGTTCAACCATAGCTAAACGCAGGCCAGCAGCCTGCAGGAGTATAGGGTTGGGGTTTGAATCCTGCTCTTGGGCCTGGTTTTCCAGGGGTGGCAATTTGAAATTCCTGATAGCTTACCAAAGGTAGTTAGTTGGCTTGGAAATAAAGATCAAAACATAAACACATATCCACTGGCCTCTTAACCTTAAGAAGTTAGGCACAAGTTTAGGGGGAAGACAAGGAAGCAGTGGTAAATGTTTGGGTTAAACCAAAGAGATGAGCAAAGGCAGAAGAATGGGAAAACTCAACCCAAACTGTTGACATGAGTGGGAAGAGAAGCAAAGAAAAAAGCAAAAGGTAGTTTGTTTTGGACTAGGTTAAACTAACTTTGTGCATAGGTACCAGATTTGAAACTTGTTTGCAAAGAGACAGGTAAGCTCAAAGATGCAACTAACTGTTAACTTAGGTTAATTTGACCAACAAGGCAAGTAAAAGCAGGGGAGTAGATGGAAGAGATGAATTGTTGGAATTAAATTCTAAAATAAAAGATATGATCCAAATTAAAAGTTCTTTGTAAAATACTAGCAGAAGGATAAATAAAGGGAGAATCCTGATAGTATCCCCCCTTAGCTGCTAGTATGAAGCTCCTGGTAGGCCTTGAGCAAATGTTGGCAGTGGTTGAGATTCCCTTCAGGTTCCCAAGTGGAGTCTTTAAGGTTGTAACCATTCCATAAGATAAGGTATTTAGTGCCAGATTGAAGGGTGCAATGAGTTAGGATTTCCTGTACTTTGTATTCCTCATACCCTTGGAGATAGAGAGGAGGTAGTGGAGCCTTTGTTTGATGACTGGGAGGAGGTTGTCTTAACTTCAGACAAAGTGAACAATGGAAAACGTTGTGGATGCAGAAGTGTTCAGGGAGTGACAGTCTGAAGGCAGTGGTTCTAATTTTCTCAACAACTTGGAAGGGTCCAATGAAACAAGGACGGAATTTATGAGCAGCAATGATGACCAGGAGATTCTTGGTTGAGAAGAGTACCAAGTTGCTAGGTTGGATATTGTTGCCTGGGACTCTATTCTTGTTGTAATGCTTCCTGTAGTCTAGGATGGCGGACTGGAGATGGACAATGAGCTGGTCTTGAGTCTCCTTGATTGTAGTGGCAAGTTTGGCTGTGGAATGTGAGAGGAAGTAGCCCTGAAAGTCAGCAAGGAAGGAAGGAAGGTGTGTAGCCAATATTTGCTTGGAACAGTGTCATTCCAATAGATCCACGGTATGCTGATTTGTAGGAGTATTGGGCAATGAGGGGAGGTTGGAATAGTTGTCTTGCTTCTTGTTGATGAAGCAGCAGAGGTATTGTTCCAATGTTTGGTTTGTTCTTTCAGTCTGGCCATCAGTCTGTGGATGATAGGCGGTGCTGTAGAGAGATTTTACCCCAAGGGAGGCCATGAGGTCTTTTCAGAATGCAGAAGTGAACTGAGGACCACAGTTGGAGACTATGTTGCAAGGGACTCCATGGTGAGGAAAGATATACTTAAAAAATAGTTTGGCTGTTTGTTTGGCGGTGATAGTTGTGTGGAAAAGGCAGAAGGGGGCTTCCTTGGAGAAGCAGTCAACCAATACTAAGATTGCGTCAAATCCTGCAGAAGTGGGTAGCTGGGTGATGTAATCCATAGAGAGGCTCTTCCAGGAACCTTCAAGAATTGGGAGAGAATAGAGAAGGCCAGATGGTTTAGAGGTTTGGTTCTTGTTCCTAAGGCATACTAGGCAGTTGGCAATGTATTTATTGATGGTTTTTGTCATCTGTGGCCACCATTAATGTGACTTTATGAGGACCAGGGTTCTCTTATAGCCTAAGTGCCTGCAGGAAGGGAATTGTGGAATCCAATTGTATTTTTAACTGTAAGTCCTTGTCAGGTACCAGAACCAATTTACAGAAAAGAAGCAGGTTGTTCTCAAATGAGTATTTGGAGGGGGGCATTGCCTCAGATAACAGGTCTTGAATCATCTTGGTGGTGGTGTTCTCTGATTGGTCTTTATGAATAAAAAAGTATCTGGAAATTTGAATAGGGTTGGGGAGATCTGGTTGATGAATACTCATGATGAGAGAACTGCTTTGGTGTTGAGGAGTTTATATTCAGGATTGGAGTTAGCTGTGGTAGTGTGACAAGAGAGTAGGTCTTGGAGGACATTGAGAGATCCTTTCTTGTAAGTGATGGTGAACAAGAAGTTTGTAAGTTCAATCACCCAGTAAGCATGCTGCTGGGATATGAAATGTGCCTGGGTGAAGAAAAGCAAGATCCTATGGTCAGTGAAAATGCTGACAGAGTCCTTGGTTCCTTTGAGGTAGCAGCACCAATGCTTAAGGGACTTGATCATAGCAAGTAGTTTTTTTTGTTATTAAACGGGTAGTTCTTCTCAGCAGTAAGATGCTTCTGACTGTAGCACGCTACAGGGTGGAGCAGTCCATCTTCCCCATGCTGAAGAAGGACAGCAACAACAGTGTAGTCACTGGTGTTAATCTCCAAGAAAAAAGTTTGCTGCTATTAGGCATGAGTAACACAAGAGGAGTGGCAAAGAGGTGGCATATCTGTTTATAAATAATCCTGTTCTTCAGCGGACTATTTGAATTCCACTTTGGTGGAGGTCAGATTTGTGAGGGGAAGAAAAATGTTGCTGAAGCTGGGTAAAAACTTTCAACAATATTTTGCAAGACCAAGGAAGCCACAGAGTTCCTTGCGGTTCTTGGGGACTGGCCAGGAGAGGATGGCGTCAAGTTTTCTTGGTGCAATAGCAAATCCTTCTTTAGTGAAAATATATCCAAGGGATTTTACACTGGTCTGTAAAAAGCAACATTTGAAAATCTTGCAGTAGAGGTGATATTCCTGGAGTCTGGCCATGAATTTTCTCAATTATTTTAATGTGATCAGAAGTGGACTTGGAGTAGATTAGGATGTTGTCAAGGTAGACCACCAAAAATTTATTCAAGAAGAAAAGAGGGACTTTGTTAATAAGAGCCTGAAAAATAGAGGGTGCATTACACAAGCCAAAGGGCATGACCTTGTATTTGTAGAAGCCAAAAGGAGTGTGAAAGACAGTTTTCCATTTGTGTCCCTTGGCAACACAGATCTGATTGAAAGCAGCGCAGAGGTCCACCTTAGAAAAGATTTGGATGCCTAAGAGATAGTCTGTAAGGGCTTCAGAGGATGGGATGGAGCAGCAGTCCTTAACAGTGACTGTATTCAGGGCTCAATAGTAAATGCATGGGCGCTTGGAGCCATTGGATTTGGCAACAAAGAAGATGATAAAAGAGCAAGGCAAGGTTGAGCTGGTGATGAAGCCCTTGCTAGCTTTTAGTTGATGTATTCCAGGAGTAACTTGTTGTCAGCGTCAGATAGTGGTATGATCCTTCCCCAGGGTGAGTTTTCTCCTTCATTCAAGTTGATCTGAATGTCATAGGGTCTATGGGGAGGCAAGTTGCAGCATTTTTTGTTGCTGAATACCTCTTCATAGTTGCTTATGCAGAGGGGAATTCCATTGTTGGCAAGGGCTGTCTCAGATGAAGAAAGCATTGTACAGGAGTTCAGCATGTTGAAGTTCCAAAAGATGTTAGGTAGTTGTTGCTTTCTTAAGAGGTCCAATGAACAAGGGATATAGTGTGCATAGAAATTAATATTGCGCTCTTGGAATCTTACAATGAGGCCAAACTCCTCAAACCAATTCATGCCAAGATAGACTGGGAAGTTTAGTGAGTCTGAACTGACAAATTAGGAATGGAAGGCGGTCTTTCCCAGGCAGAAAAATGGGAGGCTTTATCTCAAAGGCTGTCACAGGGAGATTGTTGGGACCACAAGCATTGATCTTAGGGCCAGGTGTGAGCTTCAGAGCCTTGAATATTCTAGAGTCAATGCAATTTACATTGACACTTGTATATAGCAGAGCAAATGTCTCAACATTGAAGTCGGGACCATGAATCACAATTCAGATGAAAGGAAGAGATGACTTGCCAGGAGTTTGAATGTTGTTGATCTGAGTACTGTTGGTAGAACCAGTGGGATTTTCTGTTGACTTATCAGGTGTTGGTTCTAACTCTAGACTAGGGCAAGGTATTTGTCTAGGGTCAGAGCAGTTTGCCACCAAATGATTGGCTTTTTCACAATAGAAGCACAACTTGTTCAGTTGTCTATGAAGGGCTTCAGCGGCAGTTAGGCAGTAAACACTGCCCTCCTTTGGTTCATAGGCAGAAGGAGGCAAAGTTCTGGTCAGGCTTCCAGTAGGAAAGGAGCGCAGAGTAGGAGTCCAACGTGTGGCAAATTGGGCTGTGTTCTAGCTAGTTGAGGTTGAGCTGGCTTGGATATGGTTCTGGACTTCTTTTCACACTTAGAAACTGTTTTCATGAGAGGTTCTAACTCCTCAGGAAATTGTGGTGGATTAAGAACGCTTTGAGATCAGAATTTAAGCCAAGCATATAAAAATTGCAAAATACAGAATGGGTAACGTTTAATTGGGATTGTATCTCACAGAATTGCTTGTTGTATTTGGTCAGGAAGCTGGTTCCTTGGATGCAGTTGGAAAAGCAAGTATTATGAATGGTGGTGGACTCCTCTTTGGTTACCTCCTCAGCAGTGTGTGCAAGCAATTCAGATACAAACTGGTTGTAGCTTTTGAGGATGGACAGGTCTTGGACTGATAATTCACAAAACCAACTGTGCATGGGGCCTATGATGGTCCATATGTAAGCATTTTTTCAGGCAAGAGTTGATTTGGCTTCAAATAAAGACGCTATGCTGAAGATTGGCCATGTGTTGCTGGTTTGTTGCAGATAGAGGTCTAGTAGGGAATGATGGCTACTAGGGAAGGTAAGAACTAGCTAGTAGGTGTAAAAACTACTAGGGGCAGATGTTGTTGTAAGAGAGGTGTGCTAAACTAACTAATTTTGGCTCCCATCCCAGCAAAACAAACTACCCAGATGCCGCCCAGTGGAGGACTGGGACAGCCGCTTGAAGGGGGACCACAGGGAGGACACAGGGAACAGCTGAAGGAAGTAAGCGTTCAATCCCATCAGTAACAGACCGGTGAGCAACCAGGGCATACAAGTGGGAGAGGAAGGCAGCATCACAGGGGCCTGGAGGGGCACTGAGTTGCTCTTCTCCAGACTGAGCAGGGAGGCCATTGACATTTCCTCATCCACAGGAGAAGGCAAGGCATAGTCAACAAAATCCAAGTCCAGGTTGTCACAGGTTAAGCTCTTGACTATGGCCTCTCCAGATAATAAGGGTCCACTGGGGAGATTCAAGAGGCTAGAGGGATTGTCTCCCACAAGTTGAGCCAAAGAGGAGATTTTAGACCACAAATCTGGCAACGTGGACCACAGGAGCAGCAGGAATGGAGCCAAGGAAAATACTGAAAACTTTAAAATGAGGAGTATCATTGTTGTGATCTCCAAAAAATTTGGATAAGGTTGGTGAAATTTCTTGAACTACAAACAATAGAAATGAAGTAAACAGGGGCACCCACAGGCAAGAAACGAGGTAGGAAGCAGCAGAGTGGTTCTGGGAAGCTTGACAATAGTCTCAGGTGGCTTGGATTGATCAAAAATGGGGAGCGGGTTCAAAGCAAAAGAATTTAAGGAAAATTCAAAGTAAAATTAGATTTTATATTGAAATTTAACAAAAAATTTAGGTTCAAAAGCTATTTTTGAAATCAAAAGCGTAACTATACAACAACTATACACCAAAGCCTCTTCTAAAAGTTCCAGAAGAGATGCTGGGTTCAAAGCGGGTCAATACAAGGTAAGCTTTAACAGAGCAAATATCACTTTAATCTTTAGATTGTAGAAACTCCAAACAGGGGTTCCAGGAAAGATAAAATTTAAATTAAGCGCAACAAGTTCAAACTTTAATAAGAAGGAAAATAGACAAACAGGGGACTGGAGGTCCCCTTGCTGTATAAAAAGGGAGTTGTTGCAGGGGGGAGGGGTCATATGACTACAGAACTTGAATCCAATTGGCTGGTGAAAATTTTTTGTTGGTCAGGTCCAGGGAGACTGGAGAGTTTCATCTTAATTTCTGTGGTGCTACCTGATTGGCTAGAGGGACTCCCAGGCATATGGGATTCATCTGGTTTTTTGAGTGTTGATGTGGCATCCCTTGATTAGGTAGATCTGATAGTTTTCAAAAGTGGGCAACACCAGGCCAATAAGTAATCCAAATTAACCAATGTTTCTTCCCAGGAGGGAGCAACCAGGGGCAATGAATCTGTGGGATAGGCCAGCACAAATGTCTTGTCAACTATGTGTGCTAAATCCCCTAAAGAATTAAGGGGTTTGGCTGATATTTTTGGACCTTTCTTGGTGTAGCAAGGGAAGATAGTGTGATCCAATGCCAAGGGTGGCAGTGAATTTACAGTTATCTCCACCCAGCAGAAGATATTGGCTGTTGAGGGCTAGAAGTCCTCACCCATCAGGGAACTGTGGCTGCTTGGGGTAAGGAATAAGATAGCTCAGCAGGGAACTTTAGCTGCTTGGTGTGGGAAGTGATCCATACTGATGGGTAGTGTGTGCTACTCAGGCTGGATGTTGTTGAGACCCTGGTGGGTAACACAGGCTGCCAGGATAGGAAATTATGTCAGCATGGTAGGCAATGTGGCTACCAGGGCTGTAAGTTTTGGACCCCTGGCAGGTAGCGCGGCCTGCCAGGGAGGGGATGAGCTCTGAGGGCTCTATGTTCCCTGATACGCTTACAGGAGGTCTGTGAGCAAGCATCCTACCTAATAGACTGGTAGGATGTCCTTGTCTATGTCCCTATGGGAGCTTTGGGGAGAACCCAGAGTGAGCATTAGAGGGCATGGATTTTCTCAGAGGTGTCACCAAGGCAGTTGCTCAGGGAAGCAGCTGCAGAACTTGGTGTGATCAGGCCTCTGGGAATTAAAGCTGATTACTTTGCAACTGAAAGCCCAGACTTCATCACCTGGGTGATTAAAGACAAAGCATAGACATTGATCTATGGTTGGATGGCCTAAGTGGATTGCCACTTGTAAGGGCCCAGTCAAACTTTCAGAAAGCCAGTCATAGGTAGAGGCATTGGGCAACTTGGGGTGAGGTGCGGTCAAGCCTGCGGGTAGGGCCCACCATAGAATGGGTGCTAACTTGATAATATAAGATAGAGATTGCCCAAGCAAGGACCAGGGTCCAGAGTTGGGGACCACGGAATCCACCAATCCTGTTAAAGTAATGTAGAGTACTCCAAACAGTTGGGTAGAGGTGGTCTCAGCTGCGGCAGTGGGTTCCAAGGGGCGGTCTGGTCTTGGGGTTAATGGCAGAGTCATGGGAACAAAGTCCGCTGGTAGGTAGTTGTACTTGTCCTTGAATAATAAGGGCAGTATCTTGACTCTCTTTCTTTCACGTCCTATGTATTTTGTACTTCTAGTCCTTGCCAAAGGGTTGGCAATGAGAATGGTTTCTAAGTTGTACTCTGAATAGGCCAGGTTGGGGGGGGTATTTGTTAAAGTGCACAGGTCCAAAGGGAGCTTCCAGGGGGTGGTATAATGCCTGGGGAGATTCAGCAGATTGGGCTTGGGAGGTGGCGGCAGCCTGGTAGTCTACTTGACCGGAATTAAGGTGAAAGATCACTAAGACTAGATAGGGTAAGATTAGTTCAAACCAAAGGTTCATAAAACTTTATTATAAAAAATGACAATGGGGTCTTTGCTGTACCGCCAGGGTTTTTATACCATGAGACTTTGCTTCTTTTGATTTTTGCAGGGTTCAGGTTTGCAGGCAAGGCACTGGCGGGACATGGATCTTGTCTTGGAGTCTCAAGGGCGGCAGATTCAGGTTGTGCCTGCTCTGGCAAATAGAAATGGCAATACTTTGTTCCGCTGCCACTGTTCACTATGTCACCTGAGTAGTTCAATTGTAGTACCCCTTCTGGGCAAAAGACTGGCAGTTGCTGGTGGTCATTGGCAGAGTTAAAAATAGGTTTTGTTTTAACCTCCTTAAGGCAAGCTGCAACCTCTGCATTGGTTCAGGTCTTTGGTGGCTCAAGGTTGGCATCAATCTATTATCATTTGGGGAATTGTCCTTGGGAGACTGGTGGGTCTTGGAGTAACTTGTTAACTCGGGTTTGCAATTTAACAAGTGGGCAGTCTCCTGTCCACGTTGTGTGACTTGAGCAGTCTTCAGAGGGTCAGGGTTTGATTCCAGGGCTTCCAATGTTGGTTTTGAAACTCCAGTATTGGCGTTGGGCAGGTTGGCAGTGGGTCCTTCACCAACCTCTGTTAGCCAGGTTACATCTCCTTTGCAGATATGGGTCTTCATTGGCACTAGTTTGATGGCAGACTGGCAACTATTCAGATAATTCTCTGTAGTAGGCCGGCAGGTCGTGGAGTAATTCATCAAATTGAGCCTGGACTTAACAGGTTGGCGGGTCCTGGACTGTCCTAGAGGATTTGATCCATCTTTCAGGATGAGGGCTCAACTCTTGAGTTTTCAATACAAGTATTGAAATGTCATTCATGACACAAACACCAGTTCAATGTAGACTCATGCCTGGGTCTACAGGTTCTGGTAACGGGGACTGAGATAAAGAACCAAGGTGATTCATGATATGGGATCAGCAGAGAAGACTAGTAAGAAGGACTGTATGGTCACAGTGAAGACTAGTTGAGGGTATGTTAGTTCATTTTGAAGTTTGGAACCAAAAGGGTTCATTGTGCAGGTGGAACCAAGGTAGTTCCTAGTGAGGATAAGCTGAAGGACTGAAAGATCATGATGCAGGAGTAGCTGATCATGATGAAGAAGTAGCTGGAGGACTGGTGATGAAAGAAGCTGTTTGAGGACTGAAAGGAACTGTTTGCGGACTAGGATGGGCTGATTGCTGGTTAAGCTGAAGATCTGGAAGATGTTGTTGAAGAGATGATTGAAGGACCATAAGATGATAGTGCAGGACTAGTTATGGAGCTATAAGATGTCTTAGAAGGACTAGCCAGACTGGATATGGAGGCTGGAATGCTGATTTTGGTGTCTTAGGAGAGGAAGTATTGATATAAGAAGCAGTTAAAAAAGGAAGTTAAGCTGCCAAATATATGATATAAAAGAGTTAAATATTATATAAATAAGGAAAAAGAAAAGAGAAATTATTTACAGTATTTAAACTGTAAATTTATTGAGTTTTAAATGTGTGATAAGAAGCCGGAAACAGGACGGAGAAACTGTAAGGGCAAATAAGGGAATTTTGCCAAGGACAACTAGGAGAGTTGAGAGGCAAGCAAAAGGCAAGTTCAAAATTGCAAAATGTTGAAGAAAATGCAGTGAAACTCAGAGAAACGTTGAAGAACTGAGGTTCAAAATTTGCCTATGTCAAACATAGGTAAAAGCACTTGAGATTTGCCGGGGAAATGTGACAGGAATCACGGCAAAACTGTTCAGAACACGGAGCAGTTGTTTACCTGGAGCAAGACAGCTTCAAGTTTGAACCATAGTCAAGAGCGGGTTGTTTGGGAAAACTGTACGGCAAAACTGTTGAATCAAAACATATGATTGGCTGTGAGCCAAAGTTTGTTTAATCAGTAGTTTTGAGGGCTTTAACTTGGGAGTTAAAGCCTAAAAAATGAGGTGCAGAAGCAGAAAATCCTGGGCTTTTATTGGATAAAGTAAGTTTCAAAGTCTAATATATTGTAGAGGAAGAAAAACGGGATAGTTTAAGCTTTGAAAGACAAGAGTTCTGAGAGAAAATTTGGACTTGAAAAAGGGGCTATAAAAGGAGAAGCTATCTGAGGCTTCTCAGGGACTGGATCAAGTGGATTACAAAGGCCACAAGGACTACAGAAGGAGCTGAAGACCAAGTTAAAGGTGCAGAAGCCCAAAATACAGCAGCCAGAGCTAAGAATAAGAAGCCTGAGCTGGAACAGACTGCAGGAGCCCAAGACAAAGATGCAGGAGCCCAAGACTAAGTACAAGTAAGGAGTCCAAGAGATTGTTGAAAGACTCCAAGTATTGGCAAACCCATATTGTTTCCCTTACCCAGGCATTATATCAGAAGGTTTCTAGGGGATCTTCCTTCTGGCCATAAATAAAAGCTTATTACAACCCCTGCCCAAATTTTCCAGTAAGAAAAATACAAGCTCTATGAGTGAGCTACCCCATATATTTTACCCTAGTCAGGGGGAAGAAGATACCTACCGTCAAATTTATAGGAGATTTGTCATTAGTAAGTCTTCCCAGGAGGAGTGGGAGAGATTGACTAGGCATCTTGAGATGACAGAAAGTGGAAGGGAGTTTATAGGAAATGAGTTTACTAGGTTGTTACAGGACTGGTACAGACCCACAGGGGGGTTGGCGCCTGCTGAGGTACAGGTGCATGGTGAGGATGCCCGCCTAGTAATTAGAAAGGTGCTGGAAGAGTTTGTAGCTATGCAGACTAAGTACAAGCCTCTAGCCTACCACTCACCACTGCTGGGGGATGACAACTCCTCCTAGCCGGTCCCTGGCTATGACCCAGGACACACTTTGGGGACTGGCAACCAGGAACCCCACAGGGCCTTTAACCTATTTTACCAGGTAGATGACCTTTTGAGAGCCAGAGCTAAACTCCAAAGGATATTCTAGGAAGTGGACTTGTGTTGCAACTGAACTAATGAGGATTCAGTATTTGGAATTGAGGAAGACAACAGTCCAATAGAAAGGACAGAATAATAAGAATAAGGTCTTGTTTATTGTAGAATACTGTGATTAATATACCATATGGGGAAAGCCACAAGGGGGTGGCATAGTGGGAAGTTCCATGTAAGGTTTGAAGCCAAGGAATAACTTGTGCAGGGATCAGCAAGTCAAATTGGTAGCACTCCTAATTAGGATGAAGTGCCCACCATTTGATACTGCCATCATATTAACCCATAACGTTAGATACGTCAAGGGGCGGCTCATCAAGCGCCCCCTGTGTATTGTAAGATATGTTAGAAGGAAAGTCTGAAAACTCAGTTGCAACACCCCCCTTGCCCCCTGCTTGTTGTCAGACACCAAGACCGGAGTCTGTGGAAGGTCTGGGAAAGTCCGCATGAACAAACTTTGTGTGAGGATGGCGCAGCAGGGGTGCAAGCAATCATAGTGAAGCTTCTTGGTATTCCCCTGGACGTCTTTGAGTTGATAGGTATAATTATCATAGACAGCGGCTATCCTGAAGGGCCCTAGGTGGTTGGGTTCCAACTTGGCAGAATTGGGGTTGAGGGTGTAGACAGGGTCACCTACAGTGTACCTGGCTTTGAGGTGCTTTTTCTCTCCTTCAATTTGCTTGTGTTCAATTTCCCAGGCTTTGGTGCGCCATTGGTCTAGGGATGGGTGTTGTAAATTGCGCAATTAATGCTATTTCAATCTGGCCTTTGAATATTGATAGTTGCAAAGATTTGGCTGGTTTTGCCTTCAAATTCGGAAATTCCCTGCCTTCTGCAAATGGGTCTGGTTCAATATCCACCCATTCTGGATTATTGTACCTGTCTGTAATTGATCCTGGTATGACCTCATCCCAACGTGACCCCCTCAGCCACTCTGTCTTCCTATTGAGTGATCACTGTCCCTTGTCTACTATTTAAATTAGAATCATTACTCCTAATAAAGACAAGTTTATCCACATTTGTGTTGGCTTTTATAATCTTCAAGCTTTTCCTGTCCTTTCTGCCAAAAGGACTTTTAAATCTTGTTTTCAAGAAAATTAAGGTATGTGCCCTTAATTTTGCCCTGAAGGCTAACCCAAGGCTAGCTTTGAACCTCAAATCTTTTGTAATAAAGATTTTCTGCCGTGTCCTCCAGGATGTTGTCCCCTAGAGCCAAACACAACAAAATGGTGCTCACTACAGGGGCTGCAAGCCCCTTGGTTACCCTGTTCCCACATGCATTCTCTGGTCCCTCTCCCTTTGTTTCCAAAGTACCAGATCAACCTAAAGTTTCTAGTCCCCCTCTAGAAGAAGACATCACCAATGCCCCTGAAAATCCTATGGTATTGGTTCTGTCTCCTGGGCCCGCGTGGGCCCCCTTCCTGCTTTCTCCCTCAACTATGAGCAAGCTTGTGCTGCCGCCTGCTCCCTTCTTAATTCTGGCACAGTAGCCATGCACTCTATCCCTGGCCTCTGTCCCAGGTACGCCTCTGAAGACCTGTATTCTTTCCTTTTGGACTTTGGTCTCCCCCCTTATTGATGGAATCCATGGATACTATTGGTGTGTTGGTCAACCAATTCATCCAACCTGCCCTAGTTCACCACCAACTTGCCTTAGGATCCCAAAATCAACTATTAGATGCTGTAGCCACCGCTGTCTCAAATAACCACGCTCAAAATATGGCCTACCAAGAATGGTCACACAGTCTCTTTGCTTGTATTTCTGACAACCAGCGCAACTTGTTGGCGTCACAGAAGTATTTAACTGCCTCCCTGAACTCCCTTTGTTCCTCGCTCCCTGGATACATAAAGGATTGACTATGCAAATTGGATGAACATCAGGCAGCATGGCGTGAGCAAATTGAGGCTTTTCTGCTAAACCATCGGCAGGACTTTGAGACTCTGGTTAGTGAGCTCAATCAATTCAGAGAGCATGTCAACTTGCAACTCAAATTGATAGGAGCTCATGTCAATACTTGGGGCTGCCACCTGCAGCATCAATACAGTCTGGATAAGGCTCCACTAGGCAACACTCTATACCAGGTGCAAAATTATGTGGATGATAGGGTAGCGTCTATTGAGGTGACTCCTCCTGCTCCTCCTGTTGAGACCCCATCTGATTTCAAAACCAAGGTATGGGAGGCCATTGCTGAGCTCAAGGCTACCACTTGACGTCAAGCTTCTGTGCAGAACCCCCCTCCAGTTGAACCTATGCCTGACCCTTGTATTGCCTCCCTCACTGATCAGGTGTCTACTCTACAAGGTGAAATCAAGTACTTAAGACAGCGCCTCTCTAATTCTGAAGGTTCATCATCTGAATCTGAAGATGAAGAAGAAGGTGAAGTTGTTAATACTCCCGCTCATGACAATCATGGTTGTTGCCCTGGCTTAGAAGGTCAACTCCAGGTCTACTGTGCGCGTGCTCTAGATCAACTTCAAGAAGTGACAAATGATGTAGCTGATAGGCAAGACACATTGGAAAGAGAGGTCCAAAACCTCTCCCGCTTTACCAAGACCCTAAATGGACAAGTTGCCCCCTTGGTTGTTCAGACCACTTCTCTGGCTACCCGTGTCAATGGGATTGCTGGCACCTTGGCAGTGCAACAAATCAAGATTGATGAATTTGGGACTGCTGCTGCCACTGCTTGGGACATTAGTGGGCAAAACAGCTCTACCTTGGACACTTTAGAGGAAAGCCTTTGACTCCTCTGGGCTAGACAACCTGCTGCTGAATCCGAGTTTGAGGGCAACCCTCATATTAATGTCCTCAACCCTGATGAAAACAGTCAGTCCTTGTCCTCCTCTATTGACCCAAACTATAAGCCAACCTTCAAACAGATATTCAATCCAAAGACCTCTACCATTGCTGCTTTTCTGACCATTTACAAAACTGCAATGTGTAGGGCTACTGACAAGCTCAAGAAGGAACACATCCTTACCTGTCTCCATCCCACTTGCCAGGAAGTCGTGGTCCCCAAGCTTTCCTCCATTATCACTTGGGAGGATATTGTAAGAGAGGGTGTGTGGGGTTCCTGGTCACCAGTCCCCATAGTATGTCCTGGGTCGTAGCCAGGGACGGCTTGGAGGAGTCGTCATTCTCCAACAGGGGTGAAGGGTTGATGATAAGCTTATACTTGGCTTGCATAAGGGCAAACTCCTCCAGTACCTTTCCAATCACCAAGCAAGCGTCTCCACCATATACCTGGACTTCAACAGGCGCCAGCCCTCCTGTAGGCCAATACCAATCCTGTAGTAGTCTTGTAAACTCTTCTCTGATGAACTCTCTTCCTCTATTTGATATCTCCAAATGCCTTGTCACCTTCTCCCACTCCTCCTGGGCAGATTTACTAGAGGCAAACTTCCTGCACCCTAGGCAATAGGATTCCTCATCCCCTGGGCTAGGATAGAAATATGGGGTAATTGACTCATGAGACTTAAATACTCTTTTCACATGGGAAATGCAGATAGGGGTCATAATAGGTGCTTTATTTTCTGTCAGAAGGAAGATCCCCTTAGAAACCTTCTGAGATATTGCCTTGGGGTAGGGAATAAGAAAAGGTTTGCGCCAATACTTGGAGTCCTTTAACAATATCTTGGACTCCTTGTACTTGGTCTTTGACTCCTGCTCCTTGATCTTGGGCTCCTTTGCTTTGGTCTTGGGCTCCAGCACTTTAGTTGTGGGCTCTGTTGTCTTAATCTTAAACTCCTGTGGTCTGACTCAGCTCTGGCTTCCTATCCTTGGTCTTCTGCTCCTTCTATAGCTTTGGTGGCCTTTGTAATCCACTTGATCCAGTCCCTGAAGAGTCTCAGATAGCTCTCCCTTTTATAGCCCCTTGTTTCAGACCAAAAACCTCTCTTAGAACTCTGGTTCTTTAAAGCTTAAACTATCCTGTTTTTCTTCTTCTATAATATATTAAACTTTTAAACTTAATTTATCCAATGAAAGCCCTGAATTTTCCGCTTCTGCTCCCCATTTTTTAGGCTTTAACTCTCAAGTTAAAGCCCTTAAAAAACTGATTAAGTAGGCTCCGGGTTGCAGCCAATCAAACGCCTTGCTTCAATGGTTTTGCCAAAACAGTTTCCCTGGATGACCCGTCCCTGACCCTGGTTTTAACTCAAAGCTGTCTCGCTCCGGTTAAACAACTGCTCCGCGTTTCAAACGGTTTTGCTGTAATTCCGGTTATGTTTCCCCAGCAAATCTTGAACGCTTCCACATATGTTTTACTTAGGCAATTTTTGATCCTTTGATTTTTCAACGTTTCTCCACGTTTCTCTGTGTTTCTTTCAACGTTTTGCATCTTTGAACCTGCCTGTTGCTTGTCCTTTTGCTTTCCTAGTTGTTCTTGGCAAAGTTTGCTCTTTTCCCCTCACAGTTTCTCTGTTCTTCTTCCAGCTTCTTTCTGGTCCATTTTCTCTTTAATCTATTTTCTAAAAATAACATATAGTTCTAACAAACTATAGGTTATTTTTTCTTCTCTTTTTTTCCTTATATAATTTTTAATCCTTTCTTAATCATAATAAGGAAGCATTTAATTATTCTTTAACTGCTTCTTTATATCCAAATTTCTTCTCAAAAGTCACTAAACCAGCTCTTCCAGCCTCTGTATTCAGTCCAGTTAGGTCATCCTCTCAGCTCTTCAGTTCTTCAGCACCAACTTCTGGTCCTTTGGCCATCCTACACCATGATCTGCTAGTCCTTCATCATGTCTTCTTGTCCTTCTGCTTATCCTTAACCAGTTCCACACCAAATCCTCACTAGGAACCTCATTTGTTCCTTTAACACACTGAACCATCTTGGTTCATTCCATTCAATATGAATTAACAGTTCATCAACTAGCCTTCACTGTGATCAAACAGTCCCTCTTGCTAGTTTTCTCTTCTAATTCCATGAACCACCTCAGTTCTTTATCTCAGCCCCAATTACCAGAACTCGTAGACCCAGACATGAGTCTACATTAAATTGGCGTTTGACTGGGCCCTCGCAAGTGGTAATCCACTTAGGCCATTCAACCATAAATCTATGTCTATGTGTTGTCTTTACTCACCCAGGTGATGAAGTCTGGGCTTTCAGTTGCAGAGTAATCAGCTCTAATTTCCAGAGGCCTGATCACACCAAGTTCTGCAGCTTGCTTCCCCAAGCAAGCCACCTTGGTGACACCTCTGAGCATGCCTATACCCTCCAATGCTCACTTTGGGTTTCCCCAAAGCTCCCATAGGGGCATAAACAAGGACACTCCGCCAGTCTGTTAGGCAGGGTGCTTGCTCACAGACCTCCTGCAAGCGTATTAGGGTACATAGAGCTCTCAAAGCTCTTCTCCTCCCTGGAAGCCCGCGTTACCCACCAGGGGTCCAAACCCTACTCCCCCCAGACAGACAAAGTTCCCTGCTTTCTATTTCAGTCTTCACCCTCCTGCAGCCACAATTCCCTGCTAGGTGAAGCACTATAGCCCAAAGCAGCCAACATCTTCTGCTGGGTGGAGGCAATAACTGCCTCTGGTAGTCCTTTGTTACCTACCAGCCAGGCCTTGCTTACCCTAGTAGACCATGTTACTTACCAGGCTCCCCTTAATTACCCTATTAGACCGTGTTACCTACTAGGGTTACCTCACTTCTCCTAGCAGACCAAGTTACCTACTAGGCTTATCTCACTTACCCCTAGCAGCCCTATGTTATCTACTAGTTTACAACGTTGCTAGCTAACCACACATTACCATTCTTTAGCATACCATCTTTATTTGAAGCCAAATCAACCCTTGCCTGCAAAACCGCACACATGTGGATCACCACAGGGGGCTAGACAAACAAAGTCTGGCTCCCATCCTGGTGGGACAAACCACCAGGATGTCATCCAGTGCAAGACTGGGACAGCCACTCAAAGGGGTCTCCCAAAGGAGACCGGATGTGAAGGGGGAGGGAAGTATGCATCCAAAGCCATGACCATGGCTCCAGTAAGTAACCACAGAGAGCAATCCCAAGTGGAAGGGGCCTCTGCATTTGGCTCAGGGATTTGGCGCAAGAGGGAAGGATTGTCCAAGTCAGAAGAAGGAGTTTCAGTAGTAACAGATTCTAAAGGTGGCAACAATTCTTCAAGATGAGAAGACAACCAAGAGAACAAACCATAGGATCCCGGTTTGATGGGAATCTGGGTGAGATGTTCAATTACATTTACAAACAGACCAGGAATAAACTCAGAAGATTGAGAAATCAAGGAAAGTTTGCTCCAAAAGACAAGGTTTGAAGACCAGAACAAGAGGGAAATAGGCACCAGTATCCACATAGCCATCTTGTACCAAGGTGACAACATGATTTCAGTGGGTGCCCCTTTTTTTGCTAAAACTACCAGGCAGACGGACCAGGTGCACAGGTAAATAATAGAAAATGGTCTGAATTAATATACTTGGAACAATTCCCAGCAAAAAACAACGGGAAGGCAGGCAGACGGGCCAGGGAAAATGGGGCAGGGACAACAGCGGGTGTTGAACCAATTACATTTATTATTAAACAAACTTTAATAATACAAAAAGATTTGCAAGTCAGGAGTTTATTCAACAATTGGAATTGGTAAGCAAGGGACCTGACGGCCCATGCTTCCATTTTATGCAAAGGGGGGTGATAGGACGGGAGGGGTTATTAAAGGGGCTATTGGAGTGCAATCTAAAGGGGAGCCTATTAAAAAATACTAGCCAATCTTATCTTGGTTTGATACCAAGAAAAATAGGGGCCGCAGGCCTGGATGTAAAACTCAGTCCCCCAATGGGCTAGGAGCCTTCCAAGGACTCAGGGTGTGCATTTCCCCTAATGCCTTCCTCTGATGTCTCCATCAGAGAGCTCCAGAACCCAATTATTCCGGGCCAAGGGACTTCTGGACCAGGGGAATTAGCAGCCTGGGACACCACTGATTGCAGGATTTGATACCCAATTTCCCTGGGCCGCAGGTTAGGCTTTTCTGGATTCATGTGGCCTGCATTTTTCCATTGGACTGCTAGTTGTTTCAGGACCAGGCAACACCAGGACAACAAACAATCTAGCTGAATTAATGTCTCCTCCTCAGTTGGAGGGGACTCCAAAGGAGAAATGGGAACTTCAGCTGGAAAAGCCAACACAAAGCATTCATCCACTGTGTGGGCCAAGTCCTCCAGTTTTTGGAGGGGTTTTGCCTGCACGCGGGCCACTTTTTTTGATGGTCTGGGAAATACATCCCGATCCAGGGCCAAAGGTGGGCCATGGAACTTTACAGATATGAAACACCTCCTTATTGAGGACTTTGGAGGAGACCTCAGCTTGGAGTTCAAGAAGGATGCATTTATGCACATTGCTTTCAAACCCAAAGAAACCCTGGCTGAGCTCGCAGATTTTTTCTACATTGAAGGCCAGCAGTTAATTACTAGTCAACAGTTAACTCCCCGGGAAGCCTACATGGCTTGTTCAAACGCTTTGAAGGTGAACCAGCTTCTATTTCTACACTTTAAGGCATACAAGGCTTCACTCACTTTCATGAAGAGTATTAAGACGCTCCTACAAGACATGCATTTGACACATGGAGGTACAGTGGTACGTGAAAATAAAGCCAGTAATGCTGGGACCACCTCTTGTACACTGTGCATTATGACTCTGGGTACTAGTGGACAGGCTAAGAGGCAAGGGTGTCATAAATGTGGCCATATTGGGCACCACTTGCGCACTTGCACTAATCCCCAAGTGGAAGGTTGCAATCCCAAGGAACAGGCAGGAAAAGAGAGGTCAGCTTAGAAACAGAGACGCTCTCTGCTGACCAATCTCCCCCATCACCCCCTGATCCTCCGTCTGATGAGGAAACTCCCTCTTCCTCTGGCCTAACTATCCTTCATCTATTTCACAATCTCTGCAGTGATTTGGAGCCAAAAGATTCTGATAGTGAAGACTCTGATAGTTATGGCTATTCCGTCCTGGCTGTTCCGGAAACCATCCCTGTACCATACAAGCTTTGCTCTGGGAAGACTACTACCACTTCCCAAGTACCTGCAAGTGAAGCTAAAGCCATGGTGGCTTGCCCTTATCTAGCTCAAGCCCATCAAGCTCCTGTCTTGGTTGATTCTTCTGAGGAAGCAGCCGAGCTAGCCAAAGCTTTTTTCCACAATGTAACCGTATCTCTCCTACTACAGACTGTATATAAAGAAAATTCTGTGTTACAGTGCATGCTAGCTAAATGGGAAAAGGAGCTAGAGGCTGCGCAAGACGTGTTGGCAGTCTTGCCTCCCTTTGGGAAAGATACAACCCGCGTGAAAAGATCAATCCAAAAGGTTAAGATCAAAGCCATCTTGGACACAGGTTCCCCAGTCAACGTAATATCTTCCAAACTAATGGAGAAACTTAAGTTGGTCCCTGACCTCAACTACATGCAGTCATATGGCACAGCTGGCATGGCCCAAACTTGAGCCATTGATGCCTACTCCGCTCTACCCATGAGGTTTGGGAAACTCCTTATTGCTTCCCCCGCTGCGGTCCTAGAGAACAAAAGCTATGACCTCTTGGTTGGTACTCAATTCCTCTGAGAATATAATGGGATTAAAAACTTACAAGATGGATACCTTTTGCTATTGGGATATGAGGTTCCTTTGATTTTTGAGGAACCTCTGCGCCTTCCAGGAAAACGTCTTAAAACTTGTGTGCTTGAGTACCCTACGGGTATCTTCTTTCTCAAGTATAGGACTCACTCCTTCAACATGTGTACCCCTCCTCCTTCCTGCCCTGCGGAAGAAGGGGTACCTCTGCTAGCACCTGCGGCTATAACCATCCCCCCGGGCTCTCAGGTGGTGATTTATTCCCAGATTTCTTATGAGCTACCTGAAAAGTTATTATTGGAACTTTACTCACCTGAATCCTTAAGTTGTACTGAACCCCGCCTGTGTCCTGGGATTTTAGACCAAACCCACAAAGAGCCCGTACAATTAGTGCTTGCTAATCTGACGGCCCTGCCCATGCAGGTAACCAGAGGCCAGGTTGTAGGTCATGGTTTCATCCTAGGAGAATAACAGATGGCCTCTCTCTATACCTTCAAAACGTTCAGTGACTTCAACTTACCAGAAGGAGACCCTTAAGTGCTCTAGCTGTTTACAGCCGCTGATTTCCTGCAGCTATCACCTATCCAGCAGAAAGATGTATTAGAACTGCTTGACCAGTTCAAAAACATCTTTGCTTCTGGGCCTAATGACTATGGTCTAATTAAAGGGGTTATTAACCATATTGATACAGAAGATGCCCCTCCCATCTGTGCCAAACCCTACCATTACAGTAGGGTAGAAGAAGCCCAGGTTTCCAAGGAACTCAAACAATTATTGAATGCTGGACTCTTAGCTCCTTCTCAAAGCCCTTGGGCCTCCCCCTTACTGATCCTTAAGAATAAATATGGAAGCCACCATATTGTGATAGACTATTGCCACCTAAATTCTCTCACAAAAAAGGATTCTTACCCTCTTCCAAGAATTGATGATGCCCTTAGGCAATTGGGAGGCTCAAAGTTTTTCTCCACTATGAATTTAGCATCAGGGTACTGGCAAGTTGACTTGTCCCCAGAAGATCAAGAAAAATCTGTTATTATCACATCCAAAGGTCTCTATAAACCCACTCAAATGCCTCAAGGACTCTGTAATGTACCAACTACATTCCAAAAAGCCATGGACTCCATTCTATGAGACCTGAAGCTCTCCTGCATATTTGTATATCTATAAAATATAATGGTGTTTAGATCCAACTTCACTGATCACTTGGACCATCTCAAGGCTGTCTTCCTCAAGATTCAAGAAGCAGGTCTGAAGCTTAAACCTTCCAAGTGTTCTTTCTTTAAAGAGCAAATTGAGTTCTTGGGCCACAAGGTCACCCAGACTGGAATACACCCCATGGACAATAAGGTGGAAGCCATTGATAAGATGCTGCCCCCAAAAGTCTATATGAGGTTCAAGTATTCCTTGGAATGATGGAATAATACTGATAATCCATCCCTGAATTTGCTGAACTAAGTGAACCCCTTGTCCAACTCCTCTGAAATGTACCCTTTGAATGGACTGATAGCCAACAACAATCCTTTGAGGCTCTAAAGACCAATCTCAAAGAGGCTCCCATACTAGCCTACCCTGATTATGATAAGGATTTCATCCTATACACTGATGTCAAAACAGCAGGCTTGACCTGCCAGTAAGGTTCTAAACAAGCAGGTTTGTGACCCGCAATCCAATTACTTGGCCACTCAAAGCCAGACTAGGAAGTCAACTCAAATTACCAAATCCAACAACATGAAAAGATGATGATCCCTTATGGTGGATACCTTGTTTTGGCGCTTGACTCATTACCAGGATCAAGCCACTCCCTTCACCATCCAGCTGTATGATTAATGCAATCATGTTCCTGTTATCCTTGATTCACATTGACTATATAATCACTATCTCTCAATAAAGATTATTATCTAGCTTCTAAATATTTTTCTCCTTGTAACTCTGCCAAAACAGCACAGTTACAACATTGGTAGCAGAAGTAGGCTCTCCATCCTACCTTATCTTGAAAAATTCCGCCTGTTGCCCGCACACACTGCGGCCAACAAATCCTTGACAGAATTATGTCTGGCCTCTCACCTGACTGGACCCCGTACACCCCTGGTACCAAGATACCTGATGGCTTTGTCCTGTACCAGAACACAGTGATTCCACTACCTGCCTTCAACGCCATGTCTGCACAAGGGCTCTTTCAGGCTCCCTCCTCTATTCCGCAACCAACCAACAAAAACACCATGCCCGCCTACATAGCACAAAGACTGTGAAGCGCTGCCTTAGAACCTTTTGCCAGGGCCAACAAAAATAATACTTCTGCATGGATCCAGTCCGCCCAGAGCAAGCTGGCCCAGATGGAATGCCCGCAGCAATTTTGGATTGCAGAAATCTACATCTGCCTGACCCACAACGCTGGCACCTGGTGTGACAAATGGCACAAGGAACACACCAACAAGAATTGGGATAACTTCAAGCAAGACTTCTTGGCAAGGTTTGTGCTTAAGGATACAGCGCTCATGATTATACACCAAGTAAAGAACCTAACCCAGATAGGCACTGTGAAGGAACTCACCTGCTCCTACAAGGAACTCTGACTTTGTACACCATCTGACATGCCCTTTGACACCCCAGCCACACATCTCGTGTTATGACGCCCTCAAGTTGCATGTAATGAGGCACGTGAACCTGGACCAAGTGACCAACCTACAAAGCTTGTACCTTGAAGCAGAGAAAGCAGAACAAACCTCCAACGCCCTCCATAAGGCACAAGCAGAAAAACAAGAGAGACCCAAGGATTCCCACAAAGGTGGGCGCTCTACTTGACCACCCCCTGGAAACAACAGGAATAACACCAACCATAAACCCACAAACTCAAGCGGACATGGGAATGGGAACAATGACCAGTCAAATTGTACCCATTTCTGTATTACTGCCACGCAAGGCAATAAAGATGAGGGAAAAGCCTAGGGAGAGCATTAAGCATGCCAAGCTCTCCCCACACAACTCCTGGCTTGCCCAATAATGAGTACCAACCCAAGGATGTGGATCAATTTCCAATGATCCAAGTACCCTCAGAGGACCTGGTACTGTACATCATTGCAAGACATCCCAATAAATTTATGTCCTATCCTTTCCGCTTTTGCAGTTACACAGGCTCAGCACTCCTGGATTTGGGCACAGACCAAACCCTGGTCAACAGTAGCTTTGTGGATAAGTTCAAGCTGGCCACTAATCCTTTGCAGATTAAAAATGTGGTCCTGGCTGATGAACATCACATTGCTGTGACAAAGGAAACTGCCCCCTTCTCTGTCATGCTCAAGAACCTCCACTCCACCATCCAAGGTCCCGTCATTAACTTCCCTAAGTTTGACATTGTACTGGGACTAGACTGGTTACAGAGAAACAACCCCCACGTGGACTGGGCAACCTCAGTGCTGACCATCAAGCGTGAAGGTGTCAACCACCAGATCTACCCTGACTCTGTGAACCAACTTCTATGCAACCACATCTTTGTGCACATCACAGAGACCCTGGATGAAAAGGAAAACCTGAAGGCAATTGACTGGGACTCATGCCATTACAAGATCATACACTTCAAAGATCACCAGGATACCTCCATGCCTCAGGACTGCAAAATTGTGGCTTGCCATCCAGAAATCTTCAAGGAAGCGCTGCCCGGGCTGCCCCCTGAGAAGCATATTCAGCACTCTATCCAACTCAAGGGGGCTGTCCCCAAAGCGCGCCCTATCTACAGGATAACCCCAAACAAAGACAACGCCCTACACACCTATCTCAAGGAGGCATTAGAGAAAGGACTTATCTGCCCCTCACAGTCTCCTTTTGGGTCTGCCGTGTTTTGCGGCCAAGAAGGACATTACTTTATGTCTGGTCACAGACTACCAAGCCCTAAACAAAGTTACCATCAAGAATTGTTATCTACTACCCCTGATTGACAATCTCTTTGACGCCTTGGGAGGAGCCACAGTCTTCTCCAAGATTGATCTGACTGCAGGCTACAACCAGATTTTTATTAAGGAGGAAGACATCCTCAAAACCGCCTTCTGCACTAAATACAGCTCATACAAATGTGTGGTGCTCAACTTTGGCATGAAAAACACCCCTTCCACCTTTGTGACCTTCATGAACAAAGTATTTGCGCCACACATAGGCAAGCATGCCCTAGTCTACCTAGATGGCATCATTGTCTACATGTCACAAGTGACAAACTCCTATCAACTATGCTTATCAGAAAGCCCCAACTACAAAACTTGAACCCTGGCATCTTGCGGGCTGCCAGCCCGCAGTTTTTTGGGCTCAAATCAGAACAGGATTTGACTTTGGAAAATCCTTTTAAGCTTGATGAACCAAATGTACCTACACCAATACTCTACACACTGGGGGTTCCTGATAAGACAGCCAATCAAAGGGCAAGCCCAGCCATTGATTCCGAAATAACTTGGGCCCACACAGAAGGGGAAACAGAGAATTTTCCCATAGAACGCAGGCCACCCAGAGGCAACCAATCCCACAGCCTGACTAGGGAATTTGAGCTTACTCAGTTCAAACCATCCAATGAAATAACCCCCACAATTGATGCCACCAAAGACTGGGAAGACCTGACAATTAGGAAACCCTGGGCCAACAGAATTTGTGAAAGTTTTACCATGACAGATGGGCATACTTATACCCTGGGCTGCCAGGAAAATGCCCATTGCCATCCTTGCAATAAAGTGACATGAACCATTGGTTCAACCAGATCATACCATACTTGTTATTAGTTCTACTTCATCTACAGTCTACTCCTCGCAGCTCTGCTCCCTGTACTCACCTACCCCAAGAAACCGTGGACCAGCTGCCTGAATTTTACTGTCCACCAGGAGCTCCCTTCAGCCCAGTACATTTTACCAAGTACCCACCCAACCTGGCGTATTTGGAGTTTACTCTGGAGGAGATCTTAATCCACAACCCTGAAGCTAGAACTAGAGAGACAGAAGTCCTTTACAGAGAAGGCACCAAAATTATCCAGCCCCCTCTGCTATTCTTAGACAAGTATAATTTCCTGCCTGTATATTTGGTTCCAATGACGCTGCCCCACACCCTGCAGCCCAACCGCCTGCAAGAATCCGTTGCCACTGATGAATCCTCTTCCACCCAAATATTTGGGGTGATGTATATCACCCTCACTGGATTGATTGATTCCATGGTGCCTACAAGCGGTCCTTGGGCAGTCCTTGGAAAATTGTTATCTTATATTGTAAAGTTAGTCCCAATCCTGTGGTGGGCCCTCCCTGCTGGGCCCGCGGGCCGTCCGCCTGCAAGTTCTCAGGAACCCCCCATGGGTTGGATCCCTGACACTACAGCTCCTTGGTGAAAAAGCACCACAAAGACCTTGAGGCAGTCTTTGCTACCCTGGCACAACACAAACTGTTGACCAAGCCCTCCAAGTGCAAGTTCTTCTGCAAGAAATTGCCCTTCCTGAGACACATAGTCTCAAAGGACAGCATCAAACCCAACAGTCAGAAGATACAGGACATATGCAAGATGCCGCCACCCAAGGATAAGTCAGAACTCCGCACCTTCCTGGGGATGGTGGCCTATGAACACTGCTTCATACCTGACTGTGGCGTTTTGACTGCCCCCTTATCCGCCATAGCTGGTGCCAAATCCAAGCTTGTGTGGACCCCCCAATGTGACCTCTGTTTTAAACGCCTCAAGGAGAAGCTCACAACAGCTCCCATCCTGCAATAACCTAAACATGACGGGGAATACCAAATGGAAACCGACGCCTCAGATGCATTCATTAGGGGAGTCCTATGAATCAAGAATAGTGATGGTGACTTCCTGCCCGTAGCCTATGAATCACAAAAGTTGACAGATGGCAAGTGTCAATATCCTATCCACGACAAGGAACTGCTGGCCATCATGCACTGTCTAGTCAAGTGGCGTTGTTATCTGGAACAGCAGAAAGAATTCACAGCATTAACTGACCACAAGTTGCTCATATATTTCAAAACCCAAGCAAATCTATCTTGCGGCCAAGCCTGCTGGATGGAGCTCTTGGAGAGGTTCAATATGCTCATACAGTACAAACCTGGGCCTGAACTTGCCATGGCAGACATCCTCTCATGCCTATATGTCTGTGTCACAAGAGGGGAAAATGGGCTTGACCCAGACTGGCCTCTCTTGATACTACAAAAAAAAGGATGAGGGTTTCCCCCTGGTACAACTGACATAACAAAAGAAACAGTTATCAAAAATGAACACCTATTTGCTGACGTTTATGGGACCCTGCACAGAAAAATGTCTGATGGTACTACCATTCCCTATATCCCCACGCACCAGCAAGTAGACACCATCCTACGCTGCCACAGATGTCAGGAATGGCAATTTGGATGCTCCTAAATCTCAAAATACAGAACCAGAGTCAAACACTGGACAAAACACTTTGCGGACTGCCAGACTCATAGGCTGGGAACACAACAACCCGCTACTAATTAAAGAAGTTGCTACCAGCCTGCCAGGACCCAAACCCTTAGCTGTCCCACAGGATTCTGCAAGCAAACCGCCAGTGCAAGATGGCAAGAATTCCCCTGAGATGCCAACGCCTGACACCAGCAGTTTGCCCGGTGAAATAGACAAATCTCTCCCTGGGAATTATTCCAAACTCTCCCAAAGTCCTGTGGAAGGCACTGAACCCAAAGAGGCACCCAACACTGGAATCAATAAACAGAAGGATTTGGAGTCTTCTCACCCCAAAGCGGCCAGTGGCAAACTGCCAGTGCTGAGTGCCACACTGCCATCTGAGACACCCAATGCCAACCTGCCCGAGTCCATAAAACCCAACCAAGAAGTGAAGCCTGGCAGTGTGGGATAAATACCTGTCAGGCCAAGACCAAAACCCCATTGTCATTTTTAAATAAAGGTTATGAGATATTGGTTTCCCCAATTATTGCTGTATTTTATCCTTGTAATCTGTCAGTTCACTCAAAGATCCTCTAACCCCCTGCCAACCCACCAGCTACGTACCTCCTGCCAGGTGCTCCTTTTGGTCCTGTCCACTTCACGGAGTACCCCCTAAAGCCCGAGTACAGAGACTATACCACCGACAACATACTAGCCCGGGACCCCTGGGCTGGAATCACTGAGAGAACCAGATACAACCAAGAAGGTCCTTGGTACATTACCAAACCTGGCCTGTTAAGAGATAAATACAACTTACTCCCTGCCTATCAAACTGACATGGAGCCACCTGTCACCCCCAAGCCAATGCCCGCCTCCACCGCCAAACTCCCGCTGGACCATACCAACAAGCTTTTTGGAATTGTATATATAACTCTCACGGGAGTAATAGATACTATTGTCCCTGCCGCGGGTCCGTGGTTGTGGTTGGGCAAGTCAATGTCCTACCTCATTAAGTTAGCACCAATCCTTTGGTGGGCCCTGCCCACCCAGTCCACAACCCGCCAGTTCCCAGACACTAGCAAGCCGGCCAGTCAGGGTTGGTTCCCTGACAACAGAGACCTCGGACACACCAAGAGTCAAAACCTATATGAGTTCCTTAAGCACAAGGCCTGGTGACTAACCTTATACCGTGACGTTCAGGAAGTCCTAGACCAATGTGAGGTATGCAAAAAGTTTTCCAAAAGCAAAACCTCTCCAAAGTCAGTACTACCCATTTGCACACAACCACCCTTCAAGGTATGGGCCCTTGCTGTCATTGACCCCATGCCAGGGAAACACAATAATAAGAAATACATCATCACCACCATAGACTTTGCTACAAGATGGCCAGTAGCTCAAGCAGTAAGGGCGCACACTGACAATGATGTACAACAATTTATTGGCAAGGAGATAATCAGCAAGTTCAGAAAGCCAGAACTCCTGATAACCAAAGGAGGGAAAGAATTGACCACCAAAACCACCAATGTATACCTTGCTAAAATGGGGTCAAACACACTGTAACAACACCATATCACCCACAGGCCAATGGATGTGTAGAGCAACTAAATGGCAGCCTTGTGAAAGTCTTAGACAAGCTCACCACCAGGAGACCTGAGGACTAGTATAAGCAGCTACCAACTGCATTACTTGTGTGCCAAACCCAAGTGAACAGATCCACCAGAAAAAGCCAATTTGTGTTGGTATATGGCACACAGCCAAATATCATCCAAGAATTAACAGGACCCAAACTGGAAATCCAAAGTGAAGTCCCATGCGCTCAGACCCTCAAGTTATAGAGGCCAACCACAAACAAACAGAAAAAGAAACAAACGTCTGCAAAGAAATTTTTTCCCCATCCAAGATAGACATGAAGTCAGGGACAAGGTTTGGGTCATGAACGTTGATAAAAGCAAACTACAACCCAAGAAAGTAGGCCCAGCAATCATTCTAAAGGTAAACAACAATAACAATTACCTTGTGCAAGAACTCAGGAAGCGCAAACAAGACAAGACCCTACACCATGATTGCCTAAGACCCTGCAAAGCAAGACAAAAACAACGCAAACCCGCCCTGCCTGCCACAGAACAACAATTAGTCCAGTATGTTGCCCGGGATCCTGACAACCCACCCCCAGAGGAGGCCAACCTTCAGTCGGGGGTGTCAAAACAGCAGGCTCAACCCTCCAGCAAGGTTCCAAACAAGTGGGTTTGTGACCCGCAATCCAATTACCCGGCCACTCGAAGCCAGACTAGGAAGTCAACTCAAATTACCAAATTCAACAACATGAACAGATGATGATCCCTTATGGTGGATACTTTGTTTTGGCGCTTGACTCATTACCAGGATCAAGCCACCCCCTTTATCATCCAGCCGCGTGATTAACACAACCATGTTCCTGTTATCCTTGACTCAAAATAGCTATATAATCACTACATATCAATAAAGATTATTATCTAGTTTATAAATATTTTTCCCTTGTAACTCTGCTAAAACAGCACAGTTACAACACTGACAAGAGTGGAGTAGCTGTGGGAGCAATCTTAGCTCATCTAGATGAAGAAGGTATAGATCAACTTGTAGCATATTTGACATGTGTTCTCAACAAACATGAGAAGAACTCTAGTGTCACTGAAAAGGAATGCCTGACAGTTTTACATGGGGTGAAGCAGTTTATCACTACATCTACAGGATCCACTTTGCTTTTGTCACTGATCACTCCTCCCTTAAATGGCTACAACAACTAAAAGAGCCTGAAGGTCAACTGGCTTGTTGGGCCCTGTGCTTACAAGGGTATGATTTCACTGTAGTACACTGACCTGGTGCTCAACACCATAACACCAATGGATTATCTAGAATGCCTATAATGGCCATCCATCCCGCTGAATCTGATTGCCTGTATGAGTTGATAGGATATCCTGACTCTTGGTTAAACTGAACTAGAAGAGATCCAACTGGCTCTACAGGTCTTATCAAAGGATACCGTCATTTGGGATAGGCAACTCTTCAAGAAGGTCAATAATGCCTATCTGCCCTATGTTTGCCCTAGTATGAGAATAGTCATTATCCTCTAAGCCCACATTGACATGGGACATGGAGTCATAGAAAAAACTCATGTCTGGTTGTGCAAGAACTTCTACTGAGAAAAAAACGTGCCTCCTAATCCATGATATCCTTGCCTCCTATCATTCCTGTCAACTCCAAAGTCCTCAATCCTCCCAGCATCAGTTCAAGATGATCCCACTTAAGCATGCCTCCCATACTGTGATTATAGATTCTGTTGGGCCTCTCCCTTGTTCTAATTCTGAGTGTTGATTCATCTTGGTAGCTGTCAACCACTTTAGCAAATGGGCCAAAGTCAGAGCAACCAAAGATATAACCACCAAGACCATGGCTAATTTCTTGTTGCAAGACATCTTCTACTGTCATGGTTGCCCTCAAGTCCTGCTTTCTGACAATGGCACCAACTTTAATGCTTGCCTCATCATGTCTATTATAGAAACTATGGGTACCCATCAATCTTTCTCTGTGCCATATAACCCATCAACCAATAGAACTGTTGAACAATAAAATTCCTCCCTGGTGTCTATTACAAGGAAACTCACTCTCTCTGATGCCACCAATTGGGATATGTTCCTCCCTGCTGCTCTCTTTACATATAAAATCAGTAGACACTAAGTGACTGGACAATCCCCCTTTGCCATGTTGTATGAACGTGAAGCCACAACACCCTCAATCTTGGGGCCACCTTTAATTGAAGTTGATGCATCTGCAAACCCCAAAACCCATGTCAAGGACTTGACTAATTGCATCATTGACATTCAGGAAACTGCATACTCAACTGCCTATAAGGTCAAGGCTTTAGAGCTCTCACCTTCCAATGCTTCTAGAGCCCCCTCCCTGAGTATCAAGTGGCTGACCTAGTTCTCTATTACCAGAACTGTACTGGAGGAAGAGCCCATAAGTTAGACTCTCTCTGGGTTGGTCCTTGTGAAGTCACCTTCAAGAAGGGCGCTGAGTATGCCATGAAGCTGCTATCATCTGGCCGTCCATTTTCCCAAGTTCACTCCAAATTTCTCCACAAATATCAACTCCCTGTGTCCAATCTTGAGGGGGGAGATGTCGTAATTTGTACCATTAGTGCTATTTATATATGGCCTTTAAATAGTGATATGTGCAAAGATTTGGTCAGTTTTGCTTTTGACTTCAGAAATCCCTTGCCTTCCATAAACGGGTTGACATCAATGTCCACCCATTTTGGAATACCATACCTGCCATTGACTGATCCTGGTATGAATTCACCCTAACGTGACCCCTCAACCACTTTGCCTACCTATTGAGATATCATTGTCCCTTGTCTACTATTTAAGTAGAATTAATTCTCCTAATAAAGACAAGTTTATCCACATTTGTGTTGGCTTTAATATTCTTCAAGCCTTTTCCTTTCCTTTTTTCCTAAATGAATTCCTCTTCTTGTATTCCAGGAAATTAAGGTATGTGCCCTTAATTTTGCCCTGATAGCTAACCCAAGGCTAGCTTTCAACCTCAAATATTTTGTTATAAAGATTTCCCGCTATGTCCTCCTGGATGTTGTCCCCAGGAGCCAAACACAACACTATCTCAGTGGCCAATCAAGATTCACCACCCAAGGAAAATGAAGACCTAGAGGCCGCCCTCATGACTATGAATCAAGAGCAGAAGAGTCAAGCGGCCCTCCCTGGGGATCCAGTCAATGAACAACACCCCAGAAACAGTGCTATTTTGCCTCTCCAAAACCTGGGTGTCCTGGCCACCTGGCCTCATATTTTCCAATCCTATAAATAACCCCACATTATATTTAAGTTTGGCAGTGGGGTATTATATAGACCCATATACCCCACACTAATACTACATTGCCTTTTTTAAATAAAGGTTACAAGATATTGGTTTCCTAATTGCTGCCCTATTTTATCTTTTCTATTTATCAACTCAGTTCAAATCCTTCCAACCTGCCTGCCCCTCTGCCTGAAGTTTATTGTCCACCAGGTGCCCTATTTGGTCTTGTTCACTTTATAGATTACTTTTCAAAGCCTGAATACAAAAATTCACCTTTGAAAAGATAATATAGTGAGATATCTTGGCCTGAACAAAAGCGTTGACCAGATACAATAGACAAGGCCCTTGACACATAACTGAGCCATATCTATTCCAATATAGATACATGTTGTGAATGCCGTCATTCATCATGTTTCAATTTTGCCTTTGATGGGTTATTTCAAGGACAAATATATCTCTTTTGCTTAAGCCCTTCAAAATGAGTCTGGCTTCTAATTGGGAAGTTCAATTGTTTGGTTTCCTGATTCTGTGCAACTCACTTTCCCCACTCATGCTTGTGGCAAGTGATCCTACCGTCCATGCACTGTTTTGTGGTGAAGCTACACAGTATATATTCCCAATCTTTATACCCAATAAAATTTAAGTTTTATTCACATTTTTGTCTTTGTGTCTCCACGTACTTTGGCGCCTCTCTAGCCATGTCTTGCAGATATTATTCAATCAGGGCCACAAGGTAATTACATAGCCTTCCCTGCCATTCTAATCAAGACTTATTACAAATCCAATCCTAAGGTTAGGATTTCCTGTTATGACTCTGTGCCGCGCCTAAGATAACAAGACAGGTCAAACACTTTAAGATAAAAACAGAAGCCTTTTGTATTAGAGTAGCTCATATTAAGTGAAAATTTTCTCCACAAACTAGTAGCCATCTGCTGACTAGCTAGCACTGGGGTGTGAACCAGGTAGACAACTGACTAAACTTGATTTAGGGACTCAGTTGTACAGCTTGTTAAGAAGAACACTGGAGCTGTGAAAATTGTCAAACAAGCTTTCTTCCAAAAATCCACCATCAAGTTTGAGCTCCATGCTGTTTTGCCCTAATGCCAATCCAGTCTTGATCTTAGTGTTGTAAGCTAACATCAGAAATAACACAGGTATCTCAGCCAGCCTCAATGTGAGTTTATAATTAAAGATTAATATTTTATATTTTTCAGTTTTTGAATTAACAATGAATAGTACTCTAATCCTCCAAATCACTTCCTTTAGTTTGAACTATATTAGTAGTGCAAAAGATAGTTCTGACTTCATACAAGACTTCTTATATTAGTTTAGATTATAATAACAATTGTGGGCCTTTATCCAGAAGTAGGAAGAAATGTCGCATTGCCTTCAGGTTGAGGGTCCTACCAGACTTGTTACTTCTGATGACCATAAAAAATTCTTCTGGACCACAGGTTACACCAAAGATAAAGGTTATCCTGTACTTTCCTAATGTTAGAATATTTATGCATCAGCTTGTTGGATTGTAAAATGCTACAGTCCACAAAACTTTCTGACATCCTTTACCCTTAAGACTGGATTTTATTTCATTTTCTTAAGTCTAATAAATAAGTTAATCCCACATTTTACTTTGTATAAGTTGCTTGAAGCTTTACTACAATTATTTTTCCAAACTTTACCCAATTTCATATATCTTACCAACATTAATGATAGGATTAAAGGAACTCGTCTATAATAATCTTCTAAATAGCTTCAGGCCTTACAGCTGCAAGCACAATTCCAGTCTTTCACTCTATATCTCAGCATCTAGATGAGTTAGAGCCAACAAATTTAGTAGCATTGTGATTGGGCTTGCCTGGAAACGTTATCTAGGTACTTTAAATTCCATGAAAATTGTTTTATTTGTTCATAATATTTAGTCCCTGTTTACTCTGCTCACATTATAGTTAGGATGATATAATTGTAAGCAAGATTAACTATGAAACTATCTGCATCCATTAGTTCTGAAGCACGTTATTCGTCTCAAAAAAGCATTGGCGTTGGAATAATCTGAAGTCACTCAAAACCGGTGATGCATCTTTGCGGATTTTTTCTGCTTTTGCAATCTAAAAATAGTCGGACCAGGTGATAAATCTGAGTGAATTTTTCTACTTTTGCAATCTGAAATCGATAAATTGAAATTTGTAAACCAAATATCTCTTACCTAAACTAACATTTATAAATAATTTAAATCGATCATCTTACTTTCTCTAATCAAATCAATCTTAAGCGTAGAGGTTAACATCCAATCAAATGAAAATGTAGCAAATTATTAAAACCTTAATTTATTATTAAACAATATGTTTCTCCGCTTTCGATTTGAAATCCACACATTATGGAACTGTATATTCTATACAGATACGCCTCTTTGCTATGGTTTCAAGGGTTGAACACTAATAAAAAATCAAAAAGTTAAATATAATTTTTAAAGTAAGAGTGACTATATTATCAGTTCTACATTTAGGCCACACTGCACTGGATTCAACCCACATGATTTCAAATATGGAAGGGATTAGATGTAAGGATGGGCCAATTGTACAATTAAACAGGGTATAGTTAGAAATACTAGAATTTGGTACCGTTTTATTCATCCTTCAAGCCTGGGATGATATAAATATTGAATCGAGGGGACAAGGTCTTCATGGCGCCCTTCCCTAAACCTTACCCTAAAGATAACGTAGTTGAAGGAAACAACCTTCATGGAATAAGACAAGTTAATGGTGTCACACTTCCAAATGATACTACATCCGAATCAACGAATTCTAGTCTAGTTATTGGATGCTCTATTGGTGGCTTGCTTGTTGTTTGCTTGATCGGTTTTATAATCTTCAAAGTTATCAAATCCAAGAAAAGATCTCAAGGTGTCTAGAGAGGCACAGAGTCAACCTGACTCAGTTTTCCTTCTTTACATGGATTACCCGCCTTTACAGATAAATTAAATAATACAATAATTTTCTCCCGAACTTTCTTTGTAAGTCGCCATTGTATTTATATTGCTTTCTTTTACTTTTCTAAACATCATCCCACTTTTTTATTCACTTTCTTTTATAAAATATAAATCCAAATAATATTATTTCTAATAAAAAATTAATCTGTTAGTACAGCAAGTTTACTTTAAACCTCTTCCTCAGATATATTGTAAATATAATCTATGATCCTTTATACTTCAGCCTTACTTTGAGAGGTTTATGTTTAACTTTGAATTCAAATCGAAGAAGCTACTTGTAAGATGAGCTATGAAAATAAATTATTCCTTGATTAAAAAGGTAGATTTTACACTTCAAAAATGTTAACTTTTACAAAATCGAGTGAATTATTTTATCTATCAACAAGCTAAATTAACAGAGCTTGGCATAGATTTGGTTTAATTTACATATAACAACATTGAGATACATTCAGAAAACTTGGTTCATTCATACTTATTTAAGGTTATCCCAATTCACATTATGCCTTTCTTTGATATAACCTCTTTTTGTATGGTAGAAAAAGCATTTGATGGTTTTTAATTCGATTCTACAAGTTTGCTTAAAAGTTTAATACACATATACTAGAGATCTCATTGGTAGTTTCGGATCCCATATGATCATTTTCATATTTTAAGGTCGATTAATAAATATTATACACAATAAACATAAACTTTGTCCTTTGAATTAGTAATTTTGCCATTTTTAATTTAAGGAAAGTTTCTAAAAATAGGTCCTGTATCTATTTTATCAGAAAGTGTTTTATAACAGCTTTATACAACACTAAAGTTTTTATTTAAGAAAATAGAAATACTGTTACAACTGAGTTTCCCTCCTTGCCTGCCAATGTATCTTACAATACCCAGGAGGCGCTCAATGAGTTGCCCAGACGTATCTAACAATATAGATCAATCTGATGGCAATATCAAATTGTGGGCACTATCTCCTAATTAGGATCACTGCCAATTTGACTTGCTGATCCCCGCACAGGTTATTCCATGGTCCCAAACCTTATATGGGACCTGCCACTATGCCACCCCCTGGTGGCATTGTGGCTTTCCCCATATGGTATATTAATCAAAATAACAACCAATAAACGTCACCTTATTCTTATTATTCCTTTCCTTTCTATTGGACTGTTGTCTTCCAAAATCAAATACTGAACTATCATTGGTTCAGTTACAACAGTGATAGCAGTGGTAGGTTTACAACCTACCTAAGATAAAAGCCCCCAAGAAAGAACAGAGTAAGGGCCATATGGCTACTCCCCACCAAGAAATCTCCCTTCCAATCCCCAAGGGGGACATCCCTGAAAGATACACTATCTATCAAAACCAGTTGATACTCAAAAGCATTTAAAATTGCCTCTGCCTTGGGCAGTGCAACTCAAGTGTCACCCTGCCCCAATTGGACCTTTCTCAATGCATGCTCAATCTCCAGCTTGAATCATTTTCAGGTGGTGTCAAAGGGGCTGACACCATCAGTTGGCTCTACTCCACCAAAACCTGCCTCTGTATATGTCAAGTACCCAAGTCCATGTGGGTTGCCACTGCTTCAGGCCGCCTTACAGGACCTGTGGCAGTCTGGTTCACCAAATGAGCCAGCCAAGAAATATAAATTACCTGGGCGCCATTCAGGGATGCTGCAAAGTCCAACTACAGTGAAACATTTTCACCCATTGTGGTGGGAACTCCCCTCCTGGTCATTAAACAGACTGGGTCTGTTCCTGAATATCTTGCAGCATGGCAGCAAGCCCTTGTTACTACCCTAGAAGCTGTCATCAACGGGAATACCATGCTCCTCACTTTAATAGTCAATGAACTCAAACCCCATATCTGCAATTAGGTTCCTGTGGGGTGCTGCACCTCCATCAATGACTGTTACAAGGCCATTGTGGAGGCCAATAACCAGGCTTTAATGGGCTTCTAAAGATACAATCTCACACCCCCTCAACCTTGCTCTGCGCCTGGTAGTGCCCACAATCAAGTAGGTTGCCGCCAATCATGTCAGCAGGAGAATGGGGCCAAGCGCCCTCGCAAGGGGGCTTCAGTTAGCTCAGATTGAGGACCCAGGAAAAGCCTGGGGATTGTAGATACAAGATGTTCTGCAACCCTGCTTGATTCCCACTCCTAATCTCTCCTCGCCAAAAACCCTGCAACTACAACATGCATAAAGTTGAGACCCTAGACATGTTCCAGGTCCACAGTGATGACCCTGTCCTCCAAGCCAGTCATTACTCTAATAAAATCACCTACTTGACCTACCTCTTTTGTTTATGTGGGAACACCTACAAGCTTTTGGTAGACACTGGGGCCAATCACACCATGGTCAACCAGAAACTCACAGATTACCAACAACTAGACCAAGTACCCAGTCAATTTAAAGCAGTGTGAGTAGCCAACTCCTACAGAGTAGCAATCACTCATGAGACAGTACCCTTCTCTGTGAGAATGGGGAATTTCCAAGTTAAGTTCTCTGGGAGAATCATCACTGGGCTCAGCCACAACATTATTGCTGGCCTTGACTGGCTTTGACATAATTGCCCTTGTTGTAAATTGCATCATTAATGCTATTTCTTTATGGCCTTTGAATATTGATATGTGCAAAGATTTAGTTGGTTTTGCTTTCAATTTTGGAAATTCCTTGCCTTCCGCAAATGGGTCTGGTTCAATATCCACCCATTCCAGATTATCATACCTGTCTGTGACTGATCCTGGTATGACCTCATCCCAATATGATCCCCTATGCCACTATGTCTACCTAATGAGTGATCTTCAACCCTTGTCTACTATTTAAGTAGAATTAATTCTCCTAATAAAGACAAGTTTATCCACATTTGTGTTGGCGTTAATATTCTTCAAGCTTTGTCCTTTCCTTTTTGCAAAAAGGAATTTCACATCTTGTATTACACAAAATTAAGGTATGTGCCCTTAATTTTTCCCTGGAGGCTAACCCAAGGCTAGCTTTGAACCTCAAATATTTTGTTATAAATATTTCCTGCTGTGTCCTCCTGGATGTTGTCCCCAGGAGCCAAACACGACAAAATGGTGCTTACTACAGGGGCTGCAAGCCCCTTGGTTACCCTGTTCCCACATGCATTCTCTGGTCCTTCCCCTTTGTTTCTGAAGTACCCAATCAACCTAAAGTTTCTAGTCCTCCTCTATAAGAAGATATCACCAATACCCCCATAACTGCTATGGTAATGGTGTTTTCTCCCGGGCCTGCTTGGGCCCCCTTCTAGCTTTCTCCTTCAATTATGAGCAAGCTTGTGCTGCCGCCTGATCCCTCCTCCACACAGGTACTGTGGCAATGCACTCTATCCCTGGTCTCTATCCTGGGTATACTTCCAAATATCTGTATTCCTTCCTCTTGAACTTTAGTCTTCCCCCGTGCTGATGGAATCAATGGATACTATTGGTGTGTTAGTTAACAAGTTTATCCAACCTGCCTTGGTTCATCATCAATTAGCGCTAGGATCTCAGAACCAGATTTTGACTGATGTAGCCACCTGTGACTGTACTACAGTCACTGCTGAGTATTTAGCCAAATAAATGCTCCAAAATACAAAGATGTTCTGTTTTTGCTGTTTATTACATATAGATAGGTTTGTTTGGAATTCTTGAAGTAAAGGTTCCTAGAAACTGGATATCTATGTTTAATAAAAGAACAGAATAGGGATGGTCAGTTAGGTTAGGCTAACTAAAAGAATTAAGGCAATATTGGCCAAATCAATCTTGGAGACTAGGTGTCTCAAAATGGGTTAATTAATCAGGAAGATTAATTAATAAATACAGGATATAATTAATGAGGTTTTTTTCTATATTAAAATGGCCTTGAATTTTTCAAGAAGTTTGGTTAAGGTTAACCATGGGAAACCCCCAGAATTAGGGTTAAAAGCGCTGTGTCAGCAAATTTATTGGGTTGGAAGCACCACCGCGCCGCCTAATGAATTTGAGATGCGCCAAGGTGCCGCTATCAAATTTTCTCAGGCGCCGCCTGGGGAAATTGCTGGGCGCCGCAGTGGCGCCTGGTTTGAGTTTTGAAACAGTTTAATGGGTTTTAAGGCAAAAAACCATTAAATGCAAAAATAATTAAATAAAGGCAAGGGTGCCTAGGAATTCAGGTTTGATCAGCTGGTTCCCAGTTGGAACACTGATAGCTGAGTTTAAGATGTGCAATCCACAGGATTTTGGCGCTGGGAGCTGGGGAAGCTCCATGCCAAATTGGTACATTGGGTTGAATGGAGTCAGGTGACTTCTGCCCATTGTAGGTCAATTCTCATAGGTTGAGAATTGTTGGTGATCTTTTAGGTAAAGATCTATGTTGGATGACTTGAATGTCATAGACCACGTGACAAAAATCATTGGTTGATTCAGGAACCAGAGGGGTTTTCAGCTGTGTATGCCCCAAATGGTATATAAGCAAAAAAAGTTAAACATTAATAACATATATTCATTGTCAGTTTTGACACTTTCCCCTCACCTATTTTTCAATTATCATGCCTTCTTTGTTAAAATTTGAGAGAGCCAATTTTGGGGTCCTTTGTGTGGAAACTGCTGCAGCAAGAAAGGAGGTTCCTAGAAGTACATTAGAAGAAGCTTGGGCCAGCCTGGAGGTCACTAAGACTGTTCCTGCCAAATCTTTAGTAGAAGTAAAGGCTGCGTTTGAAGAGCTGTATTCCGATTACTTCACAAAGGAAGGGACTCCCGCCCAAGGGAACCAAATTTATGCTTGGGATGCTTGGAACTTATTGGTAGGATGGGATGAAATCTTGCAACAAGTAAAAGAGATGGCAAATTGTGAGATTGAGGCGTTGAGAGCATGAGAGGAAAAAAGCGTTGAAATCATGGCTTGTTGGCGGGATGACAATAAAATGTTATCCAATAAAATTGCCTCCCTGGAGGAAAAGCTCCTTGAAGCTTCGTCCCAGGAAGGTAACAGCAATAAGAGTCAAGGGCAGTATAATTGCAGGATGGACTGGTTAGGCCTGGATCTGTCACACCACCGCTGTGTCAAATAACCATGCACAAAATATGGCCTATCAAGAATAGTCCCATAGCCTCTTTGCTTGCATTTCAGATAACCAGTGCAACTCACTGGCTTCACAGAAGTACTTAACCTTATCATTGAACTCCCTTTGCTCCTTGCTACCTGGATATATCAAGGAACAATTGTGCAAACTGAATGACCACCAAGCTACGTGGTGTGGGCAGATAGAAGCAACTCTTCTAAAGTATTGTCAGGATTTTGAGACTTTATTTAACAAGCTCAATCAATTTTGGGAGCATGTTAATTCCCAAATCAAGTTGGTTGGGGCCCACATTGATAATTGGGGCCAACATCTGCACCAAAAATATGGTCTGGATAAGGCTGTGTTAGGAGACACTCTGTATCATGTTCAAAACTATGTTGATGACAGAGTAGCTTTAATTGAAGTGACTCCTCACGCTCCTGCTGTGGAGGTCCCATCTGCCTTTGAAGCTAAGGTATGGAAACATAGCTGAACTCTAAGCCACTAGTCAATGTCAAGCCTCTGTTGCAAACCCTCTGCCAGTAGAGCCTACACTCAACCCTCACATTGCCTCACTAACTGACCAAGTAGCTACCTTGAGAGGTGAGATTGAGTATTTGAGACAACACCTCTCTAACCCTGATGATTTGTCCTCTGACTCTGATGGCAAAAGGGAGGCTGAGTGTGAGAGAGGGGGGATAAACTAACTAAGTTCAGCTCCCATCCCGGCAAAACAAACCACCAGGATGCCGTCCAGTGGAGGACTGGAACAGCCACTAAAAGGGAGACCACAGGGAGGACACAGGAGACAACCAAGGGAAATAGGCATTCAGTGCCATCAGCGCCAACCCAGTGAGCAGCCAGGGGGTACAAGTGGGGGTGGAAGGGAGCATTGCAGAAGCGCACAGAGGTACCAAGTTACTCTTCTCTAGGCCGGGAGGGGAGGACATTGGCGCCTTCTTACTTAAAGGAGCAGGAGAAGCGCAGTCAACGTCCTCCAAATCCAGATCATCACAGGTCAGGCTCTTCACCACAGCCTCCCTGGAATAAAGGATACTACCAGGCAAACTCAGGAGGCTAGAGGGGGCCGCACTTGTGAGTTGCGCCAAAGAGGAGAGTTTAGACCACAGGTCTGGTGAGGTGGACCACAAGAGGAGCAAAAAGGGGGCCAAAGAAAATACCACAAATCTTAAGACTGGGAGTATCATAGCTACAAACTCCGCAAAATTTGAAGAAGATTGGGGTGGTTTCCAAAATTGCAAGCAATAAAATTGAGGCTAACAGGGGTAATCACAAGCAAGAAACCAAAGGATGTGCCAGAGTAGGCTTGGAGAGCTTACCAGTGTGCTCAGGCGTCTTTAAAATAACTGAGAACAAAAGCGGGTTTGGAATCAAAGAGTTTATAGAGAAAAACAAGGTAAAAATATATTTTTATATTGAATTTAACTAATAAACTTAGGTTTAAGCGGGAAACTTCAAAGCAAAAGCAAAAACCAAAAGCACTATGCGCTGAAGTCCACTTCAAGGGTTCCAGAAGAGGGACTGGGTTCAAATCAGGGGGGTTGAAGGTAAGCAATTAAGCAAATACTAACACTTTTAAAATTCTAGGTGATAGGAGCTCCAGCAGAGGTCCAATCAAGGCAACAAAAAATTAAAACTGTGTGTATCAATTTCAAACTTTTAATAAATTGAGAATTGGCAAGCAGGGGACACAAAGTCCCCTGGCATTCTAAAAAGGGGTGAGTTTCTAGGTGAAAATCACATGACCAACTTGACTTGCTACTCATTGGCTGGGAGAGAAATTTTGATGGCCAAGGCCAGGAGGACTGGAAGGTTTCAAACTAATTTCTGCAAAACCACCTGATTGGCTGGAAGGCAACTCAACAGACTCAGTTTCATTTAACTTTCTGGACATAGATGTGGCCACATTTGATTGGCTGTTCCTGATAATTTTCAAAAGAGGGCAACACCACAATAACAAACAGTCTAAATCAATCAGTGTTTCTTCACAAGCCGGGACAACCAAAGCAGAGGGATCTGCAGGGTAGGCTAGAACAAATCTCTCATCAACAGTGTGGGCTAAATCTTCTAAGGAATTTAGTGGCTTGGCTGTTGTTTTTGGCCCTTTTTTGGTGCGGTGGGGAAAAATGGTTTGATCCAAGGCCAGAGGTGGCAGTGAATTTACACTGAGGTCACTGGTACTCCTACTCACCTTGATCATAGGTGTTGTCCTGGATTTGAAGGCCAACCTTGTGTCTACTATGCCCTTGCCTTGGATCATTTAGCAGCAGTAACTAATGATGTTGCAGGTTGGTAAGATGCTCTAGAACGCAAGGTACAAAACCTCTATTGATTAACAGGAACAATGAATGGCCAGATTACCCCCCTTTGACTGCTCAAGCAACTTCCATGGCCACTTGTATCAATGGGATTGCTGGTACACTAACAGTGCAACAAATTAAGATTGATGAATCCAGAGCTGCTGCTGCTACTGCCAGAGATATCAGTGGAAAAGACAGCTCTACCCTGGAAGAGAGCCTTCAACTTCTCTGGGCTAGTCAACCTGCTGCCAAATCCGAGTTTGAGGGCAACCCCCACATCAATGTCCTCAACCCAGGTGATAACAGTCAATCCACCTCATTGTCCATTGACCCCAACTATAAGCCTTCCTTCAAGAAGATATTTGACTCTAAAACCTCTATCATTGCTGCCTTCCTGATGATTTACAAATCAGCAATACTTAGGGCTACTGACGAGCTTAAAAAGAAGCAATTCTTACCTGCCTCTATCCTACATGCCAAGAAGTTGTGATCCCCAAGCTTCCATCCATTGTCACTTGGGAAGACATGAACCACCTCCTTATTGAGAAATTTGGAGGAGATCTCAGTTTGGAGGTCAAGAAAGATGCATTTATGCAAATTGCTTTTAAGCCCAAGGAAACCCTGGCTGAGTTTGCTGACCGCTTCTATATTAAAGGGCAACAGTTAATCACCAGCTGTCAGTTAACCCCCTGTGAAGCTTACACAGCATGTTTGAACACTTTGAAGGTGAATCAGCTCCTGTGCCTGCACTTTAAGGCGCACAAAGCTTCTCTTACATCCATGAAGGGTATTAAGACCCTCTTGCAAGACATGCATTTGACCCACAGGGGTACCGTAGTTTGCAAGAATAAGGCCAATAACACTGGAACCACTTCTTGTACTCCACACATTATGACTCTTGGATCAAGTGGGCAGTCTAAAAGACAAGGATGTCATAACTGCGGTCAAATAGGGCACCACTTATGTACCTATACCAACCCTTAGGTAGAGGGTTGCAACCCCAAGGAACAGGCGGGAAAAGAGAGGTCAGCTTAGAGGTGGAGATACTCTCTGCTGACCAATCCCCCTGTCTCCCCTGTCTCCTCCTGATCCTCCCTCTGACAAGGAATCTCCTCCTTTATCTGGCCCAACTATCCTTCTCCTGTTTCATGATCTTTCAAGCAATTCTGAGCCTGAAGATTCTGACTGTGATGAATCAGATAGTTATGGCTACTCAGTGCTGGCTATCCCTGAGACTGTGTCAGTCCCCTACAAACTTTGCTCTGGGAAGACCACAACTACAGCTCAACCACCTCCAGCTGAAGCTAAGGCCATGGTGGCTCACCCTTACCTAGCTCAAGCTCATCAACCCCCTGTCTTAGTGGATTCCTTGGAAGAAGTTGCTAATCTAGCTGAGACCCTCTTCCAAAATGTTACTGTGTCCCTCACTTTGCAAACTGTATACAAAGAAATTCCTGCCTTGAAGTGCATGTTAGCAAAGTGTCAAAAGGAACTAGATGCCGCACAAGACGTCCTGGCTGTCTTACCACCCTTTGGGAAAGATACCACCCACGTAGAATTATCAATCCAGAAGGTTAAAATTAAGGCTATCCTGGACATAGGCTCTTCTGTCAACATTGTATCCTCCAAGTTGATGAAGAAACTCAAATTAGCCCCTGATCTCAACTATACTCAGTCTTATGGAACTGCTGGTATGGCTCAGACTTGGGCTATTGGAGCATACTCTGCCTTGCCAATGAGGGTTGGGAAGCTTCTCATTGCATCCCCCGCTGTTGTTTTGGAGAAAAAAGCTATGACCTCCTGGTAGGCACCCAATTTCTTTGAGAGTACAATGTAATTTTTAACCTTTGAGATGGGTACCTATCCCTCTTGGGGTATGAGGTCCCATTGATCTTTGAAGAACTTCTGCACCTCCCTGGCAAGCGCCTTAAGACTTGTGTTCTTTTTTACCCCACAGGCATCTTCTTGCTGAAGTATAGAACTCACTCCTCCAATATGCACTCCCCACCTCCTTCTTGTTCTGCAGAGGAAGGTGTCCCTTTGCTGGCTCCTGCGGCCATCACTATCCCCCCTGGCTCTCAAGTGATCATTGATTCTCAGATCTCCTATGATCTTCCTGAGAAATCTTTCTTAGATTTTTACTCTCCTGAATCCCTAAGTCACAAAGAACCATGGCTGTGCCCTGGGATTTTGGATCAACCTCATAAGGAACCTATGCAGCTACTGCTAGCCAACCTGACCACCTCCCCCATACAGGTTTCTAGAGGCCAAGTTGTAGGACATGGTTGCATCCTAGAAGAATAACAGATGGCCTCTCTCTATACCTTCAAAACGTTCAGTGACTTCAACTTACCAGAAGGAGACCCTCAAGTGCTCTAGCTGTTTACAGCCGCTGATTTGCTGCAGCTATCACCTATCCAGCAGAAAGATGTATTAGAACTGCTTGACCAGTTCAAAAACATCTTTGCTTCTGGGCCTAATGACCATGGTCTAATTAAAGGGGTTATTAACCAGATTGATACAGAAGATGCCCCTCCCTTCTGTGCCAAACCCTACCGTTGCAGTAGGGTAGAAGAAGCCCAGGTTTCCAAGGAACTCAAACAATTATTGAATGCTGGACTCTTAGCTCCTTCTCAAAGCCCTTGGGCCTCCCCCTTACTGATCCTTAAGAATAAAGATGGAAGCCACCATATTGTGATAGACTATTGCCACCTAAATTCTCTCACAAAAAAGGATTCTTACCCTCTGCCAAGAATTGATGATGCCCTTAGGCAATTGGGAGGCTCAAAGTTTTTCTCCACTATGAATTTAGCATCAGGGTACTGGCAAGTTGACTTGTCCCCAGAAGATCAAGAAAAATCTGTCCTTATCACATCCAAAGGTCTCTATAAACCCACTCAAATGCCTCAAGAACTCTGTAATGTACCAACTACATTCCAAAAAGCCATGGACTCCATTCTATGAGACCTGAAGCTCTCCTGCATATTTGTATATCTAGAAAATATAATGGTGTTTAGATCCAACTTCACTGATCACTTGGACCATCTCAAGGCTGTCTTCCTCAAGATTCAAGAAGCAGGTCTGAAGCTTAAACCTTCCAAGTGTTCTTTCTTTAAAGAGCAAATTGAGTTCTTGGGCCACAAGGTCACCCAGACTGGAATACACCCCATGGACAATAAGGTGGAAGCCATTGATAAGATGCTGCCCCCAAAAGTCTATATGAGGTTCAAGTATTCCTTGGAATGATGAAATAATACTGACAATCCATCCCTGAATTTGCTGAACTAAGTGAACCCCTTGTCCAACTCCTCTGAAATGTACCCTTTGAATGGACTAATAGCCAACAACAATCCTTTGAGGCTCTAAAGGCAAATCTCAAAGAGGCTCCCATACTAGCCTACCCTGATTATGATAAGGATTTCATCCTATACACTGATGTCAAAACAGCAGGCTTGACCCGCCAACAAGGTTCCAAACAAGCGGGTTTGTGACCCGCAATCCAATTACTCGGCCACTCAAAGCCAGACTAAGAAGTCAACTCAAATTACCAAATCCAACAACATGAACAGATGATGATCCCTTATGATGGATACCTTGTTTTGGCGCTTGACTCATTACCAGGATCAAGCCATCCCCTTTATCATTCAGCCGTGTGATCAACACAATGATGTTCCTGTTATCCTTGATTCACATTGACTATATAATCACTATCTCTCAATAAAGATTATTATCTAGCTTCTAAATATTTTCCCCTTGTAGCTCTGCTAAAACAGCACAGTTACAACCCTGATAAGAGTGGAGTAGCTGTGGGAGCAATCTTAGCTCATCTAGATGAAGAAGGTATAGATCAACTTGTAGCATATTTGACATGTGTTCTCAACAAACATGAGAAGAATTCTAGTGTCACTGAAAAGTAATGCCTGACAGTTTTACATGGGGTGAAGCAGTTTATCACTACATCTACAGGATCCACTTTGCTTTTGTCACTGATCACTCCTCCCTTAAATGGCTACAACAACTAAAAGAGCCTGAAGGTCAACTGGCTTATTGGGCCCTGTGCTTACAAGGGTATGATTTAACTGTGATACACTGACCTGGTGCTCAACACCAGAACGCCAATGGATTGTCTAGAATGCCTATAATGGCCATCCATCCTGCTGACACTAATTGCCTGTATGAGTTGATAAGATATCCTGACTCTTGATCAACTGAACTAGAAGAGATCCAACTGGCTCTACAGGTCTTATCAAAGGATACCGTCATTTGGGATAAGCAACTCTTGAAGAAGGTCAACAATGCCTATCTGCCCTATGTTTGCCCTAGTATGAGAATAGTCATTATCTGCTAAGCCCACATTAATACTGGACATGGGTGTATAGCAAAAACTCATGACTGGTTGTGCAAGAACTTCTACTGAGAAAACATGCGCCTCCTAATCCATGATGTCCTTGCCTCCTATCATTCCTGTCAACTCCAATGTCCTCAGCCCTCCCAGCATCAGTTCAAGCTCATCCCATTTTAGCATGCCTCCCATACTGTGAGTATTAATTCTGTTGGGCCTCTCCCTTGTTCTGATTCTGTGTCAGGAATTCTCTTTCTGAGATTAATGACAACAATTTGTCTCTTGAGACATCATCAGAATTAACCCCTTCTTTGGGGTTGATTTGGTCTTCTAAAAAGGTTGGGTCAGTTAGTAGTAGCTGCTCTAAATTACCTAAAAACATTGATCTTCAAACAGCCTTTGATACAGGAAATACAACACCGGTTTTCAAACCCAGGTCTTTTGCTGGCCAGCCCTACTTTCAAATTTATAAAAACGTTAGTTTAAAGGATAGCAAATTGTTACCTTTTGAATTTGGTTCTAGCCAATCAAACGCTATGCCAATCCTTTTTAAATTTACTTCTGGACATGATGGTGATGTTGAGAGTTCTTGTGTCTCTGTTTCTGCTGTTGCCTTGCCGTTGGCTTTGGGTTCTCCTGTTGGTTCCTGCTCCTCTTCCCCAGTTTTAACTGGGAAATAGCTGGGCATTTCCTGTTCCTGCCTGGCCATGTTTTAATTATTTTTTAACCCAAAAAATGGTTTTAAGATCTCTTAAGTCATCATATTGGTTAATAATTCTAAATTCATACATTAGTTTTAAAAGCTATGGCAACAAGCAAAAACAATCCAGATTTAAACAAAATTAACTCAGATTTAAACAAAATTAAAAATAAATAAATCTATATTGATTTACAATAGATTTGGGTTCATTCTAATTTTGATTAAATCTGAATTCATTTTGTTTAAATCTGAGTTCATTTTGTTTGTTGCCATAGATTTTAAAACTACTGTATTTTAAACTGCCAAGGGTCTCCAAATTCCCCAATTTTATCCCCATGAGATTTGATCTCCTTTATGTTTCCCCAGATTATCATTTTTGCTACCATGCTATATAAGTCTGGTAAGATATGATCTATCACTTGTTCAATCAATAAAGTCTACATTCACCCAAGTGACTGTTTGTTAATTTTTATTTTTATACAGCCTCTAAATTTCCAAGGCCATGAAATTGCCCAAGACTTCTCATGGGGAGTGGCTTGGGTATAAGTGGTTACTCTGGTTAGTCCTGACTTTGGTGGTGTTTGCCAGTGTCTCAATAGGTTCCTGCGCTTATTCCGGCACAACAGCAGATTCCCAGTTCTTGGATAGCTCATAGTGCTGCGTGATTCCTGGAGTCTAGTATACAGCAAGTCCCATCTCCAATAATCCCCCAGTGCGTGAGAAAACCAAGTTTTATGGTTCTCCTCCTTTGGCAAACAAACCTCAAGTGTTTTGTCCCTTGGCTTCAGCCTTTTTTTAAGTTATCTCGGCATGTACTTCTTTTCTGGGCCGCTTTAATCCCTTCCTAGTTCAGTAACAACTCCTTGGAGAGATATTCCATCTGGTAATGGTCTCCTTACCTGTGGGATCTCTGGTCACAGGATTAAATCCCTCGGCAATCATTCACCACCTAGGGGGGTTACTCCCTAGCGGGTGGGTGCCTGACATTCTGAGTGTTGATTCATCTTAGTAGCCGTGGACCATTTTAGCAAATGGGTTGAAGAAAGAGCTACAAAAGATATAACTGTCAAGACTACTGCAATTTCTTGTTGCAAGACATCTTCTATTGACATGGATGCCCCCAAAATTTGCTCTCTGACAATGGCACCAACTTTAATGATTGCCTCATAACATCTATTGTAGAAGCTATGGGCACTCACCAGTCCTTTTCTGCGCCATATAACCCTTCAACTAATGGGACTGTTGAACAAGCCAATTCCTCCCTGGTGTCCATAATGAGGAAACTCACACTCTCTGATGCTGCCAATTGGGATATGTTCCTCCCTGCTGCCCTCTTTGCTTAACAACTCAGTAGACACCAAGTGAATGGACAATCCCCCTTTGCCATGTTGTATGGACGTGAAGCCACAACACCCTCAATCTTGGGGCCACTTTTGATTGAAGTTGATGCATCTTCAAACCCCAAAACCCATGTCATGGACTTGAATAATTGCATCATTGACATCCAAGCGACAGCTTATTCCACTGCTTACAAGGTTAAAGCCCTGGAGCTCCCCCCGTCCAATGCTGCTAGAGCCCCCCTCCCTGAGTATCAAATAGGTGACTTGGTTCTCTGCTACCAGAATTGTACAGGTGGTAGAGATCATAAGCTGGATTCCCTCTGGGTTGGTCCCTGTGAAGTCACCTTTAAAAAAGGCGTTGAGTATACCATGAAATTACTGTCTTCTGAACGCCCTTTTGCCCGTGTTCACTCCAAATTTCTCTGCAAATATCAACTCCCTGTGTACAATCTTGAGGGGGAGATGTCGTAAAAATTGTGCCATTAATGCTATTTATATAGGCCTTTGAATAGTGATATGTGCAAAGATTTGGTTGGTTTTGCTTTTGACTTCAGAAATTCCTTGCCTTCCATAAATGGGTTGACATCAATGTCCACTCATTTTGGAATACCATACCTGTCCTTGTCTGATCCTGGTATGAACTCACCCCAATGTGACTCCCTCAACCACTTTGTCTACCTATTGAGTGATTATTGTCCCTTGTCTACTATTTAAGTAGAATTAATTCTCCTAATAAAGACAAGTTTATCCACATTAGTGTTGGCGTTAATATTCTTCAAGCTTTTTCCTTTTCTTTTTGCCAAAAGGAATTCCTCATCTTGTATTCCAGGAAATTAAGGTATGCACCCTTAATTTTGCCCTGATAGCTAACCCAAGGCTAGCTTTCAACCTTAAATCTTTTGTTATAAAGATTTCCTGCTGTGTCCTCCTGGATGTTGTCCCCAGGAGCCAAACACAACACTATCTCAGTGGCCAATCAAGATTCACCACCCAAAGAAAATGAAGACCTAGAGGCCGCCCTCATGACTATGAATCAAGAGCAGAAGAGTCAAGCGGCCCTCCCTGGGGATCCAGTCAATGAACAACACCCCAGAAACAGTGCTATTTTGCCTCTCCAAAACCTGGGTGTCCTGGCCACCTGACCTCATATTTTCTAATCCTATAAATAACCCCACATTATATTTAAGTTTGGCAGTGGGGTATTATATAGACCCATAGACCCCACACTAATACTACATTGCCTTTTTTAAATAAAGTTACAAGATATTGGTTTCCTAATTACTGCCCTATTTTATCTTTTCTATTTATCAACTCAGTTCAAATCCTTCCAAACTGCCTGCCCCTCTGCCTGAAGTTTATTGTCCACCAGGTGCCCTATTTGGTCCTGTTCACTTTACAGATTACTTTTCAAATCCTGGATACAAAACTTCACCTTTGAAAAGATAATATAGTGAGATCTCTTGGCCTGAACAAAAGCGTTGGCCAGATACAATAGACAAGGCCCTTGACACATAACTGAGCCATGTCTATTCCAAGATAGATACATTTCATGAATGCTGTCATTCACCATGTTTCAATTTTGTCTTTGATGAGTTATTTTAAGGATGAATATCTCTCTTTTGCTTTAGCTCTTCAAAATGAGTCTGGCTTCTAATTGGGAAGTTCAATAGTTTGGTTTCCTGATTCTGCGCAACTCACTTTCCCCACTCATGCTTGTGGCAAGTGATCCTACCGTTCATTTACTGTTTTGTGGTAAAGCTACACAGTATTATTTCATTTCACTTTCACCAATAAAAATTAAGTTTTATTCACATTTTTGTCTTTGTGTCTCCACGTACTTTGGCGCCTCTCTAGCCATGTCTAGCAGATATTATTCAATCAGGGCCACAAGGTAATTGTATAGCCTGCCCTGCCATTCTAACCAAGGCTTAGTACAAATCCAATCCTAAGGTTAGGATTTCCTGTTGTGACTCTGTGCCACGCCTCAGATCACAACAAAAATGGTGCTCACTACAGGGGCTGTAAGCCCCTTGGTTATCCCTTTTGCAACCACGTTTTCAGGACCCTTGCCTCCTCCCATACAAGAGCCAACTTTGCCTGAAATTACCAGTCCTCTTATTGAGGAAGACATCACTGAACTGCCTATTGTCTTTATTGTGCTGAACCTCAGAAATGGTCCCTGCTTAGTGGCCTACCCTTTGGGTACCCCTGACTTGGAACAAGTCATGGTGGTAGCCCTTGGGTTAGCCTGTGATGGAGCCATCCCCTGCCTCCATCTTCAGTTCAGCCAATTAGAATACTACAAATTAATTATAGCTCCACAATTTCCACAACATCTCCTCTCAGCGGCTGGCTCTGCTGAACACCTATTGACATCCTTTATACAACCCGCCTTAGCCCACCATCAAATGGTGTTAGGGCTCCACGTTCAGGATATTTCATCTCTCCAAGCCGCTGTCACTCATCACTTAGATCAGTTTGCGGCCTACCATCAGTGGATCTGCTCCCTGGTTTCCTTGATATCAGACAATTAGCGCAACTCTGTCACCTCCCAAACCCGCTTGGTCAACTCCATCAAACAAATGCACCTGTCCATCCCTGAATACATCAGAGAGTGTCTACATGAGTTTAACCAGCTGGAACAGCCCTAGCACACCAAAGTAGATTCCACACTGAACACCCATCTCACTGATTTTGAACAATCTGTGCAGCAGCTCAACAAGTTCAGTGCTTACTCCTTTGACCAATTACAGCAAGTAGCAGCCCTTGCTGCAAAAGGCCTCTGTGAACTTGGTGAAGAATTTGGTCAAGAAAGGGCTGCTACCGCTGCTACCATTGCCAAACTCCAGACTCAAGTAAATGGATTGTCTACACCCAAGCCCAATGCCACGCCTTCTCCTCCATCTGATGATTTGGCAGATAGAGAGCAGAGACTATGGGATGCCATTTGAGAGTTAAGAGCGTCCACCCGCAGTCAGGATTGCCCTACCAAAACCCCTCATCCAGATCCTCAAGTGCTTGCTCTGAAAACTCCAGTTGCTGACTTACAACTAGAGGTCATTACCTTGCATGAGATGATGGTGTCTGCTGTTAGTCCAACTGGGGTTACTGAAGAAGATGGCTGTTGCCCTGGCTTGTCAGGAGCTCCCTTCATTCACTGTGCTCGAGAGTTGATAGCTCTAGCTAATGAAGTGGACCATTTGAAACAAGACCACTCTGAGCTTGATAAAGACGTACTGGAAATGAGTGAGTTAATTGATTCAGTGAATGACAGGTTTGTTCTTTGCCTTATGGTGGGTCTATCTCTTACCTCCTGGCTGGCTGAACTTTCCACAGTAGTAACAACTCAGGGCCATTGCCTAGATGTTACTGAGTGGCAGACCACTCTAGCTAATAATATGGGCACCCGCACTGCTGAAACCTTAACTACCTTTGAGAAAAGTGTTTGCCAGCTGTGGGCCAGACAGCCCCCTCCAAGTCTGAAGCAGAATTATTCCTGCACATAAATGTACTCAATAGCAACAATGGTGGTCCAACTCCAGAAGCACATTTCAAGCCTACCTTTAAGCAAGTCTTTGACCCCAAAACCTCAACCATTTCAGCTTTCCTAACTATCTAGGAAATTGTCATGAGAAGAGCTTTGGATGAGGTTAAGAAGGAACACATTCTAACTTTCCTGCACCTGACCTGCCAGGAGGTAGTAGTGCCAGAGCTGCCCACCATCAAGACCTGGGAAGATATGAAGCAGCTTCTAATTGAAGAATTTGGTGATGACCTTAGTTTGGAAGTAAATAAGGACGCCTTCATGCACATTGCTTTCAAACCAAAGTAGACCCTAGCTGAATTTGCAGATAGATTCTACATGGAGGGACAGTAACTGATTACAAGCCACCAGTTGACCGCACATGAAGCGTACATGGCTTGCGCTCAAGCCCTCAAGGTTAACCAACTTCTGTGTCTTCACTTTAAAGCTCATAAATCTATGCTTTCCTCTATTAAGAGCATAAAGACATTGTTGTAAGATATGCACCTTACCCATTCTGGGGCAGTTGTGTGGGAGAATTGTGCTGCCTCTAATTCTGGTTTGTCTTCACGTGGCCCATGTATCCTCACCATGAACTTGCAGAATCCTCCTCATTGCCAGGGTTTCCATAAATATGGGCAAATAGGCCACCATTTCCGAGTCTGCACCAATCCTCAGGTTGAAGGAGCTGATCTGAAATAACAGGCGGGAAAAGAACAGTCAACCTAGAGGCAGAGATGCTCTTGGTTGACAATTCTTCCCAGTCTTCTTCAATTCCCCCCTCCATTGCTGACTCTGATCCTGCTGAAACTGAGGCTCCTTCCATTCTGCTGCTATTCCACGACATCTCTGATGACTCTGGCATGGACAATTCAGATATGGAAGATCCCAACACCTATGGGTATTCAGTCCTTGCTGTCCCCAAAACTATTGCAGTCCCTTATAAGCTACGTTCTGGGAAAACTACCACGGCCACCAAGCCTCTGCCTGAAGCCAAAGAGGTTGTCTCTTGCCCATACCTCACTCAAGCCAAGAGATCCCCCGTGCTTGTCAAGTCTTCTGAGGAAGCTGCTGAGGTTGCTGATGCTGTGTTAAAAAATGTCTCAGCCTTGCTTCCTCTTCAGACAGTCTATAAGGAATTCCTGGGCCTAAGATGCATGATTGAAAAATGGGACAAAGAACTGGCAGAAGCCCAATACATTCTGGATGTCCTCCCTTCCTTTGGTTGTACTACCACTTGTGTAGAGATATCTATTCAGAAGGTGAAAATTAAGGCCATCTTAGATACTGGATTGCCTGTTAATGTTGTCTCCTCAAAGCTTGTTAAGAAGCTCAAGCTTGCACCCAACCTCAACTACCACCAGTAGTATGGTACAGCTGGGCTATCCATGACTTGTGCTATAGGAGCTTATTCTGCTCTTCCCATGCAATTTGGAAAACTACTCTTGGCTGCGCCTGCCGTTGTCTTGGAGAATGAGAGCTACAACCTCCTTGTTGGTACTCAATTCCTTAGGTAATACAATAGGATCATCAACTTAAAGGACAGCTACCTCTCTATCTTAGGGTATGAGGTCCCTCTGATCTTTGAAGAACCAGTTAAAGTTCTCGGGAAGCGCCTCAAGATATGTGCCTTAGAATATCCCACTGGTGTTTTCACTCTAAAATACTGTACCCATTCCTCCAACATGAATTGTCCTCCTGTGGCTTGCCCTGCATCTGAAGGGATTCCTCTCTTGTCCACCTCTTCTTTAACAATTCCCCTGGATCTCAGGCTATCATAGACTCCCAAATATTTTATGAGCTACCTGAGTGTACGTTCCTAGAGTTATACTCTCCTCCCTTGCTAGGACACAATGAACCCTATCTCTGTCCGGGACTCTTGGATGTCTCTCATAAGGACCCTGTCCAACTGCTGGTTGCCAAATTAACCTCTCCCCCCATGCATGTGTCTAGAGGGCAGTTTTTTTGGCTATGACAAGTTGTTGAATGCTCCTGACGTCCTATCACTTCATCCTTTTGGTATGTTTCATGACTTTAATTTACCTGAAGACAAGCCACAAGTCCTATTGTTCACTGCTCAAGACTTCCTGAAACTATCCCTGGTGCAACAGAAAGAGGTGCTTGACCTACTGAATCAGTTTTCAGATCTCTTTTCTAAAGATAGGACTGATTATGGTCTAGCCAAATTCATCATTTATCAATTTGATACTGGTGATGCTCTCCCCTTCCGCGCTAAACCTTATTGCCACAGCCGTGTAGAAGACGCTCAGGTGTCTAAAGAGCTCAAACAACTTCTAGACACTGGACTAATAGCTCCTTCCCAAAGTCCATGGGCCTCCCCCTCTTCTCATACTAAAAAAGAAGGATGTAGGTCATTGTATTGTGATGGACTGCCAACAATTGAACTCTTTAACCAAAAAGGATTCCTATCCCTTACCACGCATTGATGATGCTCTCTGCCGCCTTGGGGGTTCCAAGTTCTTCTCTGCCATGTACATAGCCTCTGGGTACTGGCAAGTTGATCTCTCTCCTGAGGATAGACAGAAGGCTGCACTCATCACTTCCAAGGAATTGTTTGAGCCTACACAAATGCCGCAAGGACTCTGCAATTCTCCAGCTAATTTCCAACAGGCCATGGACTCCATCCTCCATGATTTGAAGCTTTTGTGTGTCCTAGTGTACCTATATGATATAACAGTCTTTAGTGCTACCTTTACCAACCACCTGGCTCATTTCAAGGAAGTGTTCATAAAGATTTGAGAAGCTGGTATTAAGTTAAAACCATCTAATTGTGCCTTCTTCAAGGAATGCCTTGAATTCTTGGGACATGAGGTGACCCAGACAAGATTTGGCCCCATGACTAAGAAAGTTGAGGCCATTGACAAAATGCTTCCACCAACCAACCTGTGAGAAGTTAAAGTCTTTCTGGGCATGATGGGATACTACAGAAAATTCATCCCCAATTTTGCTGACACTAGCAAACCCTTGGTCCAGCTGTTACATAATGTCCCTTTCAAATGGACCGCCAGCAAGCAACTGGCCTTTGAGACCCTTAAGCAAAAACTTAAGGAGGCCCCTATCCTAGTATATCCTAACTATGATAAGGAATTCATCCTTTACAATAATGCTAGTGACCTGGCTATTGGAGCCATCTTGGCCCAACTAGATGATGAGGGTGTGAATCACCCTGTAGCTTATACTTCTTGTGTCCTGAACAAGCATGAGAAGAATTACAGCATCAAAGAGAAAAAGAGCCTTGCTGTGTTGCATGCAGTCAAGCAGTTCCGCCATTACATGTATGGCACCCATTTCACTGTGGTCACTGACCACGCTTCACTCAAGTGGTTACAACAACTTAAGGAACCAGAAGGACAACTAGCTAGATGGGCTCTCCGCCTACAAGGGTACAGATTCACTATGCTGCATCATCCCAGGATTCAACATCAGAATGCTGATGGACTGTCCAGAATGCCCATCCTTGCTCTTCACCCTGCTGAGGCTGACAGGTTGCACAAACTAATTGGATATCCTTCTTTGTGGGAGAATGAGACAGAAGACGTTCAAGTTGCCCTGTCCAAACTATCTAAAGGCACGCTCATTTATGACAACCAGCTTTTCAAGAAGTACAAGACTGTTACCTACCTTATTTACGGCCTAGTCTTTGCCTTTTGTTGGTGCTTCAAGCTCATAAGGAGATGGGTTATGGAGGCATTGCCAAGACCTATGACTGACTCCAGAAAAACTATTTCTGGGAGAACCTTTGCCTGCTGATTCCAGATTTCATTACTAGTTGCCATGATTGCCAGCTCCAGTGACCACAAGCTGCCTCACACAAGTTCAATTTAGCCCCCCCTCAACACACCTTTCATACTGTCACCATTGAGGCTGTAGGGCCTCTCCCCCGCTCTCACTCTGGTTGATGCTTTATCCTAATTGCTGTTGATCATTTTAGAAAGTGGTTAGAAGTTTGCCTTACTAAGGACATCACTGTCAAGACAACCACCGCCTTTCTGTTGCAAGATGTATTATTTTGCCATGGCTGTCCTCAAGTGTTGTTATCTAACAATGGGACTAACTTCAACGCCAAGTTGTTAACCTCTGTTGTTGAAGCCTTGGGGTCTCAACAGTCTTTCTCTGCCCCCTATGATCCTTCTACCAATGGGGCAGTTGAGCGTGCAAACTTGACTCTGCTTTCTATCATGAGGAAACTCACTTATTCCAACACTGCAAACTGGGACCTATACTTACCCGCTACTCTCTTTTCCTATTGACTTAGCAAGCATTGTGTCACCGGGTATTCCCCTTTTGCTATGTTTTATGGTTGTGAAGCCACCACCCCATTGCTCTTGGGGGCCCCCTAAGCTCCTCTGATAAAGCCCTGAACCCTGATGACCATATCAAAGATCTAGTCAACCAAATCATTGATATTCAGGCCTCTGCCTACACATTTGCATATAAGACCAAGATTCTTGAGCTCTCTCCCAACAATGCTGGATGATCTCCCCTGCCTGAGTTCAGCATTAGGGACCATGTCCTTTACTATCAGCATAGAGTAGGAGGATGTGCTCATAAACTAGACACGTTGTGGATTGGGCCCTTGGAAGTGACCTTCAAACAAGGATCTGAGTATACTGTAAAACTCCTCTCCAGTGGTCAACTATTTGCCCGTGTGCATGCCAAGTTCCTCTGCAAGTACCACCCCCCTAAGGCCAATCTAGAGGGGGGAAAATGTTGTGAATGCTGCCATTCACCATGTTTTGATTTTGCCTTTGATGGGTTATTTTGAGGGCAAATCTATCTCTTTCACTTTTGCCCTTTGAACTGAGTCTGGCTCCAAATTCGGAAATTCAATTGTTCAGTTTCCTGATTCTGTGCAACTCACTTGCCCCACTCATGCTTGTGGTGAGTGATCCTACCGTCCATGTACTGTTTTGTGGTAAAGCTACACAGTATATATTCCCAATCTTTATACCCAATAAAATTTAAGTTTTATTCACATTTTTTTCTTTGTGTCTCCACATACTTTGGTGCCTCTCTAGCCACGTCTAGCAGATATTATTTAATCAGGGCCACAAGATAATTGCATAGCCTTCCCTACCATTCTAACTGAGACTTAGTAAAAATCCAATCCTAAGGTTAGGATTTCCTGTTGCGACTCTGTGCTGTGCCTCAGATCACGACAATACAATTCCCTGTCTGTGTACCAGTTGGATATGGAACTGCCAATCACCCCCAAGCCAATGCCTGTGTCTGCTTCATGAACTTCCCCTGGGCCACACAAACAAGATGTTTGGGATAGCGTACATCACCCTCACTGGGGTGATTGACACAATAATCACGGCTGTTGGCCTGTGGTCCTTGGTGGAGAAACTGATGTCCCATTTTATTAAGTTAGCGCCAATCTTGTGGTGGGCTCTGCCCGCAAAACCTTCAGTCTGGGTGCTCCCAAAAAACAGCAGGCCGGCCACCCACCCAAGGTTGGTTTCCTGACGGTGGGGTTCATCATAGAATCAGGAAATATGGGGTTGGGTGGCCTGAGCGCCCAGGTTTTGGGACAGCAAAATGGCACTGGTGGGGGGACATTCATTGGCTGGATTCTTAGTGAGGGTGGCACTATCATTCTGTTATTGAGTCATAGTCATGGGAGCGGCCTTGGATCCACATTTCCATTGGGTGATGAATCTTGATTGGCCATCAAGGTACACTTCAAACTCATCAAGCTAATGGTTGGAATTTATTTGCCTCCATTAGGAAATTCATATTGTTCTTCACTGGGTGCTATGGGTTTCAAGTTTTTGCTAGTGTCTTCATCCTGAAAGGCTGTAATAACCAGAGATTGAAGGTACTACTTGAAGAAGGTATGGCTGAAGGTTAGAGAATTAGAAACCAGTCAAGGCGGTGATAATTGGATAAATGGTCATTAACCACTGAAAGACCTTGGCATGGATGTTGTATCTCCTAAAGCTACCTGCAAAGTAGGTCAATATGTAATACAGGGAGGTATACACTGCAATAGACAAGGTAGAGTGGGGTGACATCAGAGGAGGCCAGGTACCTGTGTGCAAAGAATTGATTTTTCAGGGTCATAGTGGTAATTGTGACCTAACCCTTCTGGTGAAGGCCCAAAGAACTCTGGTCCCTGTTGATATCCCCCAATTTCAAGGCAAGCTGTAAGCACAGATGTAAAGTTACACCTCCTCCTTGGGCCTCTACTTCAGTCCTCACCAAATGCTTGAGGATCTCTGTCAAATTATGCCTGGATATTTATCCAAAGATTTACTGAAAAAACCCAAGAAATCTCCTCACACTATTATTTGCTGAATTATTTTCAAGATGCCCCCACTTAACCCACCCAAGAGACACCTCTGGTTAAATATCATGCGCAAGGGCAGCTGGGAGCAGTGGTAATTGCATCCAAGACAGATTCCTCAATTTTAGTTGAGTCAGGTTTTTCTTTGATTTTATCCATTTGAATTTGCCAGATTTTCCTTCCTCAAGAAATGCATCCATATTCCCTCATATCATTGGTTGATTTGTTTTGACATTTAATTTTTTACCCAAATTTCATCCCCTCCCTTTAAATGAATGCAAGAGTTGTAAAAGACCTTGCTTCATCATTCTCTACTCTAATAAAGTTTGAAATTTGTTAGTCTAATCTGGCCATTTGGTTTTTTCTATTGCTTTTGGTGTTCAGTTGATTCCTTCCCCCCTTTGGCCTCCCAGGAATTGTTGGCAACAACCTTTTGGTTGTTGCTGAAACTGCAATTTTATTGTGGTTGAGAGCTTGGTTGTATTTCTTTTTTGCCTGCCCCCCTATTCTCACACAGCTGTGAAGATGAGGTGATTCATCTTCCTTGGAATGGAGGCTGTTGGTTGGGGCAAACTAACTAAGAGTTCACTTGGAAGTTGAGAGTTGAATTTAGCTTTATTGAGGGTATTAAACTAATAATAGCACAAGCTATTACTGAGGAGGGATCCTTTATTTATAGTGCTTCCCACTGTGCAAAGATTTGCAGATGGGAGTGGAAAGCATGAGATGGGGAATCCCAAAAGCTTGGAAGATAGGAATGGCAGTTGGTTTTTGGGAAGATGGCCAAACTCTTGTTCCTTTGTTATCTGTTATGGGTTTGGCTATTCTTGACTGGGACCAATGATCTTTCCTGAACATGGGGTCATGTGGTGGTAAATCATGAGTTCTTCAAGATCTATTTTTGTCTTGGGAAACATGACTTGGTTGGAGTCTGGATTCAATCTTGTGGCCTGGGAGTCAGGACCCCATTGGCTATGGGGAGAATTATTGCTCACATTTAAAACTTGGGTTTGGCTTTCTTCTAGTGGGAAGGAATTATTCTTAAAATCAGGGCCTTTTTTCAGGGACTTATTTGATTGGTTGCATTGGGTGGGTGTTTCTGATTGGCTGGGTAGTGGGGACTGGGGCCCAGGCGGATGGCAGCTGGCCTGCTGGGTGCAGGCTGGGACCTGGGGAGTGAGCGGGTGGGCAGCCGGCTGGAAGGTGGGAGGCTGTCAGGAGGCCATCTGGCAATTGGCTGGGTGCTGGGGGGTTGGCGCCTGCCCGGATGATAAATTAATCTGGCGCTGGTTGAACTCCGTTTCAACTTTATTTTTATTTTTGTTTTTCCCACTTAATAGAGGAAAATCCACATCAAATTGTGAATTTTTGACAGTGAAATTCCCTATTTTTTCCCAATATGGTACCTCAGTCAAAATCTGGTTTATGTCAGGAATATTCTAGAAAAAGGCATCTTTGGACTTGGCGTGGGGGATTTAATCCCAGAAAAACACAGAAAACTGGCCCCTAATCCTTGGGGATGGTGGTCCACGGGTAGTTGTGACCAGGGTTCAAAACTTGCTCTAGGATTTGGGGTTCAAGAGTATGGAAATTGTCATTCCTGACAGATCAGGAAAGTTGTGTACAAAACCTTTCTGAGCAACCTGCTTTACTCCCAACCCATCAAGAACAAGGATGTTGTATCCAAGCATGCTACCCAGCAGGTCAAGTTTGTAAGTGCCATAAAGAGGGGTTATCCTACTACTCCAAAGCAGGCCACCTCAATCATCTCAAGGGCATTGTAAGGGCACCTAGAGCCCAAACCAGATTTCTTTATTTACCAATAAAGGCTTCTCCCCTACAGACATTTGATTTAGGTTTTTTATGAAAGGATTGATACTCTTAAAGACCAAAGGTATGAAATGAGAAAGGTACAGTTCTGGGTGTGTTGGCTTTGGAGCTTTGTGCACTATAGTTGCCACTGACAGACCCCTTTTTATTACAGATTTGAACACCTTGAGTGATTTTGAATCTAGCCATGTGGGTTTAATACGTTTACAAAGTGCTTTTGGGCTTTAATCTATGTTTAAAGTTATAAGGTACAGCTTAGCCATAAATCTGAGATGGGGTTTCTAGATATAGTTTTCTAGATGATGTTTTCTAGGTTTTATCTTTCTAGATGGTGTATCCCACCAATTTTATGTGCTGGTGTAGGGCTGTGTCAGATTTTGGATGGGTGGCTCCTTTTAAGAAAAGGAGCACCCGTCCAAAATCCAGAAACAATTTTGAGAGAATCTTCTCAAAGAAGCTTCTCTCGGAATCATTTCCTTCCACACCCACAGAAGGGTGTGGTTGTTAAGGATTATTTAAAAAATAAAAAGCTTGTTTTTACTTTTCTCTTTATTCTTTAAAATTTAAAAATATTAAATTAAAAATTAAAAATTTAGTTCAAATATTATTTATTATAAATATATTTATTAAATTTCCCAAAATTCCAGAAAGCAGAAAGCCTTCTGGGACCTTTTTTTATAGAAATTTTGGATTCCCCCAGCGTAGGAAAATCCGAAAAAAGATTACAGGGAAGGGAGGATAATGATTACGGCATTTGCTGTAATCATCCCCTTTTTGGGCCGACACAGCCCTAGGCTGGTGTAATACCTTTTCCTGAGAAATATCGGAATAAAAGCTTATGCTGTGCTTGCACTTTGGCAAGTAAAATTTTATAAGGATGCAGGATTAAAATTTATACTATTAAAAATATTTTTGTATGGGTGCCTTTCAATGATTGCTCTAGTATTTTTATACTGAGTAGAAGTCAATACCCTGAAGTTAAGGTAAAAGGTAACCCTAGTTGGGTTTAATAATTTTTCCAAAATAACCTTTTTTATCAATAGTTTTAAAAATCTAACCAACAATTATCTAAAAGCTATCCATCTTTATGCGTGGGTGGGGACGGCCACGCGTTTAATTTAAATTTGCGTTTGAAGTGTCTCATTCCGATTTAAAAACTGTCGCCAACCCTAGGCTCAACCCCAACGATGGTGCTAGCTTTCAGCTGGATAGCGCCATTCTCAACCAATCATCAAGCAATTAAACGCGCCACAAGTGGTCACTCAAACTTGGGTTCATCACGACAAGCAGGGATGGCACTTGGCCAGGAAAATTTTCTCTCCCGTGTAGAATAGGCTCAACAAAGGTTGTCCTAAGTGGAGTTAGGGTTCAATGGTGATTCAACAAAGCTCACATTGCACACCTTGTCACCCTTAATGCTGGTTTATATATACTCAAGGCTTCATCCAAAGATAGGTAAATCTATAGTCAATTTGTTTCCCAATTATATTTGTTCCCTTAAAAAGTAAAAATAAAAATGTTTCCCAACTATATGAACTGAGCTTGTTTAAAATCAACTCTTTTCGATGATTTCACTGTCGCATGTATGCTTTTCAAGGATGGTTCAAAACAAAAACGCTGCCTCTTTAATTTACTCGGAGTGTAGAATATAGGATAATCGTTAAATTTGTACTTAGGGAACATTTAAATATTTGGCATCTCATCTTTTTTCTTTCAGTAAGAAACACCTATGAAGTTACACACTTCTTCTATGATCTCATGGAATGTAGTCGGTAGATCAAGCGAATCGCAAAAACGGCTTCTTCATCCCAAAGCCTTTATTCCTGTGCATCTAAATCGAATAGTAGCCAAACCCATCTGCTCCGAAATAGAGCAACCAGCCTTCAAGGCTGCGTATGATAGAGAAAGGAAGCTCTTGCCGGGCTTCACTAAGGAGATGCACTCTTTCCTGGCGACAGGTCAAAATCCCAACCGAAAATCTCCTCTCTTGTCTCCTGCTAGCACTACCGCAATCAATGCCAGGGAAATGGTACCACTGGCCGATAGCTTAGCCCATGAATTCGCTTTAATGCCATCTGGTGGCTCTAAAGACCAGAAGTTTCGACATCTACAGGAGAAATTCAAAGTCAACTTAAAGGGTATACTGACAGAGGGAAAACGTTCACAGTATCCTCTGCCGCTCGGAGAGCAAGAGTTGCGAGAACTTCGCTCAAAGATTTTAGCCTTGAGCATCGCCCACCCCCAGACAAAATCTGTCGTAGAAAGGCTCGAGAGAGCGTTGATATCCCCTCTTGGCACGATATCGGATGGCGGGAATTTAAAATTAACCAAGGAGGAATTCGATTTGACGGTTGATGTGCTTTGTCTTTCCAGCACCATAGCACATCCCCTTTTGATTTCCATCTTCAATGCCATCATCTATATGCATGGGCTCAAGGGTCGCCAAGCTGTGGCGTTTTACCTGAATCAGCAGCTCACGGAGCGAGGCGTTGAATTCAACGACTTGACATTGGCAGGACTGATGAACGCAAGTCTCAATTCCGGGGACTGGCGCTGTGCTCTTGGTCTATACGATATTAGTCGCCACAGGACACCAACCGATCAACGGCCTGTGTTGCGCTATACTAAAGAAATTGCTATTAAAACAATGTGCTTAGCAGGGCGCATCGATGAGGGGTTGGAAATCTACCGTGGCTTAGGCAGCGAATGCTCACTAGAGTGCTATGAGATACTATTAGATTATTGCCTGCCGTCGACGAAGAATACGACAATTGATGATCGGCTTTTCTCTCAGGCCTTGGGCCTGTTTCGAGACTGCGCTAAAACATATCTGCAAGTCAACCCCGCTACAATAAAGCGCCTGATTCAAGCCGCCCTCCTCAACCACTCCCACTTTTATCAGGCCGAGATGATCCTTGAGACGGCTACAAAGACCATGGGTTATGAACCACCCCTTTCCATGATAATACAGATGCTTGAAGCGTGTCAAAAGCATAGCAAGCTTAGGCGAGCCAGACGCTACTTGCTTCTAGCCATTAAAGATCGAGATGGAACTGAAGATGTGCTGGAAGCATATGTACATCTATTACATGCCTACAAGAATCACTTTTCCCACCAAGCACAGCCCATCAAACTCAATCTTCAAACTCACTTCAACATCCATTCTATCCTTGAACGGCCGTCTCCAACTCAGGCCTGCGATGCTGCTGAAGAAATCGAACATGTGGTACAGCACATCCGATCTGTCTATTCTCACCGCCCAAGCCTGCTTACTGGTCGGATTTGCGAGGCTCAAATCCTTGCCCATCTTAAGCTAGGATGCGTTGAACGTGCTCTCACCCTTAGCCAAGTTCATTATCTTGACATTGGCCAGCTGCCTCCGCTAGGGATGTTGGTGTATCTGCTTCACAGATGTTTTGATTTAAATCTTCTAAATGACGCCCTGCATCTGTGGAAAGCCATCGAGCCTTTACTATCAGTACTGTGGGGCAGTGTCCCAACCAAAGATAAGCTCCGTGTTCGCTCTCAGCACTTTACCCCCGCGGATACACTCGCCAGCTTGTATATTGTCCTCATCAATGGCATGGCCAAGTAAGTATACCTCTATTGCCCTCTCACAGCCTAGATGCAACAACCCTTCTTGTAGCATATCCCTCCTAAGGCATATGGCCCAGGACCCAACCATCAACCATTGCCATTTCATCCCAAAAAACTTCAACGGCCTCCAGAAGCTTCTTGTTGCCCCTCAAAACCTTGCTCACCTGGCCTCATATCATGAAATTATGGAGTCTGTCTCCAGGATTGCCCACAAGAGCGATGTATCTGCTCTATCCATAACTGCTTGATAAGACAGCCAGTATGCTGTTAAATAGATATATAGAACCAACCAGAATTTCCTGGGTGATGCTTCACATAAATAATTAAAATTAGTTACCTCAGACTTATTACATGCCAAATGAATCCACTAAATGTTTAATTATTGTTTGTTTACTTACTAGTCAAATATTCTTAAATAAATATTGATTTATGATATACAACGGATAAGATAATTCGACCAGAAAAACTGAAAATCCCAATAAACCCCATCAACGTCAATCCACACATTCCATCTGGAATAAACCCTATCTAGTGCACTTGGCCACCATAACCCAAAACCATACCACCCTGAAGATCTCAGCATCGAACTGCTATAAATCCCGTGCAGCCAATACGGCATATGCCAAGTACTCCCCCAACCAAACAATACCAAAAGACGGCACCTATTAACCCAAACTCTCGGCAACATTCCACCGTCCCGCTCAAGGAGACACCGAAGCTTCCAATACTTGTCACGATCCAGGCTTGAAGGACCCTCCTCCACTTAAGCAAGGGTTCCAAGCGGCCATATACCTTCCCCAATTTTCCCAAGCATGGGGTTGTAGCAGACAAGATCCGCTCGAGTTATGGCAGTCTTCCTGAGCCCCAGATATACTTCCCAGAAGTACATGAGACAAACCCAAGGGAGAATAGCTGAGAAGAGAACCAAACTTTATTCCGATACGGAAGAGTAAGATATCTCATTGTGCCAAGCCATGCATGTCACTCTCTTGACAGCCATGGGCTTGATCCAATCAATGTTCTGCATATGATTAGAAATGCTGGTTCAGATAATGTTCCATGTAAGATCCAGGATATCTCACCCCAAAACAGCCCTCTGGATTGCAGTGTTGATGTCACTTGCTAATTAGAAGCCAGGGCATTTCTCAGAGATTCATTTTCCCAAGAGAGAGTTGTGAATCAGGCACCGTTTCTGCTTCAAGTTCAAAGCTACAGTATGCCTAGCTGACCTAGTTTGCCTCCACCAACTGTCAGGCACCCACCCACTTGGAAGCAATCTCCCAAGGTGGTGAATGATTGCAGAGGGATTTAGACCAGTTACCAATGAACCCACAGGCAGGGACACCATGCTGAGATGGAAGAGTTCCCCAACTAGGCAATAGCGGCCTAAGAGCAGATTGAAACAGCCAAGGAAGAAGTATGCTCCTAGGTAACACAAGAGGAAGGCAGAGGCCAATAGGTGAAAGACCTGTGGTTTGACAATCTTGTGTACGGACTTGTAGTTCTGAGGCTCTTCCTTCCAAGGCGGGTTGTGGGACAAGGGTCTAACAGTATACCATACTCCTGGGATTACCCGGTGCCAAGAGCTATTTAAGAAGTGAGTTTCAGGAGAAGTGCCAAAATTGGCACGCAAACCTATTAAAATTCTGGCAAACACAGCTGGCAACAAGACCATCCAATAGATCCATTTATACCCAAGAGACCCCATAAAAGAAGTCTTGGGTAATCTCATGGTTAGGATTAATAAAAGGGTTAATTCAAGCTAAGAATGGACAATAATTCACTTGAGGTGAATGTAGACTTTATTGATTGAAAAAATCCATAAAGATAAATTACCAGCCTTATATAGCATGGTAGGAATAAAACAGCTGGGAGAAAGATGTAAAGGGGTTAAGGAAATTTGGAGATGTTCTGGAGAAATTGAGTGGTTAGGAACTTAAAACTGGAGAATTAAATTACTTCCATCATAATTATGTTCCTTTCAACAAAATGGTTAAAATATCCTCATGTTATGACCCTAGCTGACAAGCAAGGCTTAAAAACTCAACTGCTCTCTCCACGAGGAAGATGGGGACCAGGAGTACTCTCACAAGAAGAAACAGCAGACAGCAGACAACGGGCTCAGAACCAAACCAAAAGAGTCAACAGCGTTGTCAATGTCACTGGGAATGAAAATACAGTATTTCAAATCTAATTTGTTGAACTTTGATTGACTGGAGTCACAAGCAAAAGGAAACAATTGGTTCTAAGATAAATTTACGTTATCTTCAACTAGATCTGAAGCAACTAGGACCAGAGAAGACCCAGGTTCAAACCCCGTTCCTGTATCAGCAGGATCAGAAGAACCGTCCAGAACCAACTTTACAGGCAAAACTGAGCAAATGCTACCTAACAATTCTTCTTTTTTAGAATCTTTAAAAGAGCAAAAATTGGTTTCATTCACTGCCAATCCTGGAAACTCTTGGTTGTTGTCAGGAATATTTCCAAAAAGATTTCTGACACCAACACTTACAATCTGCCCACCCCATGTTACTTCAAGGAAATCCTTTCCTTTTACACAAGAAATTGAAAATTCTGGTATTAACAGCTTGGGAAACCCTAATAATAATAATGAATTTATAAATGTGGATTTGATTTTAGGTTCAAAAGGGGCATCTATCAATAACTTGACAACAAAAGCATGTACAAAATTAGAAAATGAACATGTATTTACTATACGCTCTCATATGAATTTTGAATGTGTAAACAAAAGCAAAATTGACTCTCTAAATATAAAATCTTCTTTAACCCCACCCAACTTGGTTTTGGACGGCAACAATGATAGCAAAGATGATATTGATGATAATTTATCATTAATTGATGAATCCAAAACCACTCAAGTGCTTAAAAACAGCCAATCAGCATTACAAAAAATGCAATTCAAACTCCAATCCAAATTCAGGGACCCCACTCAGCCAACCAGAGTAGATAAAGCAACCAAGCCAAGTAACTAGTCTACATCTCAGAGAAAATTCCATTCCAGAACATAGTAAAGAAGCCAAATGCATCCTGCAAGCACAACCAAGTCTTACTTCTTCCTGTCTTGCAGGCTAGCAGCTTGCTGCAGTCCTTTAAAGCAATCCTTTGCCACCAATACTTGCAGGTCCCAGTGATAAACACTATGTCACTTCTCACTTCCACTTTGGTATTTAAGCTGACGTCCTTTTCCTTAGCAGATTGCTCCAACAATTTTATTCCTTTCAAACATCCACAATAAACTCTATATTTTCTCTTCCTAACTGATTAGTAGAACATTGTGATCCTTCCCAACAACATGAAACCCCTCCTCCTTGTGTGGGGTTTTGTGGTTACTAGGGGTCAGCCAGGCTAATGTGAACTTCAAAAACCTGGATCCACTGCCAACTGACAAAATCTGAGGAACCAATCTGGTATTGTTTTGGTCCACGTTGCTGGCATGCCCCTTACATTGAAACTGCTTGCTTACCTCCCATAATTCATCCCAAGGCCTGTGGTTGGTCTTGGGATATGCCTGTGTATACTATTTGTTAAATCACCTCACCCCCTTCCTGGGGAGATTTCTGATCCACTTGTCATGTATGTTGATGGTCAGAATCCTATTAGGAACCACTCTAGCCAAGTTTAACTTGGGAACGCTTCTCCACTCCATTCAGGAAAAGATCCCAAATGAGTGGATCCCTGAAAGTTACAGGACACTGCAGATAATGCAGCAGAAGAGATCTTGTAAATAACTATCTCTAGTTAAACCAGGTCCAGTCTAGCTTAAATCTACAGTCTTTCCAGGTACTAATTAAGCGCTTGCTGTTGGGCTTCAAGGCATTGGTATCTCTTTATACCTCAATTGTCAGAGAGGGGGATGAACTAACCAAGTTTGCCTCCCACCCAGAGGGCACAAGCCACAAGGATATCACCCAGTACATAGCCAGGATGGCCGCTTGCAGGGGCCCAGAAGGACAAGAAGGGAGAGAGGCATGGGAAGAAGGAGTCCAGCCCCATGATCAGGAGGCCCAAGAGCAGTGTCAGGGATCCAGTCTTGGGCAGCCAGCCCACCGTTTTCAGGGGTAACTTGGGCCGGTGTTTTAGTGGGCAGGGCCCACCACAAGAGAGGAACTAACTTAAAAAGGTAGAAAACAGACTTCCCCACCCAAGACCACGGGCCGGTGGCTGATATGCTGGTGTCAATCACCTCTGTGAGGGTGATGTACACAATTCCAAAGAGCTTGCCAGTATGGTCAGTTGGGAGGTCAGGCAAGGAAGCTGGCATAGGTTTGGATGTCACGGGCGGTTCCATATGGATATTGTATACAGGAAGGTAGTTGAATTTTACTCTAAATAATTTTGGTGTTGAAAATATCCACAGGCCTTGATGGTTGTATCTAACTGCAGATTGTATGTGGGCCAAAGGATCAAGTTTGAGTATCTTTTTTGGGGTATAGTCCTTGTATTTGGGCTTCAGGGGGTAATCAATGAAGCAAACGGGCCCAAAGGGAGCACCAGGAGGCCAGGAAACAGCGGGCAGAGGGGCAGGAGGGCCAGAGGATCTTGAACTGAATTGGTAGATGGCAAATACAAAATAAGGCAGTAGCTGTATAAGCCAAAATAACATAACCTTTATTCAAAAAAGGCAATAAGTTTGAAGCGTGGGGTCCTTTGGTCTACATAGCACCCCACCTCCAAACTTAATATTTTCCATGGGGGGTTCATCAGGGCATTGGGAAAGGCAGGCCCGGGGAAACTGGGTGCTTGGGTCCAAAGGCAGAAAAATGGCACTTGGCCCAGGAGTTCTTTCATTGGTCAAGAATCTCAATTTGGCTACCTGATTATATTGCTTTAGTGTCATGGTCATAGGATTGGGCCGCAGGCCCAAGCCTCTTTCCTGGGACAGCTCTTGATTAGCCACTAGTGTAGACTTTAAATTCATGAAGCTAATAGTTGCTGCTTCAGTACCTCCATTGGGCGCTGTGATTAGTCTTCCATTTAGTGAAATAATTTCCTTGGTTTGGCCTTTTTCATTGCATGGGCCAACATTCTTGGTATCAGCTTGCAGGGGGCTGATTCCTGAAAAACGCGGAAGGGCAGTCCTGCGGTCCACAGGCCTGGCGGCCCGGGGGGATCCAGGGCTGGGGTTCAATTCCTGCTCCTGGGCCCAAGTTTCCAGAAAGGAAGAATTGTCAATCCTGACAAGCAGCCCATCAGAACGCTTGGGCGCTTCAGTCTTCTCTGGAGAAAAAATGGCCTTAGGCTCTGATATGGGGTCAGGAGGCTTCAAGAGTGCTAGGGAGGAGTTGAGAACAGGCTATGATACCCAAAAAAGAGCAGATGATCCCTCCTTGTCCAAGATGAGGTTCTCCAATAGGTACTTACTGGACACCAGGAAACCACATGCTTTACCTGGGAGGTCATCTGGGACGTAAAAGACACACTAGGGGGTCTCATTTCAGGTTGGTGAGAGAGGAAGACAAGACCTTCCACAGAACCAAGGTGGCAGACCAGAGAAGAAGCCAGGCAGGAAGCAGGGTAAACCCACAAACTTAAGGCGCGGGACACACATTCTTGAACCCCTTGAATAAATCCAACTATATGGGCATGAGAGACAGAAACAAGAGCAGTAAAGCTCAGGGGAAACACCAAGAAGAACCCCAGAAGATTCTTCACCCTGGAGGTGACAGAGACTGCCCAGAAAGCCTGCTTGAGGCAGGGACAAAAGAAGAGACAAAAATAGGTGGCTTTACACTTGGATCAGGTTCTGCCAATTCTTTAAACAGGTTTATATAATAATGCCAGTTTAAATTCAAAAGCAAAAGTGGGGTTGAACCCAGGCAAAGTAAGATTAACAAGTAAGTGTCAATGCTAGCAGCCAGCTCTAGGGGAAATGCTTGGGACTCTAGCAGGGATACCTGAATGAGTTGGGGAGGAATAAATTTTGTTGCACGAACCAATGAGGGCCAGACTGGAATAGGAAAGACAACAGCAATAGGAAAGGACAAATAATAAGAATAAGGTGTTGTTTATTGTAGGATATTGTGATTAATATACTTAATGGGGAAGCCACAAGGCCACAAGGGGGTGGCATAGTGGGGAGTTCCATGTAGGGTTTGGAGCCAAGGAATAACTTGTGCGGGGATCAGCAGGAAATTGGCAATGCTCCTAATTAGGATGAAGTGCCCGCCATTTGACATGCCATCAGATTCATTCATAATGTTAGATACATCAAGGGGCGACTCATTGAGCGCCCCCTGTGTATCTTAAGATACGTTAGAGGCGAGGTTTGAACCTCAGTTGCAACAGATTCCTGGAGCTTTAAAATAAAGATCCTTGTTGGAAGCTTTTAAAAAAAAAGCTACTAAACCCAAGCTTCAAAAAACAACAAGTGTTGAGCTGCGCCTTATTATTTGACATAATAAAGCACTGGGGAAAAAGTCTTAAATACAGAAGGCTTGGGGTTCTGGGGTTAAGCCTGTTTGATCTGGATATGATTGATAGATTCTTCCTAGCAAATGGAAGACATACACCAAAGATTCAGAATCAAAATTAATGAGCAGAAATGAGCTTATTTTATTGGAGAAAAGTACATTCAAATTTATACCCAAAGGTCTGATCCTAATAGCCTAAGTGGAGGTACCCCAAGTGGCAAGAGGTAGGTAGGGATCCAGAAGGCTCAGTTATTGATGTTGACCCATACTTGGGTAAAGAGAACTCGGAAAGTCAAAAGCAAAAGCTAAGGCTTTTGCATGAGTCATTTAAGAACCACCATTCACTAGTCCAATTGTAACCCCTAGTGAATTCAAATTCACAACAACAAGTAAGGACCCAAAGGGGCTAAGCTTGCATGTTTAAGGGAGAACTTCCAGGGACTGGAAGTGAGGGAGTTGCTGATCAGACCAAAGAGAAAATTTTCTAACCAGAGTCAGGGGGCTGGAACCTTTTCAACTGATTTCCAAGCTGACACTTGATTGGCAATGAATTTTGGGATAGGTTGGGCCAGGTATTTACCCATATTTGGGACCAGATGGAAGCACCAATGTGAACAGTTGATTGGGCAGATCTAATAACTTTCAGGTGGGGACAGGCCCAAGCCAACATATAGTCCAAATCAATCAGTGCTGCTTCCAGAGTTGGCAGAGGTAGCAACAGGGAACTTAGGGGGAAGAGATGGGTATGCCAAGACAAATATTTTGTCAATTGTGTACACCAAATCCTCCATAGTGCTAAGAGGGTTGGAAGAATTTTGGAGCAACTTTTTTGTGCAGCAGGGGGAAATGGTTTGATCCAGAGCTAAAGGGGGGAGTGACTTTACATCAATGCCCTCTACCTGTCAGGAATATTCCTGACAATAACTTTGCAAAAGACAAAATTGCTGTCATTATTGCATCAAAAACCCCTGAAGAATATTTGCAGCAGTCCCCCCTGATTGGGGAAACTGCCTCAAAGCAAAAAGAGGGAGAAAAATAATTTAGAAAATCTAATTCTTTAACCTTTGGCTTTTATAGGCTGGCTTTGGGCTGCGCGGCCAGCCGCCAGCTGTCTGAAGACCGCACGCCCAGCCTGGTGGCTTGTCCACGCCGTGCTCCCACCCCCCAGCTGGCCAGCCAGCGGCAGGCGGCGCACCCCCACAGCGGGGCCGTTGACCCCCAAAAAATTAGAAAATTGCCAAAACAGGAAACCAAAAAAGCAATTTCCCCAACATCCAATTTGGGGGGAACTGCTGCCCAAACTTGGAATTTACCAAATTTGGATATGGTTTACAAGCAGCCCTGCCAAGCAATTAATGCAGTAACTGCTAAAATGGAATTTGGATGCATGAAAGCATCCAAATATTTACCAACTCAATGCAAAACATGGATTAACAATTCATTAGCTGCAAACCCCCTCCATTTCCATTCCCAAAGGGGAATTCCAGGCAACACCAAGTGTTTGGGGTTCCCTATTCAATGTTTTCACTATTCATGCCTCATCAAAGCTGATAGTATATAATAAAGCCAATTCAAATGATGATAGTTTGTGCTATAATTGAGTGAAATTACCCCTCAATAGTGATAAGGAGCACCTTTTGGGGAAGCTTTAAATATGGAATTAAGAAAGAAGAGAAGTATATTTTATTGGATAATACTTTAGACTTATATAGACTTGGCTGTGAAGGGGATTTAGTTGGATTGAACCTAGGGGTTGGTAATGTACTAGATGGGTTTGAGCCACAAGATACTTGGACGGTCAGGTGATATTGCTTAATTATCATTCTTGGTATGTCAAACAGTATATTGGAAGGGGACTAAATCGGGTGATGTCTGGATGCTAAGTAGGTTGTTGGTAGCCAGAGTGCTTGTACATCCAGACCCTTGACAATAGTATCACATAAATCAAAAAAGACTTAAACCACAAGAAGTCAAGACACTAAGCTTTGTCAACCCTTCTCCATGACTAAAGGAGATGAACCACCTTATTTTCTTGGATGTCCTCACAGCCTGCCTTGGGATTAGGGATCACTAACACTATCAACCACACAGGTCATTTAAATATCCTAACAATGAGTAATTTTACAAGGAGCCAGCGCAGCTCAACTCCCTCTAATCAGTACTCTTGGCCCACACTGGTTTTGCCTCCATCAACTCAGTTCATAGACATCTTCACCATGGTGTACTTTCTACTTACATATTTCACCGGTAATTTTGGCCAATTTAACGTCCACACTAAAGTGTTTTGATGGATAATGCCGGTTTACCCCATTGTAACAGCGCTCACTGGGTTCCAAGTTGCAAACTTGGGACTATAACTTGCTAGAATACCCCAATTGTTGAGTCTTTACACTACCTGATTTTCAGACAGTCTGGGTACTTCCTGCGCAAGTAAACCAGTAATTGCTGGTTAAACCCCATCCAATTAGATGCCCTGCTTTTCTGCCACCACTGGTCTACCAAAGACATACATGGCACCCCAGATACATCTCACAATTTTCCATAGCTGGCCTACTGGCATTTATAAATTGGCTGTTCTTTTGAGCGCCTCACCTGACACTGGGGAGCTACACTGCTTCTCAGAGGGGAATTATAATTATTTCTAACATACCTCTCTGTTATTATAAATGGAACAGGATACATGTAATAAAACTCTTTCCTTAATCCCAATTGCTGGGTAAATCTTTAGCAGAATCAAAAATATAACAAATCCTATCTGCAGACATAGTTAACAGAGAATTGAATCAAAATTCAATTAACAGATCAATGAATGGAATTAAATGTAGAAACACTCAGGGAGGCCAGTTGAACCAATTGAATCAAGGGTTTCTGAGCTTTGAATGTGAAATTAAGAGCGTTAAATCACAAGCAACAGGAATCAACCAATCAGAAACTTCAGACTTAAATATGAAACCTGGTTTAGATCACAGAAATGAGCTAAACCAACCAGATGCTCTGAAATTAAATTTTGAATGCACTTTCAAGTGCAGAAACTCAGGCCAGATAGAAATGGGCCAATCTGATCTCCTGGAATTGAAATTCAAATGTGTAAAAGATACAGAAACCACCCAGGAAATAATAAACAAACAATCAGAAGCGGAAGGACCAAAAATTTAATGCAGATTTATTAATAAAAATAGCCAGAAAATAATCAAAAACCAATCAGAAACCAAATGCCCAAAAATTGAATGCAGTTTAGATGGTATAAGCACCCAGCAGATAAAAAGTGACCAATCACATCCCAAAGATCCAGCTGCACTTTTCCAATAAAAAACTTCATTGTTGTCAATGAGATATTTGCCTTTGTGGCTTTTTAAACCTTAGTTTTTACTCTTGAAGGCTGCATTTTACTGTAGGCCTGCAAGCAAAGTTCATATCCATCCCTCCAAACCCTCCAAGGTGTGATAAGTGTCAATTCACCCTCATTTCCCAGTTTAGTATTTAAGCCCCCCTTTTTGTTAAGAGCTTGCTCCAATAACTTCAATCACTCCCTTTTACTCTCAATAAAGGAATTCTATATTTTCAACTGATTAGCAGAATAATTTCTTGATCTAAGATATGAGCAAGCCTCTTCATTTCACATGTGTTTTTCTCCTTATCTGGTTTAATGTCTCTTAGATAATTGCATAAGGAGTACCTAAACCATCTTTCACTCCAACTGAACCTGTAAAAGAATCAGTTTGGTACCAATTTAGCCCTTGTCAATTTCACTCTCTTTACATAGAAAAGGCTTATATCTCTTCCATAATTCATCCTAATGCTCCTTGGTATGTGGTAGGATATATAAGCATCTACTAAATTCTCTAACAGTTTTCCCCTTTCTAGGTAGATTCAGATTATGAGGATAAGCTACCAATATGATTATGGTGGTACTTCCTGTTGGGGAAACCTTGATGAAGCTTAATCTTGGGTAATTCTTACACTCAGTTGGGGAAAACTCACCAATTAGTGAATCCCTGACAGTAAGCTGGTCACTTGGTCCAGGTTGATGTGTCTCATTACATGAGGCTTGAGAGCATCATAGTACATGAGGTGTATGGCAGGGTTGTCAAAAGCTATCTTGGAGGGAGCACACAGGCTCAACTCTTTGTAGGCTCTTGTTAACTCTTTCACAGTACCAGTTTGTGACAAGCTATTCACTTGGCAGATAAGCATGAGTGCTTTATCTTTCATAAAAACCTGACCAAGAAGCCCCGTTTGAAGGTTTCCCAGTCCTTCTTAGTATGATCCTCATACCACTTGTTGCACCAGGTCCCTGCATTGTGAGTCAGGAAAAAGAGTTCTTTTCAATCCAGAATTGTGCTAGACACTTCATCTGTGTCAGTTTGTTCTGAGCTGGCTGGATCAATGCTGTGTCATTGTTATTATTGGCTCCTGCAAACAATTCCAAGGCAGCAATGCAGAGCCACTGAAAAGTGTGTGCAGGTATGATTATTTCATCATTGGCTTGAGATATGGCAGAGGATGGCAGAAGAACTCTTGTGTAGGTATAACATTGAAGGCAGGCATAGAATGACTATTTTTTATTAAAGGATGTTCAATTCATATATTTCAGTTCCTGGAGCATACAGGGACCAGTCAGGGAGTGTTCTGACATTATTATTTTTTATATTTGTTGACTGTAGCAAGTACAGAAACTGAGGGAAGTTTAGAAGATAGAGGTAGGATAGATAACCTATCTGTGCTACCAATGTTGTAACTATGCTGTATTAGCAGAGTTACAAGGAGAAAAATATTTAGAAACTAGATAAAGTCTTTATTGTGATATAAAAGATCATATAGTATTAGTGAATCCTTTAAGAGGAACAAGGTACCCACCAATCAATTTCTTGGATGGGTAGGAGGTGGCTTGATACTACTAATGAATTAGGCACTAAATCACATTTTTCTGGATTTAGATTATTGACAGTTCATGTTTTCTTTTTTGGCAAATTGTGTTGACTTCTGCTTTTAGCTGTGTATACCAGAATAGTTTAATTAAGGGGTAATGGGTCTTTTGTGAGAAGCTTAGCTGGGAGTTAAACCTGCAGTTGTTACAGTACCATGTTTGTTACATGATCAATCTCACAGTTGATGTAGGTTGCTTCAGAATGTGACTGGTTTATTTTTGTTTTAAATATGGGTTACTTTCTCCTGATGTCTCAGTTTTGGAATTGTGTATTTGATTTTAATCTTGGTGTGTTTGACTATCTTTGTAATATAGACCTAGATAAATGAATTTTTTGAGTAAATTGATCTTTAAGTGAAGCCAGCTGCCTTTTATTTTGTGAATGAACTAATTTATGTTCTGAGATGGGTCATTCTTGTTTATATCAACAGTTTCTAAAACCACTGTATATGAAATCAGTTAAACAGGAAAATTAAGAAGGGAATAATATTTTATTTGATAAGAAGGTAAGGTATTATATAGTATCATAGGAAGCCACATGCTGTCCATGTAAATCATTGCAGTCATGAGGCTTGTCCAGATAGTGTTTCTCATAGGACTCAAAATGTTTGATCCCTGTATAATATGAGGGGATGTGGTAGAGGTACCACTAACTATTTGGTAGTTGAGTTATTTCTAATGTTGAGAATACAGTAGTTTTAAAATATATGGCAACAACCAAAAAATACCTCAGATTTAAACAAAATGATTTCAGATTTTAAAAAAATCCAACTCTCAGGTTAAAATATACACTCTGTTAACATGGTTTATTGGTGTTAATGGGCAAAATGAGTCAACACAGCAACAAAGTACTCACGCACAAAGAAAAACCATTCAAAATACAATCCAAAATACATTGATTCACAAACAAAATGGTGTGAGTTGACTTTTGGTGTACATATGTTTACTATGTGAATTGGTGACAAAATACACCCAAGCAAGGTGTGTCAAAACGCAAACCAAAAACAAAACACAATAGCAACTCACTACGTAAACAAAATCACTCACGCAATGTGTGCAATGGATTGTAATCATGAATGATACCAAGGTATCTAAAATAAGACACAAGATCTGAAACATAAATTTTAAAAATATTGTGTTGGGTGTTTGAATTTGGCAGTAAAATCTAGGAAAATGGGTGGATCTTTTTGAGTATTCTAAAATGGGTGTTGTAAAACCAAAAACAACTAATTAAGAAATAAAAAATCTATAATTGGGATATTGGGAGAGAAAAACTTTAATTAAATATCCATATTCAGATAAAAGCAAAAATTAAAATTATGGAGTAACTTAATTGAGTTTTATTTAATATTTTATTAAATTGTAAAATGGAAGGAACACAACAACAGAGTACCAATACACCTGTTGTGCCCCGCGGTTGCGGTTGCCCCGCGGGTCAAAGAATAGAGTTAGTGCAACCCAAGTGCCTACTCAAGGAGGAGACGGGAGAGGAGAGTTCCATAGTGACACTGCACTGACACAGCTTTTTCAAGGAGCACAAGCTTCTAGGGTGCGGAGCATAAACCCTCGGGTCCCAAAGCTGACCTGGAAGCCAACCAAGGTCACCACTACAAAGAAAGTTAGAAAAAAGGAGGTAGAACTTACTGTGTATGTGTTTGATGTTGTGTACCGGCAAGAGTTGGTCCCGCCAGCCATGCTGGAGAAGGTGAAGCCTGTACTTAATACTAGCTACAAGCCCTATGTCAGTGATGGCAATCAGGAGGATGACAAGGAGCCCAATTTCTATCAAACCAATGAGGGACAGCTGGTGTTAAAAAAGGTTGCAGCCTTCTATACCAAGGTACCTATGCCCTGTGTTGTGCCCAATGCCAACCAGTCAATCCCCACTGCTAAAAAACCTGCTCAGAAGCGTATCCCCAACATCAAATGCATCATCCTGCTTAAGCTAATGCAGGAATTGGGTGATTAAAAGGCGGCTGCGGCCCTTGTTGGAGTGGATCCCAAGTACGCCAGCAAGACCTTCCAAAAATTCATCAATACTGGCTGTGTCCTTGCTGCGGCAAAATCCTTGCATGTTTCTACCATGCTCACCAAGGAGCCCAAATGAATCAATCCACCAGTGGATCACCTGGGACTGCCATCTTGAACTGGCAAATATACAGGCCATGGTTAAATCTACTTTTGGGATTGAGGCCTCAATTTCCTTTTACTACCATCTGGTGAAGGGAATGTGATTTTCTTGGAAAAAGCTCGGGGTATCCCCCTACAACAGAAACAGCCCAGCCAACATTGACATCTAGAAAAACTACACAGAGGCGTACACTGCCCTCAAAGCCAAGGGGATGGTCAAATTTTATTATATTGACAAATTAGCATTTGCCTCGTCAATGTGCAATGGGTATGGCTAGGTCCCAAAAGGCTCCAATAATGGGATGGCTTGGCGTGCTCCAGTCCGCGCCACAGCCTACTCAATGATGGCTCTCCTTGGTCTAAAGGGGGCGAGCTCTACCAAATGATATTGGGTTTGCATAATAGCAGGACCTTTCTATTATTTCTCCAATTGGTCCAGGAGCACCTGAGGCGCACAAGCCCTGGCTTCACCAATGTCATTGTGTTGGACAACGTTGGTCTCCACAAAGTGGCTGATGTTCTTGAGGAATTCCCAATGATTGACACCAGCATTGCTGTGGGCCCCCAGCAATTGGCCACGGCAAATTTACGCCTTCTCTTCCTCCCAGCCTATTTGCTCTTCCTAAATCCCATTGAGGAAGTCTTTGGGTGGCTCAAGCAAGTTGTCAAATGAGGAACCCCAACTGGGACTGAGGACCTCTTTAATTTGCTGCAGGCCGGGATCCACACCCTCCCAGCTGAGACCTTGGCCAAATTCTATGGCCAGCTGATTTTTTCATCCCCGTGTGCCTAGACAAACAGCCAATTAATTAAAGGCTTAGTGTGTCCAATTTTTTTATATTCTCTTATTTACTATTCAAGATTTACTAATTATCATTTTATATTTAGATTATGTAAGGGCCGCTAATTCAAAAAATACAAGCCCGGGGGTTGAACCCGCAACTATTGCTATAAAGCAAAAACGCGGGCAATCATGCAAACCCGCTGGGGGATTCAAACCTCCCACAAACCACCAGAGCGGGCAAAAACTGACTTTAAAAAGAAAGAGCAGTTTAAATTCAATAACAGAAACGGTAAGCAGCAAGGCAATCAGGGCCAGTTTTTTAACTGGCTCAGGGGGGCTAGCGGCCCCTAACAGTAACAGAGCCACCAGCTCCAATGCTACAAATGAGCTTGGTGGCTCCCTACTTAGAATAAATGATGTTTGCTGGGTCATTCAGCAGATCCAGTATCAACTGGGTTTGCTGAGTGATTTAGCAGATAATCCTGTTTCCACCCAGTTTCCCAGTTCCAAATTCTCATCAGTTCTACAATCCAGTCCAGATCCCAGAGCCACCTCACAGCCAGTTCCACAGATTAATGCCACTTCACCCACTGATGCAATTAGACATCATCTGCAGGAAGATGATCCAGATCCTACCCCCAATCAAATAAATCCTGTTGAAGAAGAATCCCAAGCCAATGAAAACCCCACAATGCCTGCAGTTTCCAACCATTCCATTGGATCAAGATCAGATGAGCAGCCACTCAACCAGGAGTATTCACCATCAGTTAAAAATTTCCCTACCCAGAAGCAGGTCCAATTTTCCAAGTAGCCCCAGCCCCAAATAATTGAGCAGGATATAATTAACCGCCAATCAGCTACCAGCAATCCACAGATGAAACCAGATGAGCCAAACCCAGACCCCAGAACTGCCCCCAGCCATGAATTAGGCAGCCAATCCCACAAACCAAGCCCAGAGAACTTCCCATTTATACAGTCCAAAATTCCTGGGACCTTATCCCCTGTTCCTAAGAATGCCTTCTCCACTCCCAAAGTACCTGTGACCAAGGGTTGGACTACTGGAGCCCATCAAAGAACTGCCAGTAGTTGCTTCCAAGGAAGACCAGATGAATGGTATAAGAACCATTTCCCTCCAATTAAGAAAATTGTAGACAACGTTAAATAAAGTGTATGGTCAACAGAGTAGTCTTTGCAATCATACCCCATATACTATTATCACCTTGGACTATCCCTTACCAACCAATTAAGTCACCAGTGTCACCACTAGTAGAAACAGTAGAACCCTTAGCCATGGACTACCAACCAGGGCCTAACCCTGGATGGACCAGCAGATTCAACCCTCCTACTCCTCCTCCAACCCCACAACCTACTGCTGAAGTCATTCCTTATGACCACAGCAGATATGGGATGGTCATCCTGACTATCCTTAGTCTAGCCAAAGTTGTAGTACCTCACCTAGGAGCCTATTGCCCACTTGCAGCCAAAATGCTGTACCTATCCCACTCCTTGTCCTTTCTGTATTGGGCCTTGGTGTTGAGATATCCTGATGGATGGACTCCTTCACAGTCTCCTTGGTTCAATGCTACACCCGGCCATGACAGATGTTTCCACACCCGCAATCACATTCAGAAGATCCATCAATAGATGTAAGTAATTTATTTATTTTGTTATATATTATTTTATTATGCCATCTGAGGTAATCCCAAACGCTCAATACTGGATTACACAAAAATATTTAAATCACTTTGGTCAAATAAATATAAAAATAGTTTTAAAAAAATTAAACGTAAAATGTACAAATTAGAATTAATTTTATTAGCGTATAATTTTATGCTTTTATGAAAACTGTTTCTGCAATATATTTTGCAAAAATGGTTTGCTGAAATAAAAATTATAAAAATTTATTATAATAAAAATACTATAAATTGTAATAAAATTTATTGGAATCATATTTTTATTGTGTGCGCCTGTAGTGGGTTCTTTGGTATGTACCCACCCCGCAATGGAGGTGGCGCACAACCTCCACCGCCACACTGTGGACGGTGGATACACCCTTATTAAAAAACTCCCTCCTGCTGGTGAAGGGGAGTAGGTAAGGTGTGAACTGAGAAGCAGCTTTTTGGGCGGGGCTGCAAACCTGTAAATCCCTGCCAGGATCAGGGCATCTTGGATTACATGGTCCACCAAGTTGTATCCAGGGGGGACCTTCTTCCTGTTGAGTGCAAGCCAGGCCTTTTCAATTCCCAGAAGGACCCCATCCAGGTCCTCTACAGACGCGCCCATCCCAAAATAGAATAGGAACCCCAGGTAAACAACCAGATGAAGCCTTTACCCAGCAAAGGCTTCCGTGAACTCACACAGTTTATTATAGACTGCAGAGATCTTCTTGTTGTGCCTGGTCTTTTCAAAGGTCAGCTCCATGGCTGCAGGGAGCCATGTCTTGTCAGCACTCCTTGCCAACCCAAAGTTGGCAAGGAGGATTTTTGTTTTCTTGACAGCTGTTGCGTCTGCAACAGCCAATTTGTCCACCGCGCACCCAAAGTTCTCTAATAGGTAAGACAGGGTGTGCTCCAACGGGAAGCAGAAGCAAGCAGCCGCATGAGCCTGGTCTATCTCTGGTATATTCTTGAATGAGAGTGTTGACAGGACGTCCCAAAAAAGCTCAATGGAGTTTACACAGTAACTGCCCACTTGGATGCCCCCTTGTCATGCTTAAGTTCTGCCAACACCTCCCACGACATCAGAAAGGACACATGGATATGGTCCTCCAGCTCCTGCACGGCAGGGGGGGACAGATACAATTGCTTGGCCACATGAGTGGCATGATTTGCATAAAAGGTGGCCAGGACAAAGGGGACCAGGACTTGCTGGAGTTTGCCGTCTACGTTTTCTAAGAAAAAAGGTAAGTTTTTTGAAAATTTATTAATTTTGTTTTTTAGGCTACCTTCTTGTGTTTCTTCTTTGCCCGCAGCCTCGGCCGCTTGACCATTCTTGGCGCAATCAATTATGCTGGCAATTTGGTATCCTCTGCCCTGGCACACTTGGCGGGTTTGAGATGTTCATACATCTCTGGGTCATCAACCCAGACAGACGGCGCAGAAAGATTGTATGCCTTAAATTTCAGGCCCTCCACCACCGTCTTCTGGATGTTGAGAAGACGCTCAATGGTCTTCTCTGGGGTGTCTGACATTTTTGACATTAGTGCCTTTGCAGGCACCTTGTCAATTTTGTCCCAAGTGAGGACGGCAGACTTAACTTTGGCTTTGACTTTGTGGTCAATGTTCTTTATTTTGGCAATCACCAGGTCAAGGTCTTTGAGTAGTTTTTTGAGTTCTCTCATTTGATTTTTTACTAGCCTTTCCATAAGTTTTTATAGATTTTGCCCCAATAAATTCTGTATTATTTTGATACTGTTACCTTTGTTTATTCCTTTTTGTTTTCCCATCTACTACATTATCCCATTTTTTTACCCCTTTTGTATATGTTTTACACTCATCTCAATATGTGTCGTTTGCTTTGTGTTGGCATTGTTTCCTTGATTACTATATTATTTTTGGCGCTTGACATAGCCCCTTGTGAAAATAGTAACAACAATTTGGTGATCAGCTAAATTTGAATTAGAAAATTATAGTGTTAACTGTTTTTAGATAAAGTTATTACTGATCCAAATTCAAAACCTTAGTGATAAACTAAAAGCCAATCAGGAGCCAAGTGATAAAGTGATTGTTGTGATATAAAGGGTCATTCAATAATTCTTTGGTGCATGTGCGCTAATTAATATGATTGGCTGGATGTTTTGCCACAGCGGCAATGGCGTACAATGGCAAAACATCCAGCCAATCATATTAATTAGCGCACATGCATCAAAGAATGATTGAATGACCCTTTATATCACAGCAATCACTTTGTTGTGTTCTGAGGCGTGGCACAGATACACAACGGGGAATCCTAACCTTAGGATTGGATTTGTACTAAGTCTCAGTTAGATGACAGGGAAGGCAAATGTGTTTACCTTTTGGCCCTGGATAAATATTCTCTACTAGGCGTGGCTAGAGAGGCGCCAAAGTATGTGGAGACACAAAGACAAAAATGTGAATAGAACTTAATTTTATTGGGTATAAAGATTGGGAATATATACTGTGTAACTTTACCACAAAACAGTACATGGAAGATAGGATCACTTGCCACAAGAATTAGTGGGGCAAGTGAGTTGTGTAGAGTCAGGAAACCAAACACTCATATTTCCTGATGCAGAAACCAGTTCATTTTGAGGATCAAAAGAGAAAGCAAGAGATTTGTCTTCAAAATGGCCCACCAAAGGCAAAATCAAAACATGGTGAATGCTGTTATTCACGACATTGCCCCCCTCTAGATTGGCCTTGCGGGGGTGATACTTGCGTAGGAACTTGGCGTGTATGCGAGAAAAGGACAACCACTGGAGAGGAGCTTTATAGTGTACTCAGATCCTCGTTTGAAAGTCACCTCTAAAGGACCAATCCACAGGGAGTCCAGCTTATGCGTGCGCCCACCCACATGGTGTTGGTAGTACAGGACATGGTCACCAACATCAAACTCAGGCAAGGGGGAGCGCCCAGTGTTGTCAGGAGAGAGCTTGAGTGCCTTAGTCTTATATGCCAAAGTGTAGGCAGTGGCCTGTATATCAATGATGCGGTTGACTAAGTCTTTGATGTGGTTGTCAGGGTTCATGGCCTTATCAGAGGAGAGTAGGGGAACCCCCAAGAGCGACAGAGTGGTGGCTTCATGCCCATACAAAATGGCAAAGGTGGAGTATCCTGTGATCCAATGCCTTCTCAGACAATAGGCAAAGAGAGCAGCAGGTAAGTATAGATCCCAATTGGCAGTATCAGAGTAGGTGAGTTTTCTCATGATAGAAACTAGTGTCAAGTTGGCACACTCAACTGCCCCATTAGTGGAAGGATTATAGGGGGCAGAGAAAGACTGGTGGGTTCCTAGAGCTTCAACAACAGAGGTTACAAGTTTGGCATTGAAGTTGGTTCTGTTGTCTGATAACAGCACTTGAGGGCAGCCATGGTTGTAGAAAACATCCTGCAGCAGGAAAGCATCAGTAGTCTTAGCAGTGATGTCTTTAGTAGGGCGAGCTTCTACCCACTTGCTGAAGTGATCAATGGCAATCAGGATAAAGCGGCATCCGGAGCGTGAGCGGGGGAGAGGGCCTACAGCATCAATGCTAACCGTATGAAAAGCGTGTTGAGGGGGAACCAATTTGAATTCATGAGAAGCAGCTCAGGGCCTCTGGAATTGGCAGTCATGGCAACTAGCTATGACATCTGGGATCAACAGGCAAAGATTTTCCCAGAAGTAATTCTTCTGAAGCCAGTCAAAGGTCTTGACAATGCCTCCATGGCCAGTCTCTTTATGGGCTTGCAACACCAAGGAGAGGCAAAGACTGGGGCGCATGTATGGCAGGTATTGACCCCACACCTTCTTGAAGAGTTGGTTGTCGTGTATGAGGGTGTCTTCAGACAATTTGGACAGGGCAAGTCAAACCTCTTCTGTCTCACTTTCCCAGGAAGAAGGGTAGCCAATTAGCTCGTACAGGTGGTCTGCCTCAGCAGGATGTAGGACAAGGATGGGCATTTGGGACAACCCATCAGCGTTCTGATGTTGAATCCTGGGGCGATGGAGCACAGTGAAGTTGTAACCTTGCAGGTGGAGGGCCCATCTGGCTAAGCGTCCTTCAGGCTCCTTACTTTTTTGTAACCATTCGAGCAAAGCGTGGTCAGTGACAACAGTGAAATGGGTACCATACACGTAGTGGCAGAATTGTTTGACTGCATGCAGCACAGCAAGGCACTCCTTCTCTGTAACACTATAATTCTTTTCATGCTTATTTAGCACACGGGAAGTATAGGCTACAGGGTGGTCCACACCTTCATTGTCAAGCTGAGCCAAGATATCTCTAATAGCAAGGTCACTAGCATCAGTGTATAAGATGAATTCCTTATTGTAATTGGGGTACACTAAAATGGGTGCTTCTTTGAGTTTCTGCTTTAGAGTCTCAAAGGCCTGCTGTTGGCTGGCGGTCCATTTGAAAGGAACATTACGTAACAGTTGGACCAGGGGTTTGCTAGTATCAGCAAAATCAAGAAGGAATTGCCTATAGTAACCCATCATTCTCAGAAACACTTGTACTTCTTGTAGGTTAGTGGGCGGAAGCATTTTGTCAATGGCTTCAACCTTCTTGGTCATTGGACAAATCCCCGTTTGGGTTACTTCATGGCCCAGGAATTCAAGGCGTTCTTTGAAGAAAGCACACTTAGAGGGCTTTAGCTTGAGGCCAGCTTCTCGGATCTTTATGAACACCTCTTTAAGATGGGCTAGGTGATCTGTGAAAGTTGCGCTGAAGACTGTTATATCATCTAGATAAACTAAGACACACGACAACTTCAAGTCACGCAGGATGGAATCCATGGCCCTCTGGAAAGTTGCCGGGGCATTACAGAGCCCTTGTAGCATGCAGGTAGGTTCAAAAAATCCTTCTGATGTGATGAGCGCAGCCTTCTGACAGTCTTCAGGAGAGAGGTCAACTTGCCAGTAACCAGACACCAAATCCATGGCAGAGAAAAACTTAGAACCCCCAATGCGTCAAAGAGCGTCATCAATGTGCGGTAAGGGATAGGAATCTTTCTTGGTTAGAGAATTCAACCTCCAATAGTCTGTCACAATCCAGTGGCCCCCATCCTTTTTCTTTGAGATGAGCAGAGGAGAAGCCAAGGGACTTTGAGAGGGAGCTAGCAGTCCAGCAGTTGTTTGAGCTCCTTAGAAACCTGCACATCTTCCACTCAGCTGCGGCAATATGGCTTGGCACAAAAGGGAGGAGCATCTCCTGTGTCAATCTGATGAATCACACCTTTGGCCAGCCCATAATCAGTGCTATCTTTAGCAAAGATGTCTGAGAATTGGTCTAGTAAATCAAGCACCTCTTTCTGTTGTACTGGGGACAACTGAGGGAAGTCTTGGGCAGTGAACAGAGATAGGACTTGAGGCTCGTCTTTGGGTAGGTTAAAGTCTGAAACATTCCAAAAGGAGAAGGGACAAGACGTCAGGGGCATTTAACAACTTTCTGTAACCAACAACCTGTCCTCTGGATACAGTCATAGGAAGCGCAGTAAGGTTGGCAACTAGTAATTGAACGGGATCCTTGCGGGAGATGTCCAGAATTCCAGGACAAAGGTAAGGCTCATTACGCCCCAGCAAAGGAGGGGAGTACAGCTCTAAGAAAGTCCGTTCAGGTAGTTCATATGATATCTGGGAGTCTATGATAGCCTGGAAACCTGGAGGGATGGTGACAGCAGACGTGGCCATGAGAGGAATTCCCTCAGTTGCAGGACAAGCCATGAGAGGGCACTTCATGTTGGTGGAATGGGTTTGGTATTTTAGGGTGAAACCCCCAGTGGGGTACTCCAGAGTACATGTCTTCAAACGTTTACCAGGAACTTTGATTGGCTCCTCAAACATCAGAGGGACTTTGTACCCTAGGATAGAAAGATAACCATCCTTTAGGTTGATGATCCCATTATATTCCCAAAGGAACTGGGTACCAACCAAAAGGTTGTAGCTCTCATTTTCTAGAACAACAGCCGGCGCAGCCAACAGGAGTTTACCAAATCACATTGGCAAGGCAAAGTACGCGCCAATGGCGCAAGTCATGGAGAGACCAGCGGTGCCATAGGATTGATGGTAGTTGAGGTTGGGTGCCAGCTTAAGTTTCTTCACCAGTTTAGAAGAAACAACGCTGACAGGAGATCCAGTGTCCAGGACGGCTTTGATTTTTACTTTCTGAATAGATATCTCTACCCGGGTGGTGGTGCGTCCAAAGGGTGGCAGAACAGCCAAGATATCCTGCGCCTCAGCTAATTCCTTGTCCCATTTCTCAATCATTCATCTTAGTCCTGGGAACTCCTTATATACGGTTTGGAGAGGAAGTGAGACAGATACATTCTTGAAAACAGCATCTGAAACTTCAGCGGCTTCCTCTGATGATTCCACTAATACAGGGGACCATTTTGCCTGAGTAAGATAGGGGCGGGAGACAACTGCTTTGGCCTCAGACAAGGGCTTGGTGGTAGTTGTAGTCTTCCCAGATCATAGCTTGTAGGGAACTGCAATAGTCTCTGGGACGGCAAGAACAGAATACCCGTATGCATCAGGGTCTTCACCATCAGATTCATCCACATCAGAATCATCAGAAATGTCATAGAACAGAAGGAGGATAGGAGGAGCCTCATCATCAGCAGGCTCAGAGTCAGTAGCAGGCGGAGGTATAGAAGGAGACTGGGAAGAATTGTCAACCAAGAGCGTCTCTGCCTCTAAGTTGACTGTTCTTTTCCCGACTAATCCTTGGGATCAGCTCCCTCAACCCGCAGATTGGTGCAAACACAAGAGTGGTGACCTATCTAACCGCAGTTGGGGCAACCCTGACGCCAAGGAGGATTTTGTGAGTTCATACTGAGGATACAAGGGCCGCAAGAAGAAGAGCCAGAGTTGGAAGCGGCACAACTCTCCCAAATAACTGCCCCAGAATGGGTAAGATGCATATCTTGTAGCAGTGTCTTTATAATTTTCATGGAGGACAGAATAGCTTTGTGGGCCTTGAAATGAAGACACATGAGTTGATTCACCTTGAGGGCCTGGGCGCAGGCCATATACACTTCATGCGCCAACAATTGTCTGCTTGTTATTAATTGTTGTCCCTCCATGTAAAATCTGTCTGCAGATTCAGCTAATGTCTCTTTGGGCTTGAAAGATATGTGCATGAAGGCATCCTTATTCACCTCCAGGCTAAGATCACCACTAAACTTGTCAATCAGGAGCTGTTTCATGTCTTCCCAGGTCTCAATGGTGGGTAGCTCTGGCATGACTACTTCTTGACAGGTTGGGTGTAGACAGGTTAGAATGTGTTCCTTCTTAACCTCATCTGATGCTCACCTAATGGCAGTCTCATAAATAGTTAAGAAAGCTGCAATAGTTGAGGTTTTGGGATCAAAGACTTGCTTAAAAGTAGGCTTGAAGTGTGCCTTGGGAGCTGGACCACCATTGCTGCTATTGAGTACATTTATGTGTGGGGAGAACTCAGCTTCAGATTTGGAGGAGGGTTGTCTAGCCCATAGTTGTCAAACACTTTCTTCAAGGGTTGTCAGAGTCTCGGTAGTTCTGGCACCCATAGTGTTGGCTAGAGTGGTCTGTTGTTCAGTAACATCTAGGCGTTGTCCTTGGGTAGTGACAACAGTGGAGAGCTCAGCCTGCCGCAAAGTAAGGGATGGCCCCACTAACAGACAGGGGGTGAATCTCTTGTTTACTGAATCAATCAACTCACTCATCTCTTGTACGTCCCTGTCCACCTCAGTCTGGTCTTGTTTCAAATGATCCACCTCATTAGCTAGGGCAATCCAATCTCTGGCACAGTGGAATTGAGGAGCCCCCACCAAATCAGGACAACAGCCATCCTCCTTGTTAACCCCAAGTGGACTAGCAGCGGCTGTCACTACCTCACGTAAAGTAGCAACTTCTTGCTGTAGTTCAGCGGCCTGAGCAGTCAGCGCAAGAACCTGGGGATCAGGTTGAGGCATTTCAGTAGGACGTCCTTGGCTACAAGTGGAAGCACATAATTCTTGGATGGCCTCCCCAGATCCTCTGTTCTCTTTCCACCAGATCATTAGCAGGAGGAGAAGGCAGAACATCAGGTTTGGGAGTAGACAGCTCATTCACCTGACTCTGAAATTTGGCTATAGCAGCAGCAGTGGTAGCTCTCTCTTGATCAAATTCCGCACTGAGTTCATTTAGACCTTGAGTGGCAAGGTCAGCTACCTGTTGCAATTGCTCAAAGGAATAGACACTGAATGCATTGAGCTGTTGTACTAGGCGTTCAAAGTCGGAGAGATAAGCGTTTAGGGTGGAGTCTACTTGAGTGCGCCAGGGTTGTTCTAACTGGTGAAACTCATGTAGCTGCTCCCTAACGTACTCAGGGATGGGCTGGCGCATTTTCTCAATAGAATTGACTAAACGTGTTTGAGAGGTGACCAAATCACACTGATTGTCAGATACCAGGGAGAATAGGGAATGAATCCATTGTTATTAGGCGGCAAACTGGTCCCAATGATGGGTAACAGCTGCTTGTAGAGACAAGATCTCTTGAACATGGAGTCCCAACACCATCTGGTGGTGGGCCAAGGCGGACTGTACAAAGGATGACAGCTGCTGAGAGGAGATGTTGTGGAAACTGAGGGGCCACAATTAACTCATAGTATTCAGCACAGCTAAACTGTAGCTGAAGGCAAGGGATGGCCCCGTCCCGAGCTATCCCAAGGGCTACTGCCATGACTTGATCTAAGTCAGGGGTACCCATGGGGTAAGCAGCTAGGCGGGGACCATTCCCAAGGTTCAGTACAGTAGGGACAATAGGCGGGTTGGCAATGTCTTCCTCAATAGGAGGGCTGGTAATTTCAGGCAAGGTCAACCCCCAAATAGGCGGAGGCAAGGGAACTGAAAATGTAGATATGAAAGGGATAACTGAGGGGCTTACAGCCCCTGTAGTGAGCACCATTTTTGTTGTGTTCTGAGGCGCGGCACAGATACACAACGGAGAATCCTAACCTTAGGATTGAATTTGTACTAAGTCTCAGTTAGATGACAGGGAAGGCAAATGTGTTTACCTTGCGGCCCTGGATAAATAATCTCTACTAGGCGTGGCTAGAGAGAGGCGCAGAAGTACAGAAGACACAAAGACAAAAATGTGAATAGAACTTAATTTTATTGGTAGAATAGGAAATGTATTATATAGTGGTTAGGAATACCACAAAACACTACCAGGACAATAGGATCACTTGCCACAAGCATGAGTGGGGCGAGTGAGTTGCGTAGAGTCAGGAAACTGAACAATCATATTTCCTGATGCAGAAACCAGTTCATTTTGAGGGTCAAAAGCGAAAGCGAGAGATTTGTCTTTAAATGGCCCACCAAAGGCAAAATCAAAACATGGTGAATGCTGTTATTCATGACACACTTTATCACTTGGCTCCTGATTGGCTTAAAGTTTATCATTAAGGTTTTGAATTTGGATCAGTAACAACTTTATCTAAAAACATTTAACACTATAATTTTATAATTCAAATTTAGCTGATCACCAAATAGTTGTTAACATTTTCACAAGGGGCTATGTTTAAGTGCTAAAAATAACAGTGTTCTGGATCTAGATACACGACATAGTAAATATATGATTTTATAGAAATAAGCTGAACATAAAGAATAAAACCAACTATAAACAAAGAGAACATAAACAATTGAGATTCAAAATACTGATAATATAAATAGAAAATGTTTGGTGACAGGGGTTTATTGGGGCAGGGGAGAGTGATGCCTAGGAGGCAGAATAGCGTGGGAAGGAAGACGTAGAGGCAGTGCTGGCCTGGGGGGTCTGGGATTGGGTGGGTTGGGCTTGCAGGTTAGGGGTGTTGGTGGCGGGAGTGGAGGCAGGAGGATTTTGTGTGATGGCTGCCATATAACGCTTGTTGTATTCCTCATTGGTCATTGGCTGGATGAGCTGGTAAGTGGCAATGGCCTGAGGTGAAAGGCGCTTATCCTTACATGATTGGTTGCCCATGTTCATATGGAAAACCATTTGCGCAAACAAGTCAGCCACCATCTGTAATACCCTAGAATGGTGGACACCACTTGGAGTATGTATGGTAGCAAATTGGAGAACTGGAAACCTGTCAAGGTGGTGATTATGGGATACACCGTCATTAGCCAGCAAAATACTTTGATGTGTATGTTGAAACACCCAAAGCTCCTGGCAAAGTAGGTGAGGATGTAGTAAGCCAACGTATACATGGCTATGGCAAGTGTTGAATGGGGAGATACCAGAGGCAGCCAGGGTCCAGTGTTTGAAAAGTTAAGTTGGCCAGGGTCGTGGTATGGGTCATAACCTAGTCCTTCTGTGGAGGGGCCAAAGAACTCTGAACTCTGTTGGTAGCCTCCAATCCCAAGGCAAGCTGTGAGCACAGCTGTGAAGATGAGGTAATTCATCTTCACTGGGTTGGAGGGTTGGCAGGGGCTTGATCTGTAAGCTTAACTGTAGTTGTAGTTAGAAATTTCACTTTATTGAGGGTATTAGTCTCAATAATAGCACAAGCTATTACTGAGAGGGGATCCTTTATTTATAGTGAGCCCCCACTTGCAAAGTTTTGCAAATGGGAGTAAAAACAGGGGACTGGAGTCCCCAAAAGTTTGGTCATGGGACTTGGGAATTGGTGTTTGAAGGGATGGCCAAACCCTTGTTCCTGGGCAATCTGTTGGGGTTTTAGATAGTTCTGCTTGGGGCCAATAATTTCTCCTGGATGGGTGGTCAGGTGGTGATGGCAACTCTTGGTTTTAAACACTTCTATTTTTGAATTGGGAATGCTATTTTGGTTGGAGTCTAGGCCTAGCTGGTTGTTGGCATCCACCTGGTTCCATTGGCTGTAGGTCAAGTTATTTTTATCTCCTGGAGTTATTTTTGGATTGTCCTCATTATTTTTTGAATATTGGTTGGGTTTAAAAATAGGAATTTGCCCTTCTCTTTGGGCCCCAGAATTATTTTTAGAATTCCCCTCTGTTTCAAGGAGCTTTTCTGATTGGCTGGGTGTCATGGTGGGCTTTGGTTGGCTGGGGAGTGGGCCCTGGGACCCAGGTGGGCGGCTGGCAGTTGGCTGGGGAAGGGGTGGGCAAGCGGGTGGCAGGCAGGCGGCTGGCTTGCGGGCAGCTGGCTGGGCGGGCAGGAGGGTGGCGGGCGTCTGCGCGGCGGGCGCCTGCCCGGATGTTAAATTATTTGGGCTCCCATAAAAATCCGTTTTTCCTGAATTTTGATTTTTCTTTTCCCCTGATAGTGGGGGAAATTCCCTATCAAATTTTGCCCCTCCTGTTGAACATTTCTCCACTTGATTCCAACATTTTTCCCTAGTCAAAATCTGGTTTATGTCAGGAATATTCCTGACACCATCTGGCAGCCAAAGAGAAAATTGTGGTCAAGGACCCCAAGATAGAGGTTGTTGAAAGCCTGAGGGTGGTGCTCCCATAATGTGGATCCCATGTTGAAGAAAACAACATCAGCCAGATGGACGTCTGCATGGCCGGCAGGGTAGACTGAGGCCTGGTGCCTGTGTCCCTGGATGGCCTCAAGGGCAGTGGAGCTACCCTTCATCTGGTGGCTCAAGAAAACCTGGTACTTGGAATTTGAACCATCCCAGGAGTCAAGTAATCCACTGAGGATGTGGCCGTATGAGTAGCCATTGATGAAATCTGGATTTGTCCGATAGTAGACAAAACCCTTGGCTGAAACAGCCAGAAATGCATCAATGAACGTCCCCTTCTTGACCTTCTTCCTTCTATTCTTGGTGGTGGCTTTTCCTTGCTTGCCAAAATCATCAAAAGCTATTGATACTTGTAATAGGAGATGAACATGACATCATCAGTTAGACTAGTCAGGCATCAGACCAGGTTTGAATTGATGGCGGTGTCATACGGGGAATCCTCAGCACCATCCCATTGGTTGCTGGCAAAATTGGTAAGAACCCGTATGGAAGTGACCTTCCCATACATCCAGAGCTGCACCATGCACTCAGAGACCCAAATGTTATGGTGCACGAGCTGCTTCTGGACCTGGGTCAAGGGAAGCTTGGGATCCCACTGGAGGAGGTCAAGCATGATTGGGTATGCCTCAGATATTTGTGACTCAGGGGCCTTCTTGGGCTTCTTGGCCGTCCCAATCAGATTCCCCCTGTTCATCAGGTTGTTGAACTCCCGCATGACAGTAGCTCGGGTAAATTGCAACTGGGCGGCAATCTGTTCCCAGGACAGACCCTGTAGATTCAGTACCACAATTTCCTGAAGAATTTGGGCAGTGATGATTCGTCGCTTGGGGCGCTGGGCCGGGGGAGCTGAAGCCTGATTGGCTGTAGGGGGGCAGGTTGGCTGGTGACAGGAAGTTGTTCAAAATCAAGGTTGCCATCCTGATTGGTTGGTTGGTGAGCAGCTTGTGCGGGGATGGGTACGGGAGCAGGGGCAGAGCTAGACACTAAGTGACTCTCAAACAAGTCAAAGCCATAGGGGTCAGTAGTCAGATACAGGTCAGCTTTCTTGTTACCCGCCTCAAAGGCTTGGGTGTAAACAGGTGCCTCCACGTTCTGAGCCTTGCCTCCATTGAAGCTGGCTTGGCTGCTGGCGCCGTCAAAGATATTGCTTGTAAAAACCATTGTAAAAAACCTAGGATAAAATCACTAAAAGTAGAAAATTTAAAATTTAATGATTTATTTTTATTGTAATCTTGAGTCCATATTTAGAAGGTTCTCAAAACCTTTTCATACAAATATGGAGCCATGAAAATAAATAAAATGCCTCTGTTCCTAAATTGGATAGCTTTTGATTGGCTGTTAAACTGTTATTTTTCTATTTTAGGCTGCTCATACTACACATCTTGTATGAGTTCATTTTGTTTTGTGCTTTTGTAATCTTGCTTCTAGATTGCTCAAGTTTTGTTTTGTCTTAGTTCTGCTGTTGGTGCCCCATATGAATCCTGATTGGATTATAATATACTCCGGAACAGCATCCATCCATTTTACTTGTTGCGTCTGTCATGGCCGGGTGTAGCATTGAACCAAGGAGGCTGAGAAGGAGTCCACCCATCAAGATATCTCAACACCAAGGCCCAATACAGAAAGGGCAAGGAGTGGGATAGGTAAAGCATTCCGGCTGCAAGTGGGCAATAGGCTCCTAGGTGAGGTACTACAACTTTGGCTAGACTAAGGATAGTCAGTATGACCATCCCATATCTGCTGTGGTCATAAGGAATGACTTCAGCAGAAGGTTATGGGGTTGGAGGAGGAGTGGGAGGGCTGAAGCTGCTGGTCCATTCAGGGCAGGGCCCTGGTTGGTAGTCCATGGCTAAGGGTTCTACTGTTTCTACTAGTGGTGACGCTGGTGACTGAATTGGTTGGTAAGGGATTGTCCAAGGTGATAATAGTATATGGGGTATGAAGGCAAAGACTACTCTGTGGACCATACACTTTATTTAACGTTGTCTGCAATTTTCTTAATTGGAGGGAAATGATTCTTATACCATTCATCTGGTCTTCCTTGAAAGCAACTACTGGCAGCTCCTTGATGGACTCCAGTAGTCCAACCTTTGGGCACAGGTACTTTGGGGATAGGGAAGGCATTCTTAGGAACAGGGGATAAGGTCCCAAGAACTTTGGACTGGGTAGATGGGAAGTTCTCTGGGCTTGGGTTGTGGGATTGGCTGCTTAATTCATGGCTGGGTGAAGTTCTGGGTTTTGGGTTTGGACCATCTGGTTTCATCTGAAGATTGCTGGTAGCTGATTGGCGGCTAATTATATCCTGCTCAATTATTTGGGGCTGGAGCTGCTTTGCAATTTGGGCATGCTTCTGGGCAGGGGAATTGTTAACTGCTGGTGAATATTCTTGGTTGAGTGGCTGCTCATCTGATCTTGACCCAATGAAATGGTTGGAAACTGCAGGCATTGTGGGGGTTTCAAAGGCTTGGGGATCTTCTTTGACAGGGTTTGTTTGATTTGGTGGGGAAACTGGAACATCTTCCATCAGATGATGTTTTATTACATCAGTGGGGGAGGTGGCATTAAACTTGTGGGTTGGCTTCAGGGTGGCAGGTAGATCAGGACTGAAAGATGGGACTGGAACTGGATTTCTAATTTTATAATCAAATGATTTGATTTCCAGGTTATTCAACAGATCCAGTTGATACTGGATCTGATGAATAACCCAGCAAATATCATTGATTAATGGTTGGGAGCCACCCAGCTCATTTTTAGCATTGGAGCTGGTGGCTCCGCTACCGTTGGGGGCCGCTAGCCCCCCTGGGCCAGTTCGTGAACTGGCCCTGGTGATTTGTACAGTTTCCATTGTATTTAGGCTATTTAAGCCAATCTCTCTTTCAGGAGTTAGTTTGCACCCACCCTGGTGGCTCGTGGGCAGTTTGAATCCCCCAGCAGGTTTGCACAGTCTCCCGTGTTTTCGCTTTCCAGCGAAGATCGCAGGTTCGATCCCCGGGTTCGGGATTTTGAGAATTGCGGCCCTTACAGTGTCAGTTCATTTTGTTTGTGGTTTGAACTACACCGCTTGATGTTTGATATATTTTTGTATAATGGGCTAGTGAAAATTTTGTTTTTTGTTTGACAGTCCATTTATTAACTGAAATTTTATAAATTAATTGAATCCTGAATCTTGCGCGACTTGGATTTTGATTAAATCTGAAATCATTTCATTTAAATCTGATGTATTTTTGGTTGTTGCCCTAGCTTTTAAAACTACTGTATACTTATGGGAAGTATAATAAACGAGATAAAGGGGAAGATCAAGAAGAGAATGATACTTTATTGGATATGAATATAGGATAATATATAGTATCATGGAAAGCCACATGCTGTCCATGTATGTTGTGATGGTCATGGGGCTTATCTGATTAATGTTCCTCTTAAGTCACAAGGCTTACTCAAGTTGTGTTCCGATTAGGAGCTGGATTGTGTGATTCTCATAATAGATGGTCGAATGATAGTGGTGCCACCATCTTAATGATTAGTCAGTGGGCCATTTGGTGACTCATTCAGTGAACTACTCAGGGCGTCAATTCCCCAAGAGGGAGTAATCAAAGATGTTGCAACACTAAGGAAAATGATTTTCTGAGAGGGAGTAGTTGAAGATGTTGCAACAATATAATTTTGAATTTTCAAATGTAAAAATTTATTGGAAATATTGTCATAATGAAATTGAAGTTACTTGGTGGAAAGCACCCCCAAATATTGAGCTTATTGTAAAAGTGCGTTCATTTAAAAGTGACACATTCTGATTGGAATAATTTTAATGGCTAATGTATATTGTTAGATTGAAATTCATTGTATTAAGCTAGAATTTATTTTAATGACTTTTGTTGAGAAAATACTTAAAGTGAAAAATGGTCAAAATATGCTTGCTTGTATGTAAAGTTTTAAGCACATTAATTAAAAGTACTAAAGTTAATTTTCTATTGATATAAATATTATTTTTGGGGAGTATTGGGAATTGTGGTCATATCAAAGCAAAGGATGGCAAAATTTAGTTTAATTTTAAAGTCAGATATCTTGTTTAATAAATCCTTGACCTTGAATTAACTTCCTGATTCGTTACTTATTGCACCGATCTACAAAACCGAATCAAAATTTAAATTGCCTCGATAAACTAAGGATTTATTAAGACCGTCCTACTATTTAGTCAAGATCAAACTCATTATTTGTTGCTGCCACGAACTTAATGAGGATTTTGTAAATAAAAGCCTAGTATGACCCTAATGTTAATGTTATAATATAAGATGCCAACTGGGATAGAATATATCAAATCAATTTGTAGTCATTTAGACTTGTAAGTCACATACACTTCAAACTTCATTATGTTTTTTCAAACCCGACCACCATCCCACTCTCACAATTAAATTTAGACCCTTTACAACTACAGGCGGAGCCCTTATATTTTATCTTCGCTTCGAAAAAAGCACTGAAAACAGACCCTCTGGGCTAGATGTATATTTGCCGGCTGCAGCTGCAGTTCTTCTGGCAACAAAAATATTTGAAACTCCTAAAAGGCTTCGAGATATAATCAACTCGGCATATGCTATCCTAAACCCAGAAGATCCACCACTGATTCTTGGGGTGGTTGACTCTGGGAATTCTCCCCAGGAGTCAATCTTTTGGGGGCTTCGAAGATCAGTTATCATGGCGGAGCGGATCCTAGTCAATGCTATAGATTACGATTTTAACATTTGCTTTCCTCACAGCTATATAGAAGAGTGGACGCACCAGGCCATCAGTATATGTGACCCTTCATACTTTTCTTCTAAAAATACTTTGGTGCTTAACTATGCTTGGGGATTTGCTCACTCCAGTTTAGAAATATCTAATGTCATCCTGAAGCATACCCCGATTACGATCGCGAAGGCTTGTGTTCTTCTATCATTTAAAAAGAGTGGGATAAACGCCTCCAATTTGAATCATTGGATTTCTCGCCTTAGTTCGAAAGATTATCAAGCCATCCTTGAGGTGTGCAGCTCTATCCAACAATTTTCCAACAAATAAACCGAAGGCATACAAAATCTATAGTCCAACGCCGTTTAAACTACACACTATTCCCTATTCTATGATCCTAACCCAGTGAGCTGGTATTGATTATATCCAGCACCTTGACTTTAACCTGACATAGCAAAAGGTAAGTAAATTATCTCTGTCTATGTTTTGATTCTAGAATTTTATAGTCTTTTTGAATTAGCATATTGTTAGTTCTCTGTTTAAATAGGTTTATTAAGAATTTTTAATTGTGAAGCTAACTTAGTATATGATTTTTCAGTATCATAGTTATATAAAATCAGGGCTTTTCCTTAAGTCCTACCAAATGAAAGATGAGCCTCAATTTTAAATGCTTATTTAGATTATTTCTTAAGTAGATTCAAAGGCAAAAAAGTTCATTTAGGTTGCCTTTATTTAGGTCTAGGGTAGATTCTTTAAATAAGTTTAAGCTAAACCACCCCTTTTTGTGTCTAAAGCCTTGTCATTTAGAAAAGACAATAAAGAGCTAATGTATGTATTTAAGTGATAATCATCTTCATATAGTCCTTAATAATCATACAGAAACTGTTTCTCTCCTTATTTGAATTACTCAATAGATTACAAGGGTTGAACTGTTATGTGGAGATCTATTTTAAACTACCTTCTTGATTAAAAATAGGTAAATACTTGCCTTTAGATTAGACTAATGGCTAGAAAGCATTCATTACAGGGTCAAAAAGCTTAGCTTCCTTTAATCCTAAATCTAATCTCAGGATTAACAATTTGAATATCAATTCAACCAAGTTATCAAAACACTACTTAAGTAAACATACTTTTGGCAAACTGCCTTTTGAATCTGGTACTTATTTTTGCCCTGTAAGCCATACTTTTTTATTTTATTAAGACTTTTAGAAGAATATCTCTTTATTATGCAGTAGTTTTCATAGCTATGACGCTAAGAAAAAGCAACTCAGATTCAAACTAAATCCAAGTTGGGCAAGCTCTAGACTGCAAATAATTTGAATGTTTTCAGTGAACTGCAAAAGATCAAACAACAAATGAAGTAAAGCTTACACAAAATATATAATTATTTTTTAAACATCAACAGGCACATTCTAAACTACAAACAAAATAACTCAGCACGACAAGAGAAATAGATTGGGGGTTTCCGTAAGATTTACTATATATTCAGAACCTGAACATAAAAGTGCGGGATTGTCAAATCCTTGGTCCAAATTTTAATCACTTTTGCGGGCAACTCAGCTGAGTGAAAAACAAAATATTTAATAAAATTAACCATTTAATTTGACTTTTTTGGTTTATTTAAATTGGCAAATTTTGAATCCCTCGAGCAGATAACTCAACTAACAAAAGACAAAACTCAGAAAACAAATGCGGGATTCTAATGTACGATTTGAGATTTCCTGTATTTCAAACAAAATCATAGACATCATGTAAAACTTAACAAATCTGAAATTGTGGGATTGTCAAATCCAAGAACCAAGTTTCAAATCATAATTGCAGTGAATTCAAAATAAATATAAAATATGGGTGTCTCAAAAAGGATGCTAAAGGATCTAGAGTGGATTTGTGCTGATTCTTTTAGGAAGCACAGACATTCTCAAAAATCACCCTATTCCAGTTTAGGATGGCTAAAATTTAGATCATAATATTCACCAATTTACCATATTTAACAAAAAATTGACTAAAATATATCACTTGTCACAACAGCAGGCTTGACCCGCCAGCAAGGTTCCAAACAAGTGGGTTTGTGACCCGCAATCTGATTACTCGGCCACTTGAAGCCAGACTAGGAAGTCAACTCAAATTACCAAATCCAACAACATGAAAAGATGATGATCCCTTATGGTGGATACCTTGTTTTGGCGCTTGACTCATTATCAGGATCAATCCACCCCCCTCTTTCATCCAACCGTGTGATCACCAATCATGTTACTGTTATCCTTGATTCACATTAACCATATAATCACTATCTCACAATAAAGATTATTATCTATCTTCTAAATATTTTCCCCTTGTAACTCTGCTAAAACAGCACAGTTACGACATTGGTAGCACAGGTAGGTTGTCTATCCTACCTTATCTTGAAAAATTCTGCCTGTTTCCCGCACGCGCTGCGGCCAACAAATCCTTGAAAGAATTATGTCTGGCCTCCCGCTGGACTGGACTCCGTACAACCCTGGTACCGAGATACCCAATGGCTTTGTCCTGTACCAGAACACAGTGATTCCACTACCTGCCTTCAATGCCATGTCTGCACAAGGGCTCTTTCAGGCTCCCTCCTCTATTCTGCAGCCAATCAACAAAAACACCATGCCTGCCTACGTAGCCCAAAGACTGTGAAGCGCTGCCTTGGAACCTTTTGCCGGGGCCAACAACAACAACACTGCTGCATGGATCCAGTCTGCCCAGAGCAAGCTGGCCCAGATGGAATGCCCACAGCAATTTTGGATTGCAGAAATCTCCATCTGCCTGACCCACAACGCTGGCACCTGTGTGACAAGTGGTACAAAGAACACACCAACAAGAACTGGGATACCTTCAAGCAAGACTTCTTGGCAATGTTCGTGCTTAAGGAAACAGCACTCATGATCATACGCCAAGTAAAGAACCTAACACAGACAGACACCATGAAAGAACTCACCCACACCTACAAGGAGCTCCAACTTTGTGCACTATCTGACATGGCCTTTGACACCCCAGCCACACACCTCATGTACTACAATGCCCTCAAGTTGCATGTAATGAGACATGTGAACCTGGATCAAGTGACCAACCTACAAAGTCTGCACCGGGAAGCGGAAAAAGCAAAACAAACCTCCAAGCCCTTCATAAGGCACAAACTGGGAAACAAGAGAGACCCAAGGATTCCCACACCGGTGGGTGCTCCACTCAACAACCCCCTGGAAACAATGGGAATAACACCAACCATAAACCCACAAGCTCAAACGGACATGGGAATGGAAACAATGGCCAGTCAAATTGTACACATTCCCTATCACTGCCACACAAGGCAATCAAGATGAGGGAAAAGCCTGGGGAGAGATTAAGCAAGCCAAGCTCTCCCCACACAACTCTCAACTTTCCCAATGATGAGTACCAACCCAAGGACGTGGACCAATGTCCAATGATCCAAGTACCCTTGGAGGACCCAGTACTGTGCACCATTGCCAGACATCCCAATAAACTGATGTCCTATCCTTTCCATTTTTGCGGTTACACAGGCTCAGCACTTCTGGACTTAGGTGTGGATTGAACCTAGTCAACAGCAGCTTTGTGGATAAGTTCAAGCTAGCCACTAATCCTTTGCAGATTAAAATGTGCTCCTGGATGATGAACACCACATTGCTGTGACAAGGGAAACCACCTCTTCTCCGTCATGCTCAAGAACTTCCACTCCACCATCCAAGGTCCCGTCATTGACTTCCCAAAGTTTGACATTGTACTGGGGTTAGACTGGTTACAAAAGAACAATCCTCATGTAGACTGGGCAACCATAGTGTTGACTATCAAGCGTGAAGGTGTCAAACACTTAATCTACCCGGACTCTGTAGACCAAATCCTACAAGACCACGTCTTTGTACGCATCACAGAGACCCTGGACAAAAAGGAAAACCTGAAGGCAATTGACTGGGACTCCTGCTAGTATGAGATCATACACTTCAAGGATCACCAAGACACCTCCACGCCGCAAGATTGCAAAATTGTGGCCTGCCATCCAGAAATCTTCAAGGAATTGCTACCCGGGCTGCCCCCTGAAAAACACATTCAACACTCCATCCAACTCAAAGGAGCTGTCCCCAAAGCGCGCCCTATCTACAGGCTAACCCCAAACAAAGACAACACCTTACACGTCTATCTCAAGGAGGCGTTGGAGAAAGGACTTATCTGCTCCTCATAGTCTCCTTTTGGGGCCGTTGTATTCTTTGTGGCTAAGAAGGACAGTACCTTACATCTGGTCACAGACTACCAAGCCCTAAACAAAGTTACCATTAAGAATTTCTACCCACTACCACTGATTGACAACTTCTTCAAGGCCTTGGGAGGAGCCACAGTCTTCTCCAAGATTGATCTGACAGCAGGCTACAACCAGATTTGCATTAAGGAGGAAGACATTCCCAAAACAGCCTTCTGCACTAAATACGGCTCCTACAAATTTGTGGTGCTCAACTTTGGCATGACCAATGCCCCGTCCACCTTTGTAACCTTCATGAACAAAGTATTTGCGCCCCACATAGACAAGCACGCCCTAGTGTACCTAGACAACATTATTGTCTACAGCCCCTTGGTAGACATCACCACAAAGACCTCAAGGCAGTCTTTACTACCTTGGAACAACACAAACTGTTGGCCAAGCCCTCCAAGTGCCAGTTCTTCCGTGAGCAACTACTATTCCTGGGACACATAGTCTCAAAGGACGGCATCAAACCCAACAGTCAAAAGATACAAGCCATCTGCAAGATGCCACCACCCAAAGATAAGTTGGAACTCCACACCTTCTTGGAATGGTGGCCTATGTACGCCGCTTCATACCTGACTGTGGCATTTTGACTGCCCCCTTATCTGCCATAACAGGCGCCAAGTCCAAGTTTGTGTGGACCCCCCAATGTGACCTCTGTTTTAGGTGCCTCAAGGAGAAGCTCACAACAGCTCCTATCCTGCAATACCCCAAACGTGACAGGGAATACCAAATGGAAACTGGCGCCTCAGATGCATCCATTGGGGGAGTACTACAAATCAAAAATAATGACAGTGACTTCCTGCCCGTAGCTTATGAATTGCAAAAATTGACAGATGGCAAGTTTTAATACCCTATCCACAACAAGGAACTGCTGGCCATCATGCACTATCTAGTCAAGTGGCGTTGTTATCTGGAACAGCAGGAAAAATTCACAGCATTAACTGATCACAAGTTGCTCATATATTTCAAAACCCAAGCAAATCTATCTCGCCGCCAAGCCTGCTGGATGGAGCTATTGGGGAGATTCAATATGCTCATACAGTACAAACCTGGTCCTGAGCTTGCCATGACAGACACCCTCTCACACATATAGGTTGCACCACAAGAGGGGAAAATGGGCTCAACCTAGACTGGCCTCTCTTGGTGCTAAAAACAAAGGACAAGGGTTTCCCCCCTGGTACAACCAACATAAAAAAGAAACAGTTATAAAAAACACCTATTTGCCAACGTGTATGGAACCCTGCACAGAAAAATGTTTGACAGCATAACCATTCCCTACATCCCCACACATCAGCAAGTTGACACCATCCTACACTATCACAGAGACCTCAGACATACCAAGAGCCAAAACCTATATGAGTTCCTTAAGTATAAGCCTGGCGGTCAACCTTATATTGTGACGTTAAGGAAGTCCTAGACCAATGTGAGGTATGCAAAAAGTTTGCCAAAAGAAAAACCCCTACAAAGTCAGTACTATCCATTTTCACACAACTACCCTTCAAGGTATGGTCCCTCAACGGTGTTGGCCCCATGCCAGGGAAACACAATGATAAGAAATACATCATCACTGCCATAGACTTTGCTACAAGATGGCCAGTAGCCCAAGCAGTGAGGGTGCATGCTGGCAATGACATATGACAATTCATTGGAAAAGAGATAATCAGAAAGTTCAGAAATACAGAACTCCTGATAACCAATGGAGGGAAAGAATTGGCCTCCAAAAAAACCAACATATACCTTGCTAAAAATAGGGTCAAACATACCGTGACAATACCATATCACCCACAGGCCAATGGACGTGTAGAGCGGCTTAATGGCAGCCTCATGCAAGCCCTAGCCAAGCTCACCACCAGGAGACCTGAGGACTAGTATAAGCAGCTATCAACTGCACTACTTGTGTGCTAAACCCAAGTGAACAGATCCACCGGAAAAAGCCCTTTTGAGTTGGTATACAGCACACAGCCAAATATCATTCAAGCATTAACAGGACCCAAACTGGAAATCCTAATTAAATTCCCCCTTTGCCCAGACCCTCAAGTTATAGAAGCCAACAGTGAACAAACGGAAAATGAAAATGAACGTCTGCAAAAGACCTTTGTCCCCATACAAGATAGACCTGAAGTTGGGGACAAAGTTTGGGTCATGAACATTGATAAAAGCAAACTAAAACCCAAGAAAGTAGGACCAGCAACCATTCTAAAGGTAAACAACAATAACACTTACCTAGTGCAAGGACTCAGGAAGAGCAAACAAGACAAGACCCTACACCATGATTGCCTAAGACCCTGCAAAGCAAGACAAAAACAACGCAAAACTGCCCTGCCTGCCATAGAACAACAATTATTCCAGTACAGCGCCCGGGCTCCTGACAACCTCCCTGACAACCTACCCCCAGAGGAGGCCAACCTTCAGTTGGGGGGTGTTGAAACAGCAGGCTTGACCCACCAGCAAGGTTCCAAACAAGCAGGTTTGTGACCCGCAATCCAATTACCCGGCCACTCAAAGCCAGACTAGGAAGTCAACTCAAATTGCCAAATCCAACAACATGAACAGATGATGATCCTTTATGGTGAATACCTTGGTTTGGCGCTTGACTCATTACCAGGATCAAGCCACCCCCTTCTCCCATCCAGCCGTGTGATCACCAATCATGTTCCTGTTATCCTTGATTCACATTGACTATATAATCACTATCTCTCAATAAAGATTACTATCTAGCTTCTAAATATTTTCCCCTTGTAACTCTGCTAAAATAGCACAGTTACAACATTGGTAGTACAGGTAGGTTCACCATCCTACCTTATCTTGAAAAATTCTGCCTGTTGCCCGCATGCGCCGCGGCCAACAAATCCTTGAAAGAATTATGTCTGGCCTCCTGCTGGACTGGACCCTGTACACCCCTGGTACTGCCATACCCAATGGTTTTGTCCTGTACCAGAACACAGTGATCCCACTACCTGCCTTCAATGCCATGTCTGCACAAGGTTTCTTTCAGGCTCCCTCCTCAATGCCGCAACCAGCCAACAAAACCACCATGCCCGCTTACGTAGCTGAAAGACTACGGAGCGCCGCCTTGGAACCTTTTGTTGGGGCCAATGACAACAACTCTGCTGCATGGATCCAGTCTGCCCAGAGCAAGCTGGCCCATATGGAATGCCCACAGCAGTTTTGGATTGCAGAAATTTCCATTTGCCTGACCCATGATGCTGGCACCTGGTGCAACAGGTGGCACAAAGAGCACACCAACAAGAACTGGGATACCTTTAAGCAAGACTTCTTGGCAAGATTTGTGCTTAAGGATACAGCGCTCATGAACATATGCCAAGTAAAGAACCTGACCAAGACAGGCACTGTAAAGGAACTCACCTGCGCCTACAAGGAACTCTGACTCTGTGCACCATCCAACATGGTCTTTGACACCCCAGCAACACACCTCATGTACTATGACGCCCTCAATTTGCATGTGATGAGGCATGTGAACCTGGACCAGGTGACCAATCTGCAGAGCCTGTACTGTGAATCAGAGAAAGCAGAGCAAACCTCCAACGCACTTCATAAGGCACAAACTGGGAAACACAAAAGACCCAAGGATTCCCATCCAGGCAGGCGCTCCTCTTGACCACCCCTGGAGGCAACAGGAATAACGCCAACCACAAACCCACGGGGTCAAATGGAAATGGAAATGGAAACAATGGCCAGTAAAACCGGACCCATTTCCGTGTCACTGCCACGCAAGGCAACCAAGACAAGGGAAAAGCCTGGGAAGAGCACTAAGCAAGCCAAGCTCTCCCCACGTAACTCCTGACTCACCCAATGATGAGTACTAAACTGAGAACTTAGACCAATGCCCAATGATTCAGGTGCCCTTGGAGGACCTGGTACTGTACACCATTGCCAGGCATCCCAATAAATTGATGCCCTATCCTTTCCGCTTTTGCAGTTATACAGGATCAGCACTCCTGGATTTGGGCGCATATTAAACCCTGCTCAACAGTTATTTTGTGGATAAGTTCAAACTGGCCACTAATCCTTTGCGGATTAAAAATGTGGTTTTAGCTGATGAACATCACATTGCTGTGACAAAAGAAACTGCTCCTTTCTCTGCCATGCTTGAGAACCTCCACTCCACCATACAAGGTCCCGTCATTGACTTCCCTAAGTTTGAAATTGTACTGGGACTAGACTGGTTACGGAAAGATAACCCCCACGTGGACTGGGCAACCTCAGTGTTGACCATCAAGCGTGAAGGTGTCAACCACTTAATCTACCCGGACTCTGTAGACCAACTCCTCTGAGACCATGTCTTTGTACGCATCACGGAGACTTTGGACGAGAAGGAAATCCTGAAAGCAATTGACTGGGACTCCTGCCAGTATAAAATCATACACTTCAAGGACCTTCAGGATATCTCCACGCCTCAGGACTGCAAAAGTGTGGCCTGCCATCCAGAAATCTTCAAGGAAGCGCTGTCCAGGCTGCCCCCTGAAAATCATATTCAGCACTCCATCCAACTCAAGGGGGCTGTACCCAAGGCGCGCCCTATCTACAGGCTGACCCCAAATGAAGACAACGCCTTACGCGCCTACCTCAAGGAAGCATTGGAAAAAGGACTTATCCACCCCTCACAGTCTCCCTTTGGGGCTGCTGTATTCTTTGTGGCTAAGAAGGACGGTACCTTACGTCTGGTCACAGACTACCAAGCCCTAAACAAATTTACCATTAAGAATTGTTATCCACTACCACTGATTGACAACTTCTTCAAGGCCTTGGGAGGAGCAACAATCTTCTCCAAGATTGATCTGACAGCAGGCTACAACCAGATTTGCATTAAGGAGGAAGACATCCCCAAAACAGCCTTCTGCACTAAATACGGCTCCTACAAATTTGTGATGCTCAACTTTGGCATGACCAATGCCACATCCACCTTTGTAACCTTCATGAACAAAGTATTTGCGCCCCACATAGGCAAGCACGCCCTGGTGTACCTAGACAACATTATTGTCTACAGCCCCTTGGTATAACATCACCACAAAAACCTCAAGGCAGTCTTTGATACCTTGGCACAACACAAGCTGCTAGCCAAGCCCTCCAAATGCCAGTTCTTCCACGAGCAGTTACCCTTCTTGGGACACATAGTCTCAAAGGATGGCATTAAGCCCAATAACCAGAAAATTCAAGCCATCTGTAAAATACCACCTCCCAAAGACAAGTCAGAGCTCCACACATTCTTGGGGATGGTGGCCTATGTACAACAGTTCATACCCAACTGTGGCGTCCTGACTGCACCCCTATCTGCCATAACTGGCGCCAAATCCAAGCTTGTATGGACCCCCCAATGCAACCTTTGTTTCAGACAACTTAAGGAGAAGCTTACAACAGTACCCATTCTCTAATACCCCAAACGTGATGAGGAATATCAAATGGAGACAGATGCCTCAGATGCATCTATTGGGGGAGCACTACAAATAAAAAACAATGATGGTGAATTCCTGTATGTAGCCTACAAATCATTCAAACTGACAGATGGCAAGTGCCAATACCATATACATGACAAAGAGTTGTTGGCAATTGTACACTGCCTGGTCAAATGGCGTTGCTACCTAGAACAACAGGAGAAGTTCACGGCATTGACTGACCACAAGATGCTTATATACTTAAAAACCCAAGCAAACCTATCCCGCTGTCAATCCCACTGGATGGAACTCCTGGAGAGGTTTAATATGCTCATACAACATAAGCCTGGTCCAGAGCTTGCCATGGCAGAACCACTCTTGCGCCTATACGCAAGGGACACAAGGGGCAAGAATGGGCTTGGCCCAGACTGGCCTCTCTTAGTACTACAAACAAAGAATTAAGGTTCCCCCCTGGCACAACCGACATAACAAAGGAAACAGTCATCAAAAATGAGCACCTATTTGCTGATGTATATGGAACCCTACACAGAAAAATGTTGGATGGCACAACCATTCCCTACATCCCCACACATCAACAAGTCAATACCATTCTTTGCTACCACAGAGACCTTGGACATAACAAGAGCTAAAACCTATATGAGTTCCTTAAGCACAAGCCCTGGTGGCCAACCTTATATCACAATGTTCAAGAAGTTCTAGGCCAATGTGATTTATGCAAAAAAAATTGCCAAAAGCAAAACCCCTCCAAAGTCAGTACTTCCCATCCGCACACAACTACCTTTCAAAGTATGGGCTCTTGACATTGTTGGCCCCATGCCAGGAAAACACAATGACAAGAAATACATCATCACTGTCATTGACTTTGCTACAAGATGGCCAGTAGCCCAAGCAGTAAAGGCACACACTGTCAATGACATACAACAATTTATTGGCAAGGAGATAATCAGCAAGCTCAGAAAGCCAGAACTCCTGATATCTGACAGAGGCAAATAGTTGACCTCTGAAGACACCAATGTATACCTCACCAAGGATGGGGTCCAGCACACAGTGACAACACCTTACTATCCTCAGGCCAATGGGCGTGTGGAGCAGCTAAATGGTAGCCTTGTGCAAGCTTTGGCCAAGCTCACTGCTGAGAGACCTGAGGAATGGTACAAGCAGCTATTGACTGCATTGCTTGTATGCCAGACTTGTGTTAACAGATCCATCAGAAAAAGCCCATTTTAGTTGGTATACAGCATACAGCAAAAATATCATTCAAGCATTGATAGGACCCAAACTGGAAATCCCAAGTGAAGTCCCCCACACTCATACCCTCAAGTCATAGAGGCCAACAGCAAAAAAACAGAAAGGGAAAGTGAACTTCTGCAAAAAAACCTTTGTTCCCATCTGAGATAGACATGAAGTTGGAGACAAAGTTTGGGTCATGAACGTTGATAAAAGCATACTATAACCCAAGAAAGTAGGCCCAGCAATCATTAAAAAGGTAAACAACAATAACACTTACCTTGTGCAAGGACTTGGGAAGCGCAAGAAAGACAAGACCCTACACCATGATTTCCTGAGACCCTGCAAAGCAAGACAAAAACAACAAGAAACCGCCCTGTCTGCCACAGAACAACAATTAGTCCAGTATGGCGCCCAGGCTCACAACAACCTCCCTGACAACCTGCCCTCAGAGAAGGCTGACCTTCAGTTAGGGGGTGTTGAAACAGCAGGCTTGACCCACCAGCAAGGTTCCAAACAAGCAGTTTTATGAGCTGCAATTCAATTACCCGGCCACTCAAAGCCAGACTAGGAAGTCAACTCAAATTACCAAATCCAACAACATGAACAGATGATGATCCCTTACGGTAGATACCTTGTTTTGGCGCTTGAATCATTACCAGTATCAAGCCACCCCCTTCATCATCTAGCTGTGTGATCAACACAATCATGTTCCTGTTATCCTTGATTCACATTGACTATATAATCACTATCTCTCAATAAAGATTACTATCTAGCTTCTAAATATTTTCCCCTTGTAACTCTGCTAAAACAACACAGTTACAACAGAGGGCCTTGATGGCCAGATATGATGCGCAGAGGTGAGAGGATGTTGGGATCACCTGGACCAGGTACTATTTTAATATCCAGGTTATAAGATTATTGGGGGCTCACAAGAGTGCTCCCCCTTCTCTGCAGTTACTTGCTCCCAGCCCTCAGTGTTTAGCTAGTGTTGCAATTGAACCAATGAGGATTCAGTATTTTGGAATTAGGGAAGACAACAGTCCAATAGAAAGGACAGAATAATAAGAATAGGGTATTGTTTATTGTAGAATATTGTGATTAATATACTATTTGGGGAAGGCCACAAGGGGGTGGCATAGTGGGAAGTTCCATGTAAGGTTTGAAGCCAAGGAATAACTTGTGCGGGAATCAGCAAGTCAAATTGGCAGTGCTCCTAATTAGGATGAAGTACCTGCCATTTGATATTGCCACCAGATTAATCCATAATGTTAGATAAGTCAAGGGGCAACTCATCAAGCGCCCCCTGTGTATTGTAAGATATGTTAGCAGGCAAGTATGTAAACTTGGTTTCAACACCCCCCTTGCCCCCTGCTTGTTGTCAGACACCAAGGCCAGAGTCTGCAGGAGGTCTGGGAAGGTCTGCACAAACAGCTTTTGTGTGGGGATGGTGCAGCAAGGGCACAAGCAATCATGGTGGAGCTTCTTGGTGTTTCCTTGGGCATCTTCAATTTGGTAGGTGTGATTGTCATAGACTGCAGCTATCTTGAAGGGCCCTAGGTGGTTGGGTTCCAACTTGGCAGAATTGGGGTTGAGGGTGTAGACGGGGTCACTTACAGCATACCTAGCTTTGAGATGCTTTGTCCCTCCTGCAATCCGCTTGTGTTTGATTTCCTGGGCTTTGGCACGCCATTGATCTAGGGAGGGAGTTGTTACCAGGGGAGGCTTGTTGGGAACCTTGGACTGTAACTTCCCCTGTTCAACTCCTGTCAGACTTTCAGGCGTCTCAAAGGCCAGGGTGCTGGGACTGAACCCTGTGCCCCTATTGATTCTTGCCCGCAAGATAAGTAGGGCGGTGGGCAGGTGTTCAGTCCACACAGTGTTGGGGTGCTCTTGTGAGAGCCTGGCAATTAATTGAACCAGGGAGCCATTTAGTTGTTCTACGCGTCCATTGGCTTGAGGATGATAGGGGGTTGTAACTATACATTAGAGTGTGTTCTTGGCGCAGTATTCCTTCATGACATGCCCAACAAGTTCAGGGCTGCCATCTGTGATGAGATGTTTGGGTTGCCCAAAGCAGGCCACAATTCCCTTGCCAATAAAGTGGGTAATGGTGGTGGAGGTTTGGTTGGTTATTGCCCAGGCCACTGGCCAGCAAGTGAAGTAGTCAATGGCCGTGATAATGTACTTCTTCCTTAGTCTGTCTTTGGGGAGTGGCCCCACAATGTTGAGGGCCCACTGCTTGAAGGGTTCCATGGCCTTGATGGGCAGGACAGACTTGGGGGGTACAGGTTTGGATGTGTTCTTCTCGCATAGCACACACGTTTTAAGGAGGTCCAAGATGTCTTGACACATGCGTGGCCACCAAACCTTCCATTTCATAATCTCAAAGAGGTTACGCCCTCTGATGTGACCCAGGGTTTGGTGGTAGTGCAATATTGTGTCCCCTTGCTGCGTGGTGGGGATGTAAGGCGTCTTCTCACCTGTCTCTGCCCGGCGGCAGACGTTACCAGCATTGGTGGTGAACTGGCTCTTGTTGTCCTTCAACTTGGAGATGATGACCAAATTAAGGCCCTCATTGCAAGTTGCCTCAGGGCAGAGGTAGAGCATGGGTGTCAGGGACCCACTCTCAGGTGGCTGGCCTGCCAGTTTTGGAGGTAACTTGGACCGGGGTTTTTTGCGGGCAGGGCCCACCACAAGAGAGGGGCTAACTTCAAGAGGTAAGAAGCAGACTTTCCTAACCAAGACCACAGGCCGGCAGTGGGTACAATAGTGTCCACCACCCCAGTGAGGGTGATGTACACTATACCAAAAAGCTTTATGGTATGGTTGGTTGGCAGGTCAGAGGAAGAGGCTGGTATCGGTTTTGGTGTTACAGGTAGTTCCATATAAACGTTATAGGCCGGGAGGTAGTTGAATTTTCCTCTAAATAACTTGGGGTAGAGAATATCCACGGGCCTTGGCGGTTGTATCTGATAGTGGATTGGATGCAGGCTAATGGGTCAAGTTCAATGATTTTCTCTGGTGTGTAATCCTTATATTTGGGCTTTAATGGGTAATCAGTAAAATGAACAGGCCCAAAGGGAGCACCAGGTGGACAGAAAACTGCAGGCAGAGGGGCAGGAGATCTTGAACTTAACTTATAGACGGCAAATAAAAAATATGGTAATAGCTGTATGAGCCAAAGTAACATAACCTTTATTCAAAAATGGCAATAAGTTTGGAGTGTGGGGTCCTTGGGTCTATATAGCACCCCACCTCCAAACTTAACATTTTCTGTTGGGGGATAATTAGGACATTGGGAATGGCAGGGCTGAGGGAATTGGGGACTTGGGTCTAAAGGCAGCAAAATGGCGCTTGGCCCAGGAGTTCTTTCATTGGTTGTGACTCCTAATTCAGCTATTTGATTATCTTGCTCTAGTGTTGTGGTCATGGGGCCAGGTTGCGGGCTGGTGCCTCTTCCTTGGGTTGGCTCTTGATTGGTTGCTGGTGAAGACTTCAAACTCATGAAGCTAATAGTTGTTGCCTGGTTGCCTCCATTAGGCGTTGTGATTGGCACTCCACTTAGTGAACTAATTTCCTTGGCTCAATCTGTTTCACTGGGTGGGCCATCATCTTCAGTGTCAGCTTGCGGGGGCTTGACCCCAGAAAAATGCGGGCAGGCGGTCCCGCAGTCCATAGGCCCGGCGGCCCAGGGTAATCCAGGTTCCGGGTTTGATTCCCGCTCTTGGGCCTGGGTTTCCAGAGGAGGAGGATTGTCAATACTGACTATGGGCCAATCTGGGTCCAAACCATTGTCCCCAGTGATGGACGCCATGTAGAGCCGCAAAAGCACATCAGCTGTGACAAGTTCCTTTCCAGGATTGTACACAATGCGCAACTGGTAAGGGGATAAACGCTTGACCCATCCTGCTTGGCAGCGTGTCAAGTGGGACTGCGTGTTGAAGTACTGGAGCAACTTGTGGTCTGTCAGGACGCGGGGTGGGAAGGTAGCCCCTTCCAGATAACAGCACCACTTCTCAACATGGTGCACAATTGCTTCCAACTCTTTATCATGAATGGGGTAGTGTTGTTCCAAGTCAGTGAGTTTCCTGGACTCATATGCCACAGGGAGAAAGACACCATTGTCAGTTTCTACCCTTAGCACACCCCCTATGGCTCTGTCAGAGGCATTGGTCTCAAGTTTGTACTGTTGGTTTCAATTGGGGAACTGTAGTACTGGTGCTGTTGTGAGCCTTTGCTTTAATGTCTCAAAGGCTCAATCTCTGACAGGGGTCCAATGGAAGTGCTGTTTGGTATTGAGGAGCTTGGTTAGAGGTGCAATTAGTTCCCTGCAATTGGGAATGAACTTGCGCACGTAGACAACCATGCCTAAGAATGTCTGCACCTGGCCCACATCAGTGGGGGCGGCATGCTAGTGATAGCCGTGATTTTGGCAGGGTTGGGCTTTATCCCTTGGGCAGAGAGGGTGTGCCCAAGGAATAACAGCTCTGACTTGAGAAACTCGCATTTAGAGGGTTTAGCTTTTAGCTGGTTTTTCCAAGGGGGGTTGAGGACAGCACGGAGGTATTGGAGGTGTGTGATTTGATCCTGACTGAAGACAATAATATTGTCAAGGTACACAACCACACATTCCCCAATCACTTCCTCAAATGCTTTGTTCATCAACATGGAGAAGGTGGAGGGAGTGTTGGTCATTCCAAAGTTCACAACACAACACTCAAACAACCTGTAGCGTGTGCAGAAGGCAGTTTTTGCCTCATCCTCTGGTGCAATGCGGACCTGGTTGTACCCTGCAGTGAGATCAATCTTGCTAAAGACCTTTGCACCTGTGATTGTATCAAACAGGCCGTCAATCAGCGGCAGGGGGTACTTGTTCTTAACTGTCACCTCATTCAGGGCGCAGTAGTCTGTGACCAGGCAAAGGGACCCATCTTCTCTTAGCTACAAAGAAGACAGCCGCCCTATATGGAGAGAGCAAGGGGTAAATGAAGCCCTTATCAAGTGCGTCCACAAGGTGCTAGTGGAGGGTTTCATCTTTCTTTGGTGTGAGACAGTATAATGGTTGTGCTTTAGGTAACGACCCTTGAAGTTGTACAGTGTGCTGGATCTCCTGGGGAGGAGGTAGTTGTTCAAGTGTCTTGCTGAAGACATCCTTTTACTCCTTGAGGAGTGCAGCAAGCACTGGTGGTGGTGAGGAGGTCAAGGGGAGAACTGCTGGTGGTTCAGCATGTATAACTTTGACTGAGCATTGGTTAAAGTCTAGTTTTCCCCCCTTGAAATCATATGAGCCTGTCTCTGTTATTCTGACAAACACCGTATCATGGAGTAACTTGCTCATTTCTACAGGGTAGAGCTTGAACCCCACCCCATTTCTGTTGAGGGTGATGACAGAGGTATCCCAATTGATGTAGGGACAGTTGTGCCAAAGCCAATTGAGACCAGCAATCACGTCATGGCTTAGTCCTTCCATGATTGGCCCAGAGAGCTTAACCTGGATGTTCCCCATTCTCATAGAGAAGAGTACTGTCTTGTGGGTGATGGCTACTCTGCAGGAGTCGGCTACCTGTACTGCTTTGAACCTTCTGGGCACTTGATCTAATTGCTGAGAGTCAGCAAACACCTGGTTTACCATAGTGTGGTTGGCCCCAGTATCTACCAGTAATTTGTGGGTGTTCCCACGGAAACAGAAGGGATAGGACAAGTGTGTTACTTTATTTGAGGAGTGGCTTGCTTGCAATATGGGGTTGTCACTGTGGACTTGAAAGACGTCCAAGGTTTCAACTTTGTGAATGCTGTAGTCACAGGGGTTTTTTGCAAGCAGAGGTTGAGAGGATGGGTCAGGTGGGGTTGTAAGGCCTCTTTTTGTTACAACCCCCAGGCTTTTCCTTGATCCTCAATCTGCGCTAGCTGAAGCTCCCCCCTCACGGGGGCGTTTAGTCCCATTATCCTGTTGACGCGGTTGGTGGTGGCCTACTTGAGTGTGGCCACTGCCAGGCGTGGTATGTGTTTGGGATAGAGCGTCACTGGTACCGCAGAAGCCCATTGAGGCCTGGTTGTTAGTCTCTACAATGGCTTTATAGCAGTCATCAATGGAGGTACAGCAACCTATAGGGACCCACTTTCAGATATGGGGTTTTAACCCATTGATGATGAGAGTGAGTAGCATTGCATTTCTGTCGGTCACAGCTTCAGGGGCGGCAGCAAGAGCTTGTTGTCAGGAGGCAAGGTACTCAGGAACAGAACCAGTTTGCTTAATTGCTAGAAGAGGGGTTCCCACAATAATTGGGGAAAAGGTTTCACTGTAACAGGACTTGGTGGTGTCTTGGAATGCCGCCCAGGTAATGTCAAGTTCCTGGCTAGCCCAGTTGGTGAACCACACAGCGGCAGGCCCCGTGAGGCAACCAGACGCAGTGGCAACCCACATGGGCTCAGGGACCTGACAGATACAAAGGCAGGCTTCAGTAGATTAGAGCCAACTGACAATGTTGGCCCCCTCTACACCACCAGCAAAGGATTCTAGCTGAAGGTTGAGCATGCGCTGAGAGAGATCTGACTGGGGTGGGGTGACGCTGGAGTCCCGCTGCCCAAGGCAGAGCCAATTGTACACACTGATGAGAACTAACTGGTCTTGATAGATGACGTACCTGTTAGGGATGTCCCCCTTGGGGATTGGCGGGAAGATCTCTTGTTGGGGAGTAGCTATATGGCCTGTACTTTGTCCTTTCTTGGGGGAATTTTGTTCTAGGAAGGTTGTAAACCTACTGCTTCTACCACTGTTGCAATTGAACTAATGAGGATTCAGTATTTTGGAATTGGAGAAGACAACAGTCCAATAGAAAGGACAGAATAATAAGAATAGGGTATTGTTTATTGTAGAATATTGTGATTAATATACTATTTGGGGAAAGCCACAAGGCCACAAGGGGGTAGCATAGTGGGAAGTTCCATGTAAGGTTTGAAGCCAAGGAATAACTCATGTGGGAATCAGCAAGTTGAATTGGCAGCGCTCCTAATTAGGATGAAGTACCTGCCATTCAATATTGCCACCAGATTAATCCATAACGTTAGATACGTCAAGGGGCGGCTCATCAAGCGCCCCCTGTGTATTGTAAGATATGTTAGCAGGCGAGTCTAGAAACTTGGTTGCAACACCAGGCCCCACAAGTCTTATCCTCACAGACAAAGGCTTGCTCTTGGTTTGGCGCTTTTGATTATTACAATTAAAAATGTAGTTATCAGCAACATAGCCAGGGCCGCCCTTTACGGACATAATTAGGAAGTACCAGGGGGGAGCGCTTGGGGACTTTAAACTCTCTGTCCACATTACAGATATTGTGGATGGCCAGTGGATCCCAAGCCACATGAACAGAAGCTTTGAACTTCTTGGAGTACTCCTCTGGCTCATCTTGGGGATCAGATGAGGAAGGTGAGGAAGAGCCATTGAGAGGGGGGAGGGGAAGGGTTCTTCAAGGCCTGCTTGGATGCCTCCTTTTTCTTACCAGAAGAAGGGGTGGGCTCCTTGGCAGCCTTTGACTTCTTGGTATGCTGCTCCTTGGTGGGCTTGGAGTCAGCCTCTGAGTGGTAAAAGGAGTGGTCAGTAAGATCACCATCAGATTTATTGGGGAGGAATTTTTGGGGGAAGGTGAAGAGGATGTGGAAAATGAGGGGGGAGGAGTAGGAGGAGATGGGGTTGGAGACTTTGCCTTTGCAGGCTTCTTGGCACACTTGGGAGTGGAGGCAGTTTCTTTAGAGCCCTTGGAGGCTTGGCACTTGGGCTGTTGGCTGTTCTTGTTTGATTTTGTCTAAAGAAAAGTTTAGTTTTGTAAATAAAACAGTGTTAAAGATTTGAACACAGAGGTAAAGCAAAGTAAAATTTAAATGAAAAGTATGCAAATAAAGTTTTATTTATCAAGAAAAAAACATAACAAAGTAAATAGAAGCAAAATAAAAACTCAAAGTATAGATAAAAAGGTTAAAACATAGAAAATAAGTGAATTTATGATGAAGCATCAAAGATGTTAGGTTCAGCATAACATCTTAGTGCTAAATCAATGTAAAAGTATAATTAAAAATCAAAAAAATATGAAAATTATATAGAGAGTAGCAGAAAAAGTAGTAGCTTATAATTGCAAAAAAATAAAAAATAATTATGTGGAATTTTTTTATTGGGAGTAGAAAAATCAAAACATAGTAAAGTGTTGAGTTTGGCACTGTCAATCAGCTGGGAAAAGCTGAATTCTCACTGTCAAGTATGCTGGAGTTGAGCAGAAAAATCAAATTTACTGTTTTTTACATATAAAACTTGCTTAAATTTAAAACAGGTTTGAAAGTTAACCCAAAAGCAAGGCAGTTTCATATTCTCAAAAATAAAAATAAATACAACATAAGTTAAAAAATTAAATGAATGGGAAGGTGTTTATTGAGGATAATATTATGCTGTGAGGAGCTGGGAGTGACTTATTTACCATAGTGTTGGTTAAAACGTTAAGAAGCTCTCTGTACCAATCCCCAAGTTAAAGTGTCAAGTGGCGCTCATAGTGTGTCACATTAATTTAGCCTTAATTCCAAGCCTTTGATTAGTTAAATCCAAAACTTATTGGGTGGCAAGTGGATAGAGTCAAACAAAGAAGATGTCAAGTTTCAGTTTTTTATAAATTACATATGAAATCTCTTAATAAATTGAGCTTAATTTATGTGGCACCACTTAATCCACAAACCCAGGAATGACATAATGTAAAACAAGTGGGGTATTTGATTAATGTCTATACCACTAAATCCAGTATAGTGGTGCTTGGGAGCCTAATTGACAACTATGGACACTAATAATAAATATATAATAGTAAATAACAAATTTTATATAAGTGCATATGTATTTTATTAATAAAATTAAAATTTGGCTTAAAAAGTGTCAAACTGGTCACTTTTTGTTTTAGAGTTTCAAACAAAGGTTTTTTCATTTATATTAGTAAATTTACTTATAAATTGCCCCTTAAATTGGTATTTTAGCTAACTGAATTATTAAACAGAGTTGAGTTTGTTGAAACCGCAGGCTTGACCTGCCAGCAAGGTTCCAACCAAGCAGGTTTGTGACCCGCAATCTGATTACCTGGCCACTCGAAGCCAAACCCAGAAGTCAACTCGGATTACCAAATCAGTCAACATGACCAAATGATGATCCCTTGTGGTGGATACCTCAATTTGGCGCTTGACTCATTAACAGGATCAAGTCACTCCCTCTTCCATACAGCTGTGTGATCATCAATCATGTTCCTGTTATCCTTGATTCACATTGACTTATAATCACTATCTCACAATAAAGATTATTATCTATCCTCTAAATCTTTTCCCCTTGTAACTCTGCTAAAACAGCACAGTTACAACAAGTTCAAGTAAATTCAACCTTGGTTTTTGGTTTCAAACCCCTAAATTACTAGTAAAAATTAGCTTAAAATCAGTTAAGCCAAAAATACTAATAGATTCACATATGCGGCACTCAACTCCCTGGTACTCAACAAAGTGTTGAGTACCAGGGAGTCAATCACCAGGGAGTTGAACTTATCACAGTTGCCCTTTGTACCATCCCCAGACTGACAGCCAAATTGAACAGGTTAACCAGATTTTGGAACAGTACCTCCAATGCTATGCAAACACCAATCAAGATAACTGGGCTGACCTCCTATCCAAAGCCCAGTACACATAAAACAGCAAAGACCATGCATTCACAGGGATGTCCCCTTTCAAAGCCAATTACAGATTTGACCCTACTTGGGATCCCAAGATTGGAAACCAAGAGTCTAACAAGGCAGGTAGAACCTGGATGGAACATATCCACAAAACCCAGATGATCTGCTCCCAAAACCTAACCCGCGCAGTACAGACCTACAAAGCATTTGCTGATAAGAAACAAACACCTGGTGGACTGCTAGAGATTGGGGATGAAATCTATCTAGACTCAAGGAATGTACCCCTAAATGTCCCATGCCAGAAGTTAGCTCACCAAAGAAGAGGGACCCACCAGATCACAGGCCAAGTAGGCAAAGTAGCCTAGCGTCTTGTCAGGGACCCACTCTCAGGCGGCTGGCCCACCGGTTTCAGAGGTAACTTGGGCTGGGTTTTTTGCAGGCAGGGCCCACCACAAGAGAGGGGCTAACTTCAAGAGGTAAGAAGCAGACTTTTCTTACCAAGACCACAGGCCGGCAGCTGGTACAATGGTGTCCACCACCCCAGTGAGGGTGATGTACACTATACCAAAAAGCTTGCTGGTATGGTTGGTTGGCAGGTCGGAGGAAGAGGCCAGTATTGGTTTTGGTGTTACAGGTGGTTCCATATAAACGTTATAGGCCGGGAGGTAGCTGAATTTTCCTCTAAATAACTTGGGTAGAGAATATCCACGGGCCTTGGCGGTTGTATCTGACAGCGGATTGGATGCAGGCTAATGGGTCAAGTTCAATTGATTTTCTCTGGTGTGTAATCCTTATATTAGGGCTTTAATGGGTAATCAGTGAAATGAACAGGCCCAAAGGGAGCACCAGGTGGACAGAAAACTGCAGGCAGAGGGGCAGGAAGACCGGGGGATCTCAAACTTAACTTATAGACAGCAAATACAAAATATGGTAATAGCTGTATGAGCCAAAGTAACATAACCTTTATTTAAAAATGGCAATAAGTTTGGAGTGTGGGGTCCTTTGGTCTATATAGCACCCCACCTCCAAACTTAACATTTTCCATGGGTTCATCAGGGCATTGGGGAAAGCTGGGCCAGGGGAATTGGGTACTTGGGTCTGAAAGTAGCAGAATGGTGCTTGGCCCGGGAGTTCTTTCATTGGTCAAAATTCTTGATTTGGCTACCTGATTGTCTTGCTTTAGCATTGTGGTCATGGGGCTGGGCTGCGGGCCTGTGCCTCTTTCCTGGGTAGGCTCCTGATTGGTTGCTTGAGAGGACTTCAAACTCATGAAGCTTACATAGGCGCCATCTCTGCCTTCATTAGGCAATTTGAAAGGCTCCTCTTTGGGCGCCACTAAGGTTGGGCTGATGTCGGTATTCTGGCTTTGGGAATTCACAGGAGCCTCAGCTTGCAGGGGTTTGATCCCCAAAAAACACAGGCGGCTGGCCCAGCAATCCATAGGCCCGGCGGCGCGTAGGGATTCAGGGCCAGGGTTCAAATCCCGCTCCTGGGCCTGGGTTTCCATAGGGGAAGAATTTTCAATCTTGACACGTCTGAAGCTGCCCAACTTCTGAAAAATACATAATGTGTTCCACCAATCCTTACTGTTCAAAAAGGATGGAACTTCCCTGCTTTACCAGAAACTAAAGACTACACCTATTCCCATCCTGGTAGGAAGATCTCTCAAGCACAAAATAGAGTATATACACAGAGACTATACCCACTATTGCAAATCACAGTACTTTGTCAAATGGCTAGGATACCCTCCCAAGGAAAGCATTTGGGAACCGCTGAGCAACCTAGCTAATGCCCAATAAGCCGTCCAACTTTATCTGAACAAAAAGGACCAGAAGGGAGGACCCTTGGGGGAAAAAGGAGATGATGTCAGGATTGACAATTTGTTACCCCTCAAAAGCTGGGCCTAAGGGCGAGATTTGAGCCCTGAACCCAAATTCTTGCAGGCTGCTGGCCCCATGGACCGAGAGCCCACCCGTCCACATTTTTCTGAGATTGAGCCCCCACGAGCTGAAGCCCCTGCTAAGTCCCAAAGTCAGAATACCAGTGCAGGTTTGACCATGGTGGCGCCAAGGAGGAGCCTCTCAATTGCCTAATGGAGGCAGCAATGGCGCCTCTGTGAATTTTATGAGTTTGAAGTCCTCTCAAGTAACCAATCAAACCCTACTGCCCAAGATAAACCCAGGCTTTGGGCCCAACCTTGTGACCACAGCCAAAAATCAAGTAAATCAAGTGACCAATTTGGATGTTCTGACCAATGAGAGAACATCCAGTCAAGGTGCCATTTCGCCGCTCCTGTACCCAGGCTGTCAGGGATCCACTTGGCAGGGAACCAGTTCCCTATTTGGTGGTCCAAGGCCCCTAAGTTGAGCCCTGCTATTACTGACCCAATGGGTACTGTGATCATGGCAAGATGACCTATTTGGCCCAGGTAGGCAAATCTTCCCAGCATGGAGCTAAAGCAACCCAACAGATAATACCCCACCACGTAAGATAACAGGTAGAAGAAGGTGTGGGGTCTAACCAGTGAAGGTTTGACAGGAGGAGGAAAAGGGGAAGCACAACCATAGTTAAACTTTCTGTCCCAGTGACCTGAGGGATACTTGAACCAACCATGGGCCAGGGACTCCTTCTGGTGAGAGTCGTCTGGAGAGGAATTGTGCCAATCTGTAGTTGGAGTAGGGTTCTCAAAGGTCCAAACTACAGATAGGAGAGATGCTACAAACCAGAACAGGAAGAAGTTTCCCTGCATGGCTTCAAGAAAGAGATTTAGAGTTAAGTGTAATCAAAGGTAATACAAGAAGTCTTTATTGTTGAAACAAGTGAAAATAATAAGGATGGATCACTTAAATACCCTTAAAATGAGGCTGGAGCATTTAAGTGGTTCAGAGGTATTTACATGAAGCTTAATGTCAGAAATAATACCTGGTTCATATGCAGATCAAACTGGAGCTTAATAAAATAGACTGCAAAATAGTGAAGGGAGAGGTGCAAGGAATAAGTTATTATGCTGATCATAATTAAGCGGACTGGTTGCATAGAATCAATGAAGATTAATAACAGAGTTGACCCAAAAGGTGGTTTAAGCAGGTCCCAAGGTGACAAGCATAGTTTGTGTAGCCAATCAGAAGTCCAGCAGTAAGTGATGCTGTCTTGTAACCTAATAGTCTTTTCAAAGTTGTTTTGAAGTCTGAAAGCAAAAACCAATTGAATAGGTTTAGAATAAATAGTTAATGTATCTAAACTATTAGATTTTAAACTAATGTTCTTCTTGTCCATAGGGTTCCGGGTTCAATCCCTGTTGTGCTCAATTCTAGATAATAATTTGGCATCTAACTCTTGGTTGCTAGTTTCCCTTGTGCTCATATTTTGGAAAGAGCTTCCCAAATAATTGATGGAGTCAGGAAAGAATTCCCTAACAAAGGCCTCCTGGCCACCTGCCCACATTTTTCCTGATATTTTGATGAAGCCCTTATGGAAAATACTAAGTTTGGAGGTGGGATGCTATATATGCCTATAGATTCCACGCTCAAACCTTATTGCCATTTTTTAATAAAGGTTATGTTATTTTGGCTCACACAGCTATTGCCTTATTTTGTATTCACTATCTACCAATTCAGTACAAGATCTCCCGGTCCTCCTGCCCCACTGCCTGCAGTTTTCTGTCCTCCTGGTGTACCCTTTGGCCCCGTCCATTTCACTGACTACCCTTTGAAACCCAAGTACAAGGACTACACCCCAGAAAAGATACTCAAACTTGATCCTTTGGCCCACATACAATCTGCAGTTAGATACAACCGTCAAGGCCTGTGGATATTCTCAACACCCAAGTTGTTTAAAGGGAAATTCAACTATCTCCCTGCTTACAACTTTCCCATGGAGCCGCCTGTGACCCCCAAACCTATGCCCGCTTCCTCACCCGGCCTTCCAACTGGCCACACTGTTAATCTGTTTGGGTTTGTGTACATCACCCTCACAGGGGTGATTAACACTATAATCCCGGCCGCCGGCCTGTGGTCCTGGGTGGGCAAATCAGTCTCCTACCTTTTTAAGTTAGCTTCTCTCTTGTGGTGGGCTTTGCCCGCAAAAAACCCAGCCCAAGTTACCCCTGAAAACAACGGGCTGGCCGCTCAAGACTGGATCTCTGACAGTCAAGCCAGTCCCAAAATGGTGATCAAATTGGGAAAAAAAAACCATAACCCAAGAAGCCAAACCTTCCAGAATTAATGGCCAGCCAAGCCAAGATAGGCCACCAAAAAGCCAAACAACTGTTCCTGAAAACCCCAAAAATGACCATGAAGCAGCCAACCAAACAGCAGAACCTGAGATGCCAAGTCTTGCCACACAGATAGCACCAGCAGAATTCCCAGAGGCACTTGTATGTGAGTAAGTATATAAATCAGAAGCATTTGAAAAAGTTCTGTATTGTCATCCTTACCAAATAAAGTTGTTATGAACCTTTGGTTCACCCATCTGATTCCTTACATATTTTTGATACTCTTCCATATGGAATCACCAAAGCACCAGCACCCATCCTCAGGAATTGATAGCCAAGCAACAGCTGACAAAACCAAAGCCTTTGACTACTATTGCCCACCTGACACTCCATTTGGTCCTGTGCACTTCACTGAGTATCCCCACAACCCTAATCACAAACCCTGGACCTTGGAAGACTTGAAGTGGTACACCCACCCAGACGCTCCCAAGGACCCATATCAAATTTTCTGTGACTGCAGAGAAACCACTATACATCCTTTGATCTTCAACAGGAAGTACAACAATCCTGCTGCCTACCTGGTCCCCATGGAACCTCCCCCAACACCCAAACCAACCATCTTAACCCCTCCCACCTCTGATGCCACTGGCCAGAGTAGTCAAATCCTGGGAGTGCTATACCTGGTGCTCACAGGATTGATTGATTCTGCCTTGCCCGCGGTTGAATCCTGGGCTGTGGCTGGAAAGGCCCTTTCCTACCTGATAAAGTTAGGTCCCATCATCTGGTGGGCCATGCCAGTACCTGCCTCTACTCTTCTCTTACCAGCAGGAGCTCACAGTACTCCTGGTATCCTGACACCGTCCTATAAATGGAATAGGGTGATTTTTGAGAATGCCTATGATTCCTAAAAGAATTAGCATAGATCCACTCTAGATTCTTTGACTTCCGTTTTTGAGACACCCATAAATTATATTTATTTCAAATTCACCGCAATTATGATTTGAAACTTGGTTCTTGGATTTGACAATCCTGCAATTTCAGATTCATTAATTTTTACATGTTGTCTATGATTTGTTAGACATACAGGAAATCTCAAATCATACATTAGAAACCCACATTTATGATTCATGTATCCCACATTTGCTTGCCATGGTTTGTCTTTAGTTAGTTGAGTTATCTGCTCAAGGGATTCAAACTTTGCCAATTTAAATAAACCAAAAAGGTCAAATTAAATAGTTGATTTTATTAAATATTTTAATTTTCACTCAGCTGAGTTGCCCGCAAAAGTGATTCAAAATTTGAACCAAGGATTTGACAACCCTGCATTTTTACATTTAGGTTCTGGATTTACAGTAATATAAGTTTTAAGAGGGAAGAAGTTGGGATATAAAGTCAATTCGATTGTTAAAGTTATTTTAAGTAGGAAATATAAATAACAATTGTGTTTACATAAACTGGTCGCTGTGTAGAATTGGTAATCAGAATAAGAGTCCATTAAGGCTTGAGTCCAATCAGATTTTGCTGTCTGGAGCAGCCTAAAGCTTCAGCAAAGCTTGATTAATTAAGTAGGCCTGATGTCAAGAATAATATCATGAGGTCAAGCTTCAAGTGGCAGCATGTAATTGGTTATTGACGATGACTTGTGACAAGTAGATATGGTGTAGATTATGGTTGGCCAAGGCATTGTGGCTTTAACTCATTCCTCTGCTCTAGCAAATCAACACATTGCACCCATATCTGAATCCAATATTTTTGGTGGCTTACAGGAACAATGGACATAAAATCTAGTCTAAATAATGTGTGGGGACAAGATTTTAAAGGACGTCATATTATACAAAAAGTACTATAAAGTCTTAAGTTTAGGCTTTAAAACAATTAAATCACGCTACTTTGGATGACAGGGAATGAATTCCTTTCCTTTACAAGTGGACAGTTATAATATTACAGCCAATCATATCTGAGGATGGCCTTGAATTCAAGAGTTTCCTGCCATTGAAAGAGCAATGCTACATATTGTCTTCTTATTGGCAGAAGATGATGAGGTGTTAAGCTGCCTTTGGCCTCTTGAAGACAGCCAGGGCTAAGGCGCGAACCTCTAATGATATAAATTCTATAGCAAATGAGCTACAATCCGATAGGGGCAGCAATCAGTTTAGGCAAGGGTTTGGCAGTACAAATTGCACTGACCAGATTCGCAATCATTCGACTTAAGTTTGGACTCAAGGACGTTAATCTTGGTTCGCTTTCTTTCCTGTTTGTCTTAACCCTGTCTTATAACTCTTTTAGCTTATACCAGGGACAATTTAATATTCAGTATGGGCATGTCAATTTCAAAGCTGCTCTCCGGCCTTTTTGGCAAGAAGGAGATGCGTATTCTTATGGTCGGATTGGATGCTGCTGGTAAAACCACCATTCTTTACAAGCTCAAGCTTGGTGAAATTGTGACTACTATCCCCACTATCGGTAAGGCTTTTGAACCCTCCTTCTTGTGTTTCTCTAAACAATAACCAGGTTTCAATGTTGAAACTGTTGACTACAAGAACATTTCCTTTACTGTTTGGGATGTGGGCGGTCAGGACAAAATCCGTCCCTTGTGGCGTCATTGTAAGCTACTTGCTATTGGTTGAGAAGTTTAACTTTGCTTTAGATTTCCAAAACACCCAGGGAATTATCTTCGTCGTTGATAGTAACGACAGAGATCGTGTTAATGAAGCTCGTGAAGAACTTCAGCGCATGCTGAATGAAGAGGAGCTCAAAGATGCACTTCTGTTAGTTTTTGCCAACAAGCAGGATCTCCCTAAGGCCATGAATGCCACCGAGCTTACCGATAAGCTTGGTCTCCACTCTCTCCGACAGCGCCAGTGGTATATCCAATCAACTTGTGCTACCTCTGGTGATGGTTTATATGAAGGCTTAGAATGGCTTTCTACCAACCTCAAGAGAAAATCATAAACACCAAATAACAAGGTTAATATCTTTCTTTTGCCTAAACGCTTTCACGTCATGTCGAGTTCATGTTAATAAACCCAGCCTAACTTTAATACTTTTCCTTACTCTTGGCAAAAATTAATTGTCATCTTAGGCTGTCGCTCTGCTTTCTGGATCGGAGACTGGCCATCTTGAGTTTTCCCTGAGGTTAGTTATGCTATCGCCACAAGCATCTAATCACTCTTTCAATAGACGAATTTGATCTAAAGCTTAGTTGTGCCACCTCTTCTGCCCCAACCTAGGCTTTGGGGCGCTGAGTGGTATGGTGATTGATAACTCGACCCGTTATGAGCCGAATTACCAATGCACCAAACCGTTCAGCGCCTATTTTTTCAGTACTATATTTATATAAAATCAGGGCTTTTCCTTAAGTCCTACCAAATGAAAGATGAGCCTCAATTTTAAATGCTTATTTGGATTATTTCTTAAGTAGATTCAAAGGCAAAAAAAGTTCATTTAGGTTGCCTTTATTTAGGTCTAGTGTAGATTCTTTAAATAAGTTTAAGCTAAACCACCCATTTTTGTGTCTAAAGCCTTGTCATTTAGAAAAGACAATGAAGAGCTAATGTATGTATTTAAGCGAAAACCATCTTCATATAGCCCAAATAATCATACAGAAACTGTTTATCTCCTTATTTGAATTACTCAATAGATTACAAGGGTTGTACTGTTATGTGGAGATCTATTTTAAACCGCCTTCTTGATTAAAGATAGATAAGTACTTGCCTTTAGATTAGACTAATAGCTAGAAAGCATTCATTACAGGGTAAAAAAGCTTAGTTTCCTTTAATCCTAAATCTAATCTCAGGATTAACAATTTGAAAATCAATTCAACCAAGTTATCAAAATACTACATAAGCAAACATACTCTTAGCAAGCTGCCTTTTGAATCTGGCACTTATTTTTGCCCTGTAAGCCATACTTTTTTATTTTATTAAGACTTTTAGAAGAATATCTCTTTATTATACAGTAGCTTTCATAGCTATGGCGCTGAGAAAAAGCAACTCAGATTTAAACAGAATGAACTCGGATTCAAACTAAATCCAAGTTGGACAAGCTCTAGACTGCAAATAATTTAAATGTTTTCAGTGAGTTGGCAAAAGACCAAACAAGAAATGTAGTAAAACTTACACAAAATATAAAATTATTCTTTAAACATCAACAGGCACATTTTAAACTACAAACAAAATAACTCAGCACAACAAGAGAAATAGATTGGGGGTTTACATAAGATTTATAATCCAATTGGGATTCTGATGAGGCACTAAGACAAGGGCTAAACAGAAACAAAATTAAAACAAACCATAAGAAAAATTTCACAAACACAAAGCAATGGAGTCATAAGATGCTTAATGTTTGCATCCTAAAATAAAAATAACATTTTACAAGGCAATCAATAGCTATTTGATTTGGGAAAATAGGCATTTGATTAAGTTTCAAAGCTCTTTATTTGTGTATGTAGATTTCATGAACCATCCAAATCAGGACTTATCATTACAATAAAATCAAGACCATAAAAATCTAAGCTTCCTCTTTTAGTGATTTTTTGCTTGCTTTTATTATATAATGGTCTTTACTATCAATAAACCTTTTGACAGCCTCAGCAAGCAAGGCAGCAGCCAAGAAAGTGTCAGCGGAGGGGTGGCTTGGTATGTTGAGGCCCCCGTTTATACCCAGATCTTTAATATGGGTAACAAGGAAGTTGACCTGTATCTGACTCCCGACCTATATTGGTTGACCTGATTGATAATCACCAAGAGTCTATCTCTGCTAAATCCCTCTTCCCAACCCTGCACAAAGCATCAGCCAATAAGCCAATCTTATTGGTAGATCTGATTTAGAACAACTACCTTTGAATATTTGTCAGGATTAACAATTTTCTTTCCCTTGAAACCTGGACGCAAGGGTGGGATTTGAACCCTGACCCTGAGCTCCTGCAAGCCACTGGCCCTGAGGACCAAGGGGCTGCCTGCCCAAGTTTTCCTGGGGTTGAGTTCCCGCAAGCTGAAGCCAAGAATGATTGTCTGAAAGGTGAAGCTAGCCAAACCAAAGAAATCATCACACCAGATGAAGGAGTAATCAAGGCGCCTAATAGAGGCAACAAAATTCCTACCATCTGCTTCATGGACTTGGAGAATGCCTTGGTGGCCAATCAGGATGTATCACCTGAGAAAAGCACAAGTCCAGGGCCTGACCCCATGACCGCGACCCAATAACAAGAGAATCAAGTTGTCAATTCAAGATTTCTGATCAATGAAAGAACTCCCGGACCAGGTGTAATTTCACCGACTTTGAACCCAAGCGTCCAGACCACCCAGCCCCACATTTCTCAATGCCCTGATGAACCCTCATAGAAAAGATTAAGTTTTGAGGTGGGGTGCTATATATACCAAAGGACCCCACGCTCTAAACTTATTGCCATTTTTGAATAAAGATTATGTTATTTTGGGTTACACAGCTACTTCCTTATTTTATCTTTGCCATCTATCAATTCAGTACAAGATTTCCTGGCTTTCTTGCCCTTCTGCCCGCAGATTTTTGTCTTCCAGGTGTCCCCTTTGGTCCCGTCTGTCAGGGATCCAAGCTTGGGCAGCCGGCCCATCATTTTCAGGGATTATGCAGGCAGTGTTTTTGTGGGCAGAGCCCACCACAAGAGAGGAGCTAACTTAAAGAGGTAGGAGAATGACTTCCCCACCCAGGACCACAAGCCAGCAGCTGGGATTATAGTGTCAATCACCCTGGTGAGGGTAATAAACACAATCCCAAATAGCTTGTCAGTGTGATTGGTTGTCATGGATTTATCCCCTGACTACAAAAATGTGTTTTCAACTAGCAATCTCTTTAATTCACAAATTGGGCTGGTAAAAGCCAACAAAGAATGTGATGCTCACGGGAGATGGGTGGAGAGGATAAAAGGACCTCGTGTAAAATTCTTCCAGAGAAGCTAAAGGAAACTACTAGTACTGGGCTACAGTTACAGGGAACAGTACAGAGCACTTTGATCAGGCCTAGGGTACTAACTCTAAACTGTTAGTACAGCAGGGAGATCTTTCTGTTACCTGTAGTAGCAAAGGCAACAAGAAAGCAGAGTCTAATAGAGTCTGGTATAAAGCTTGAGTCTTATTGGAAAATAAGATCAAGCTTAAAGTGCAAAAGTAGTATGGGTAAAAGATGTGTTTATTATTGAGAAAAAGATTCATTATATACTTGTATTATTCCTGCACATTAAAAAATGTGCAGGAATGAGAAGGGACCTGAGAAGAGACTTAACTACTTTTCATCCAGTAGTAGTCAGGTTCATCCCAGTCAACTGGTAGAAATATACCCCCATGTTTCATCTCATGGGTGAGTGAGGGTAAGATGCAGTAATCACAAAAGAACTTAATTATGTACCAAGTAATTCCATAAAAGATCCAGACTAGATTCAAACTCTGGACCCCCTCAGAACCATTAGTGTTGATGTTAGTGAAGGATTGAAACATGTATTATCTATTTATATCCAATCCATTCATTAAATTTTTGCTTTTGCTTCCAACCCTAAGTTAGGCAAAGGTAGTATACTGTAAATTCAGAACCTGAACGTAAAAATGCGGGATAGTCAAATCCTTGGTCCAAATTTTGAATTACTTTTGCAGGATAGCCTTTTTTAATTAAATTGATTTTTTTGGATATTTATTTGAATATTTGAAAATGCAGGAACTCATAGACACTTTGCAAAGTTCAAGTCAAGCTGCATATTTCCTATGGACTAAATGAATTAACTGGAATCAGATTTGAAGCGTTCAAATCCATCAACCATTTTCATTAAGTTTACTATGTTTTTTGAAATTGCGGGATTGTCAAATCCAAGAACCAAATTTCAAATCACTTTTGAATGCCACTAGTAAACTCAGATATTAATTGCGGGAACTGGAAATTAAATTGAATGTACAGTAAGCACACTAGGAAACACCAACCCAAATCAAGAAGCTCCACCACAACTAAAATCAAATGAAAAATTCAATCTTGATAACCATAATTAGACATAAAAAGTTATTAAACTTTAAAATCATCCAAACCTGGAAAGTATACAATATTATTCACTTCAAATCACGGATATAGAAACTCTGCTACTATTCAAGGCTAGATCAAGAGAAAACAATTACCCACAAATAAACCAATAAATCCAAATAAATACATATTAATCTAAAAAATATTTTTTATTTTATTTTTATGGACCGTCAATTGCATTCTCAACCAGCTCATGCACCAGTCCGCGGGGCAGCCTGTCCACAAGGGCGTCCCAGAGGGTCCAAAAACAGACCCATAATCCAACTTGAGGAGAGTCATGCCAACACACAGGCCTCCCAAGGCGTCATTGTCAGTCAACCACCTCTTGCGTCCCAAGCCCAATTGACCAGACTGAATCCAAAACAGAAGCCACTCTCAAGGCCTGCAACCAAAGCCTCATATACAAAGATCATTGGGAATAATGAGGTTACATACACCTCCACTGTGTACCCAGTTGTCACCCGGCCCCGCACTCTTGATCCAAGAGTTGCTACTTCCTGCCTCTGCGTCTTTGACACCTCCTATGAGCCATTGGCCACAACCAAGGAGCCATCTGCGCCTGTATCATATGCCACCATTGACGGCATCAGCGCAACCAAGTGTGATACCACCTTCTACACAAAGGTCCCCATCCCCTGTGTTGAGCCTGCTAGCCAGGATGCTGTGGTACCTGCCAAGGGCTAGTGTCAGTTGACAGATAGTGAGCGTGAAGCTCTCCTCAACTGCTTAAACGGGGGAATGGCAGTTTGGGATATTGCGTCCCAATTTGGTGTCACAGCCAGGTACATTGCCAACATCAACACCAAGTATGGCAACACCGGGCAAATTGCCGAATCCACCAAGGCAAAAAGACAGCCAAAACTCCTCAAGCCTGTACACATTGACACAATTAAGCAATGGGTAGCCAGGGATTGCCACCTGGACACACTTGCTGTCCAATCAATGCTTGCCACAGAGTTTGGGCTTTCTGTTTCTAAAACCCTTGTATACAAAACAATGGTTGATTTGGGCTTCTCATGGAAGGTACTCAGAGTTTCTCCGTACAACAGAAACAGTGAAAAGACCATCAAGGATTGACACATTTATGCCGAGACATATCTGGCATTAAAGGAGACTGGCAATGTACAGTTCTTCTATATCAACAAATCGTTGTTTTCCTCCTCACTCAGGTCTTGGCATGGGTGGGTCAAGAAGGGGTCCAAGGACGGCGTAGCCCATTGTGCAGCTGTCTGTTCCCAGACCTATTCAATGGTTGCGCTTCTTGGTCCTCACGGGTTGGACCAGTATCAGATAATTAAAGGCTCTCATAACAGCAGGACCTTTCTCAATTTTCTCCGAGCTGTCAAGGAGTACCTCCGGATAAATTACAGCGGCACAACCAACGTTGTTGTGCTTGATAATGTTGGGCTCCACAAAGTGGATCTGGTTGTGTCCGAGTTCCCGCCAATTGATAAAAATAGCCATTCTGCCAGCCACTGCCTTGCAGACTGCCCAATGAGACTCCTCTTCCTCCCCCCATATTCCCCATTTCTTAACCCAATTGAGGAGGTCTTTGGGTGGATCAAGAATAAGGTGAAACAAGGCCTCCCTCAGGACACCAAGGATCTCTTCAACATTCTTGAGATCAGCCAATTTGCAATGCCACCCGATGTGGTGGCGGCTTTTTACAAGCACTTGGAATCCTTCCTCCCCAAAGCCCTGGCCTCCGAGCCAATCAGATAAATGGGCGCCCCAGTTTTATTTGTTTTTATTTTTATTTATTTTGTTTTTATTAGGACTCAAATTATTGTTTATATATAATAATGTGACGTTTGATTGTATTATAGACATTTAAGAATACTAGAAAAGGTAAGTAAAATTAATTATACTAGATAAGAGGGATTTATTTTTATATGATGCACTGAATATTATTGGCTTTTGCGGTAACAAATAAATAAATAATAAAAAAAGATAGAAAAAAATAGTTTATTTAAATAATTGTGAATCATTTTGGTACTTTGACTTTTCTAAGCCACAAATTGGACCTTGCATGTCATCATCTGCTCCTTGGTATTTCAGTGCCACTGTAGCTACACGACACAGCAACCAATGATTTTTATGTATTCCTTACTAATTTGTACTTAGGACGCAGTTCAAGTATATCAAATATGTTTATCAAATCATATTACAAGGGAAAGGTAATTTGAGTTCTAAACAATCACGTGTTTGGAACATAAGTGGAGCGGGCCGCATGATGCGGATAAATTCAATTCTCCATGTTTATCTTTGTGATAAATGGACCCAACCTTGACAAGATAATAAATAATAAATAAAAACATTTTTAACTTATTTTTAAATATTTGACGTGGTCGCAACTTTAACTATTATCTTGTAATATATTTAGATATATTAATACTATAATTTACCTACTAAAAATTAAAATAAAAAATAAAATTTTAAAATAAAAATATAATTAAAAATCTTAAAAGTTTAATAGTAAAGGTTAAATATTCAAAATACACCAATTTTTTATTTAATCATGATTTATTCAATATTAAAATATTCAATATTAAAATATTCCATATTAAAATATTAAATATTTTTAATAGTAAAATATTTAATATTAAAATATATAATATTAATATTAAATGTTTACTATTAAATATTTTAATATTAAATATTTTTATATTAAATATTTTACTATTAAAATTTTACAAGTAAAATTTTAAAATAGTGAAGTATTTAGTATTAAAATATTAATATTTAAATTTTAATATTTAAAAATAAATTAAAAATAAAAAATAAAAAAGTTTTTTTTGCAAGGGAAAATGATTTATTAGGGGAATGCAAATTGCAAGGGGAATGTGATTATTCCGGGGAATTATACCCCAAAATCAAATTTTCTGCTAGTGCGTCCAATTGGGACCACATACTCTTCTGTATGTGGTGGATGACTCTGGCGCCAATTGCTAGGGGAGTGGCGCTCAGCACCCCGGTGGTGGCCAAACGTCTTATAAAAGGCAGACGGGTGAGGGAATCAATTAGCAGGTTTTTTTTGGGGGGCATGTAGTACCTGTATAGTGTTGCCAATGCAAATGAATCATAGAGGACGTGCTCGACTGTCCTGTATCCCCGTGGTGTCTTCTGTTTGTCGAGGGCTACATGGCATATATCAAGCTGTATAGGTACATCTTCTAATTTTTTCACGTTTGCTTTCAGTATGCAATGGAGCAGGATTCCCAGGTACACCACAACATGGATTCTTTGTGAGGTATACTTTTTGGAGAACATGCACAATTTCTTGAAAGTCTGAACTAACCTATTAATATAGGAAGTCTGATTAAATTTGAAGAGGGTACTGGGGGCGCCCAACTTGAATCTGCCCCCCAGGCCTCGGCAAACAATATCATTAAAGGTTTAAAACTATTCACGAGGACTGCATCCCCGACTTTATTTGATAGAGCCTTAAAAATTTCATTAAAAATTGCTGATTTCAGATATTCATTTCCTATTTGAAAATTGGTTTTTATTAAACTTTTTTTGTATTTGTTGATATTTGAGAATGGGAACCTTTGAACGCTTTCATATATGTATTCATTGAAGTTCAGTTTCAAATCCCCGCAAATTTCATTCATTTCTTTTATTTTGATTGTTGATCCTAATTTGTAGGCTTCTCTTATCCATGGCAAGCACCCCGCGGGTGGTTGATATTCCCTGATTTGAGCTTCACTATTAAAAAACATATTCATATTCTGCTGAAATATTTTATTTATTTGATTTTTATTTATTTGTTTTATAGGGGCCACCAGTGACTGGTAGCCCCCATAAAACCAACTTGGCGTAAAAGCCACCACTTCTGCAACCTCATCCCCATTCCTGGTGATGACTAAAAATAAATATAAGTAAAACATAAAAAGACTTACTGATTGTTTCCCCTGTGGCCCCCTCAGCCACAGGCGCCATATTGGCAAACTTCATGAGCGTTGGATGCTCTTAATTACTCTTCTTAGGCTTAATTTTTCTTATTCTTCTTGCAACTTGTGTTTCTTCTTGTGTTTCATTTGAAAAAGCTTCTGTATTTATTGAAGCGCTTCTGCTTCTTGATTGTGTTTTGTTTTCATCTGTTTCCATTTGATTGTTTTCCTCTTCATTGGTGTTGATTTCCTTTTGAATTTCTATTCCTTCTATTAGTCTGATCTTCTCATTGTTTTCTTTGGCCCCCTGCCAGAACTCCCACAAATTGTATCCCGCATTGTTGAACTTTAGACTTGATAAAATAGTTCCCTGTAGATTAAGTAATTTTTCTTTATTTCTTTCATCTATAATATTTCCCAATTTGTTCAGAGCATCTTCTTTTGGCTGGATCAGTGGCTGGCCCTTGTCCCCTAGCTTTCCTGTCACTATTTCTCTGATGTTTTTCTCAATTTCAACAACCTTTTGCAGGTGAGCTTCTAATTTGTTGATTAAATTATAGATTGATGACATTTTGTTTGAATTCCATCAAAAAACTGGCTTTTATAGTACTATCTTTAACGCATACATATTTTTGTCATCATCATTAATAAATTGAAGACAATAAACGTAAATATTGGATTAGAATATTGCAATTAGATGTCAACTATTGATATTTTGATATTATGTGCATAACTCAATGCATTTTATTTAACAAAATTCATTGTAAACGAGGCCTTTTCATTTTATTTTTATTTAAATTGACTGTGTTTATATTACAGAGCCATTAACACTTAGTACAAATATTAATAATTAGTGCATTTTACAGCCTGTATATTTACCTATTGGTAATAATTCTGTAAACTTTTCAGTCAGATTTTGCGAGGTAATAATAATGTAATGTGTTAATAGAATACTGTTTATTGTCATTAATTGGCTGATTTTCTTTGATGTGGCAATTGTGCATTTTCTGATGTTTACACACTAGTATCCAATTGGTTGGCTTCACATCCAATCACACAGACAATAGGAAAACAAGCCGCCACCCCGACCACATCCAGTCTTGGGGTGGCGGCTTGTTTTTCTATTGCCTGTGCAATTGAATGTGAAAACAACCAATTGGATACTAGTGTGTAAATATCAGAAAATGCACAATTGCCACATCTAAGAAAATCAGCCAATTAATGACAATAAACAGTATTCTATTAACACATTATATTAGAGCCATTAATGCTTAGTACAAATATTAATAATTAGTGCATTTTACAGCCTGTATATTTACCTATTGGTAATAATTTTGTAAACTTTTCAGTTGGATTTTGCAAGGTAATAATAATGTAATGTGTTAATAGAATATTGTTTATTGTCATTAATTGGCTGATTTTCTTTGCTGTGGCAATTGTGCATTTTTTGATGTTTACACACTAGTATCCAATTGGTTGGCTTCACATCCAATTGCACAGGCAATAGGAAAACAAGCCGCCACCCCAACCACATCCAGTCTTGGGGTGGCGGCTTGTTTTCCTATTGCCTGTGCAATTGGATATGAAGCCAACCAATTGGATACTAGTGTGTAAATATCAAAAAATGCACAATCACCACAGCAAAGAAAATCAGCCAATTAATGACAATAAACAATATTCTATTAACACATTACATTATTATTACCTTGCAAAATCCAACTGAAAAGTTTACAGAATTATTACCAATAGGTAAATATACAGGCTGTAAAATGCACTAATTATTAATATTTGTACTAAGCGTTAATGGCTCTGTAATATAAACACAGTCAATTTAAATAAATTAAAATGAAAAGGCCTTGTTTACAATGAATTTTATTAAATAAAATGCATTGAGTTATGCACATAATATCAAAATATCAATAGTTGACGTCTAATTGCAATATTCTAATGCAATATTTACGTTTATTGTCTTCAATTTATTAATGATGATGATGAAAATATCCTCAGAAATAAGTATATGCTACCACATCAAATGTACAACATTCTTTACACACAGAAACTTATAACAATGTAAAAAATATATTATTAATTATGAACTGAAAGAAAAAATCAATTTTAATAGTAGTCACCTAGAAAAGATTTATTTACTAATTGAAGGACGGGAAGGGGAGGGAATGGGCAGAATGAACATTGCCTTCATCTGCGCCTATGAAAGGGACGGCATCAGAGATAGTGGTGAGGGAATGGGTGGTTGCTTGGGAGTCAGGGTTGGAAGGCGGGTGGCTTGATCTTGATGGGGGGGTTGGTGAGGCAGGGTTTGTTGACTGGGAAGGGGCAGCAAGAGCAGATTGCTTCAATTGCTCAAATTCTTCTTCCGTCACATATGCGGGCTTGACAAAATGGATGGAGTGGCGTGGGGGGAGGCAGGGGTCCTTTCTGGACTTATCACTATCACTTGCATAGAAGATGATGAGATCAAATAAGTCCTGGATGGACACAGAAGGGAAAAGCTCATACCCCTTATCAATCTGGGTGCATAGTTTGTTGTAGGTGGCAGGCTTAAAGCGCCTGAGAGCGGAACCAAAATTGTAGAGACATACATCTGCAAGGTGCATGTTAGCATAGTTGATGGGGTAGGACCAGCAGGTATGCCCCACAGCCCTGATTTCTTGGGTAGCCCATTCCCGCTGCTCCATCTCCGCACTCAGTACAACTGTGTGCACGGCGTTTTGGGCGGCCCACTCCTCCAGCATGTCCTTGAGCTCCGTCTGGTAGGCATACCCATCTGCGGTGTTTGATATTGCCGAGTAATAATTGACGCCCAATGGGGAAACTGCCAATAAAACACCAACAAACCAATACAAGATTGGGCCGCGCTTGTACACATCAGATTGGATGCGCTTCTCTCCAAAGTCTTGGATACTGGCCAAGATCTTGGCGTATGATAGGAAGATGACGTCATTACGGGCCCTTATTGCCCTCCCTTTAATAAAATTAATAATGGTTGAATTGTAGGGGTCAATGTCCACCAAAATGGGGCCACTGAGAACCTGATTGGACAAGATTCTAGGAGGCAACCACAACTCCGTGCATCCATGAATTCACCGTTCTTTTGTTGGTGAAGATGCTGTGGTGTCCCAACTGGAGACGTACCTGGACCAGGGGCATCCACAGGTCACACTCCATAATAGCCATCATGAGAGGGTGGGCCTTTTCACCTTCAGTTGAAAAACGGGCACCAGTTGGGGTCTTCTTGGTAGGGGGACCACAGTTGGCGTGGGCTCTCAGGGTTGCAGCCACAGTGGACTTTGCAAAACCCATTGCAGCCGCAATTTCCCCAAAGGACATAAGCTTGCCTTGCTTTTAAACCATTTTGAAAACAATGTCCGGAGTGATCAATTTTCTTCTGCGTCTTGCAGGCTGATTGGCTGGGGGAAGGATATGTCCATCTTGGGAACTGGTTGATGCCATCTGATTGGCTGTTTTGGGGTTCTGGGCTCTCTGGGTGACCCCATGGCTCAAATGGCTGGTTCCAGATGCCATCTCTGATAAGGGATTTTGGTTGGCAGCTGCCTGTGCATGGTGGGCAAACAGGGCCATGCTGGAAGTTGCAGGAGAAAGAACACACTCCTGGGTGGGGCTTGCAGAGGGGCCTGCGGGTTGGGAGTGGCCATAGACAGAGGCTTCACCATTAAGAGACCCAGCGTAGCCCTGCATGATTTTGTCAAGGCCAGGGAACAGCTCGTTGATTTGGTTGGTGTTGGAAGAAGACATAATAAAAATTTATTAAAATTTTAAACTCAAGAAGAGGAATGTATATTTTAGTCAATTTTATTGTTAAATATGTCAATTTTGTGAATATTATGCTCTAAATTTTAGCTGTCCTAAAATGGAATAGGGTGAATTTTGAGAATGCCTGTGCTTCCTAAAAGAATCAGCACAAATCCACTCTAGATCCTTTAACATCCTTTTTGAGACACCCATAAATTATATTTATTTCAAATTCATTGCAATTTTGATTTGAAACTTGGTTCTTGGATTTGACAATCCCACAATTTCAGATTCATTAAGTTTTCACATGATGTCTATGATTTGTTTGAAATACAGGAAATCACAAATTGTACATTAGAATCCCACATTCCTGATTCATGTATCCCACATTTGTTTGCTGAGTTTTGTCTTTTTTTAGTTGAGTTATCTGCTCAAGAGATTCAAAATTTGCCAATTTAAATAAACCAAAAAAGTCAAATTAAATGGTGGATTTTATTAAATATTTTATTTTTCACTCAGCTGAGTTGCCCGCAAAAGTGATTCAAAATTTGGACCAAGGATTTGACAATCCCGCATTTTTACGTTCAGGTTCTGAATTTACAGTATCCAATGAAGATGTCACCAACTGCTCAGTTTCTGATTGGCTGCTCTTCCAGCAGTTTTTGCTCTCATTTTCACTAAACACACCAGTGGTAATTGACGTTCTGCTCAGCCCAAACTATAATACAATCCTCTTCTTTCTGAACTTGCAGATCCTGGAAGGGTCTGTTTCCTCTCTTGTGTCTGTTTTTTCTTCTCTTTGACGTCCTTAACCAACCAGGTTAAGATATCAATTATGAAAAACCTCTCAAAGGTTTCTTATTAACAGAAACTTGGTTTTCTACCCCTCTGGTTTTAAATTCATTATTACCTCATTTTTATTTCACAATCAATATTTAAGCAAGCTTGATTTCTTTTTCATCATTGTTCCAATAATAAAGAACATCTTTTCTATTCCAGCTAGTAAATACTTATATTTTGAATTCCTCTTGAAGCCATGAAGGGAAACTATTTCCTGTTCTGGTTTATAATCCTTTTTCTCTGTTGTCCTTTCCCTGGAAGTTCCAACCTTCACCACCAACTGGAATAAATACTCACCCAATGACTCCCACCAAGAGGTGTCCCTGGCTAATGAGTGGTTTAAATATCCCTCTGGACACTGGGGGAGAAAATTCCACTATGGCTGCTCCACTACACCACCTCCAACAGAAGAGATTTCCTTGGTTAGTGTAAGGTCTGAAGGCTTGGGGGTAAATTATTGTAGACTAAAGCCTTTAACCCAAGATTATTAATATTGGTTGATTATAAAAAGGTAGGCAAGGTTTGCAACAATAACTGCACTAAAGCTCCTAAGAGTTTATAGGAAGTGAAATAGGGGCTAAGACAATTTATTAAACCTCAAAAAATGAAATAGAGGCCAGTTTTAATGACTGAAGATTGGGTCAAGAAGTAAATTTCTAAGTCTGGGTAATGGTCAGCACTAGTTGGTGGATTAAATATATCAACAATCAAAGTGTGTGTTCCACTATAAAATTGCCTAACTGATGAAAAATCTAATCAAATTTTTGTAACTGTGCTGTTTTAGCAGAGTTACAAGGGGAAAATATTTAGAAGCTAGATAATAATCTTTATTGTGAGATAGTGATTATATAGTCAATGTGAATCAAGGATAACATGAGCATGATTGGTGATCACACAGTTGGATGGAAGAGGGGATGGCTTGATCCTGATAATGAGTCAGGCGCCAAAACAAGGTATCCATCATAAAGGATCATCATCTGTTCATGTTGTTGGATTTGGCAATTTGAGTTGACTTCCTAGTCTGGCTTTGAGTGGCCAGGTAATTGGATTGCGGGTCACAAACCTGCTTGTTTGGAACCTTGCTGGTGGGTCAAGCCTGCTGTTTCAACACCCCCCCAACTGAAGGTCAGACTTCTCTAAGGGCAGGTTATCAGGGAGGTTGTTGTGAGCCTGGGCGCCGTACTGGAATAATTGTTGTTCTATGGCAGGCAGGGCAGGTTTGCGTTGTTTTTGTCTTGCTTTGCAGGGTCTTAGGCAATCATGGTGTAGGGTCTTGTCTTGTTTGCACTTCCTGAGTCCTTGCACTAGGTAAGTGTTATTGTTGTTTACCTTTAGAATGGTTGCTGGTCCTACTTTCTTGGGTTGTAGTTTGCTATTGTCAACATTCATGACCCAAACTTTGTCCCAAACTTCATGTCTATTGCAGATGGGGACAAAGATTTTTTGTAGATGCTCATTCTTCTTCACTGTTTGTTTGCTGTTAGCTCTTAAAACGTGAGGGTCTGAGTGTGGAGGGACTTTACTTGGAATTTCCAGTTTAGGTCCTGTCAATGCTTGAATGATATTTGGTTGTGTGCCGTATACAAGTTCAAATAGGCTTTTCCCGGTGGATCTATTCACTTGGGTTTGGTACACAAGTAGCGCAGTTGGTAGCTGCTTATGTCAGTCCTCAGGTCTCCCGGCGGTGAGCTTGGCTAGGGCTGGCATGAGGCTGCCATTAAGCCGCTCTACACGTCCATTGGCCTCTGGGTGATATAGTATTGTCACAGTATGTTTGACCCTATTTTTAGCAAGGTATATGTTGGTGTTTTTGGAGGCCAATTCTTTCCCTCCATTGGTTGTCAGGAGTTCTGGCTTTCTGAACTTACTGATGATTTCTTTCTCTATGAACCACCACACATCATTGTCTGTATGTGTCTTTACTGCTTGTGCCACTGGCCATTGTGTGGCAAAGTCTATTGTGGTAATGATGTAATTCTTCTCATTATGTTTCCCTGGCATGGGACCCACAATGTTAAGAGCCCACACCTTAAAAGGTAGCTGTGTGCGGATGGGAAGTACTGACTTTGGCGGGGTTTTGCTTTTGGCAAACTTTTTGCATACTTCACATTGGTCTAGCACTTCTTGAACATTGCAATATAGGGTTGGTCACCAGGCCTTATGCTTAAGGAACTCATATAGGTTTTGGCTCTTGGTATATCCAAGGTCTCTGTAGTAGCAAAGAATGGTATTGACTTGTTGATGTGTGGGGATGTAGGGAATGGTTGTGCCATCTGACATTTTTCTGTGTAGGGTCCCATATACATCAGCAAATAGGTGCTCATTTTTGATGACTGTTTCCTTTGTTATGTTGGTTGTGCCAGGGGGGAACCTTCATTCTTTGTTTGTAGTACTAAGAGAGGCCAGTCTGGATTGAACTCATTTTCTCTTCTTGAAGCACAGACATACAGGTGGGACAGGGCATCTGCCATGGCAATCTTGGCCCCAGGTTTGTACTGGATGAGCATGTTAAACCTCTCCAATAGCTCCATCCAGCGGGCTTGGCAGCACGACAGATTTTCTTGAGTTTTGAAATAGATGAGCGACTTGTGGTTGGTTAATGCTGTGAATTCTTCCTGCCATTCTAGGTAAAAGCGCTATTTGACTAGGCAGTGCACAATAGCCAACAGTTCCTTGTTGTGGATAGGGTATCAACACTTGCCATCTGTCTTTTTTTGCAACTCATAAGCTACAGGCAGGAATTCACCATCATTATTTTTGATTCATAGTACTCCCCCAATGGATGCATCTGAGGCGTCAGTTTCCATTTGGTATTCCCCTTCACGTTTGGGGTATTGCAGGATGGGAGCTGTCGTGAGTTTCTCCTTGAGGTGTCTAAAACAGAGGACACGCTGGGGGTCCACACAAACTTGGACTTAGCGCCTGTTATGTTGGATAAGGGGGCATTCAAAACGCCACAGTCAGGTATGAAGTGGCGTACATAGGCCACCATCCCCAAGAAGGTGCAGAGTTCCAACTTATCCTTGGATGGTGGCATCTTGCAGATGGCCTGTATCTTTTGACTGTCGGGTTTGATGCTGTCCTTTGAGACTATGTGTCCCAGGAAAGGTAGTTACTTGCAGAAGAACTGGCACTTGGAGGGCTTGGCCAGCAGTTTGTGTTATGCTAAGGTAGCAAAGACAGCCTTGAGGTCTTTGTGGTGTTGTTCCACCAAGGGGCTGTAGACAATAATGTTGTCCAGGTACACTAAGGCGTGTTTGCCTATGTGGGGCGCAAATACTTTGTTTATGAAGGTTACAAAGATGGACAGGGCATTTTTCATGCCAAACTTGAGCACCACACATTTGTAGGAGCCATATTTAGTGCAAAAGGCTGTTTTGGGGATGTCTTTCTCTTTGATGAAAATATGGTTGTAGCCTGCTGTCAGATCAATCTTGGAGAAGACTGTGGCTCCTCCCAAGGCATCAAAGAGGTCGTCAATCAGTGGTAGTGGGTAACAATTCTTAATGGTAACTTTGTGTAGGGCTCAGTAGTCTATGACCAGAAGTAAGGTATCATCCTTCTTAGCCACAAAGAATACAGGGACCCCAAAGGGCGACTGTGAGGGGCGGGTAAGTCCTTTCTCCAATGCCTCCTTGAGGTAGGTGCGTAAGGCGTTACCTTCATTTGGGGTCAGCCTGTAGATAGGACGTGCTTTGGGTACAGACCCCTTGAGTTGAATGGAGTGCTGAATGTGCTTCTCAGGGGGCAGCCTGGGTAGCGCTTTCCTTGAAGATTTCTGGATGGCGGGCCACAATTTTGCAGTCCTGAGGCGTGGAGGTATCCTGGTGATCTTTGAAATGTATGATCTTGTACTGGAAGGAGTCCCAGTCAATTGCCTTTAGGTTTTCCTTTTTATCCAGGGTCCCTGTGATGTCTACAAAGACGTGGTCACATAGGAATTGGTCCATGGAGTCAGGGTAGATCTGGTGGTTGACACCTTCACGCTTTATGGTCAGCACTGAGGTTGCCCAGTCTATGTGAGGATTGTTTTTTTGCAACCAGTCTAGTCCCAGCACAATGTCAAACTTTGGGAAGTCAATGATGGGACCTTGGATGGTGGAGTGGAGGTTCTCAAGCATGATGGAGAAGGGGGCAGTTTCCTTTGTCACAGCAATGTGGTGTTTGTCAGCCAGGACCACATTTTTAATCCGCAAAGGATTAGTGGCCAGCTTGAACTTATCCACAAAGCTGCTGTTGACCAGGGTTTGATCTGCGCCCAAATCCAGGAGTGCTGAGCCTGTGTAACTGCAAAAGCAGAAAGGATAGGACATCAGTTTATTGGGATGTCTGGCAATGGTGTACAGTACTGGGTCCTCTGAGGGCACTTGGATCATTGGGCATTGGTCCACGTCCTTGGGTCAGTACTCATCATTGGGCAAGTCAGGAGTTGCGTGGGGAGAGCTTGGCTTGCTTAGTGCTCTCCCCGGGCTTTTCCCTCATCTTGATTGCCTTGCATGGCGGTAACACAGAAATGGGTCCAGTTTGACTGGCCATTGTTTCCATTTCCATGTCCATTCAAACCTGTGGGTTTGTGGTTGGCGTTATTCCTGTTGTCTCCAGGGGGTGGTCAAGTGGAGCGCCCACCTGGATGGGAATCCTTGGGTCTGTTCTTGTTTCCCAGTTTGTGCCTTATGAAATGTGTTGGAGGTTTTTTCTGCTTTCTCTGCTTCACAGTACAAGCTTTTCAGGTTGATCACCTGGTCCAGGTTCACATGTCTCATTACATGCAACTTGAGGGCGTTGTAGTACATGAGGTATGTGACTGGGGTGTCAAAGGCCATGTTGGATGGTGCACAGAGTCAGAGTTCCTTGTAGGCTCAGGTGAGTTCCTTCACAGTGCCTGTCTGGGTTAGGTTCTTTACTTGGCGTATTATCATGAGCGCTGTGTCTTTAAGCACAAATCTTGCCAGGAAGTCTTGCTTAAAGGTGTCCCAGTTCTTGTTGGTGTGTTCCTTGTGCCACTTGTTGCATCAGGTGCCAGTGTCATGGGTCAGGCAAATGGAAATTTCTGCAATCCAAAATTGCTGTGGGCATTCCATCTGGGCCAGCTTGCTCTGGGCGGACTGGATCCATGCAGCAGCATTGTTGTCATTGGCCCCAGCAAAAGGTTCCAAGGCGGCGCTACATAGTCTTTGAGCTACGTAGGCGGGCATGGTGCTTTTGTTGGCTGGTTGCGGCATCAAGGAGGGAGCCTTAAAGAAGCCCTGTGCAGACATGGCGTTGAAGGCGGGTAGTGGGATCACCATGTTCTGGTACAGGATGAAGCCATCAGGTATCTTGGCACCAGGGGTGTACAGGGTCCAGTCAGGCAGGAGGCCAGACATAATTCTGTCAAGGATTTGTTGGCCGCAGTGTGTGCAGGCAACAGGCATCTTTTTTCAAGATAAGGTAGGATGGATAGCATACCTGTGCTACCAATGTTGTAACTGTGCTGTTTTAGCAGAGTTACAAGGGGAAAAATATTTAGAAGCTAGATAATAATCTTTATTGTGAGATAGTGATTATATAGTCAATGTGAATCAAGGATATTAGGAACATGATTGGTGATCACACGGTTGGATGGAAGAGGGGGGTGGATTGATCCTGATCATGAGTCAAGCGCCAAAACAAGGTATCCACCATAAGGGATCATCATCCGTTCATGTTGTTGGATTTGGTAATTTGAGTTGACTTCCTAGTCTGGCTTTGAGTGACTGGGTAATCAGATTTTGGGTCATAAACCCGCTTGGTTGGAACCTTGCTGGCGGGTTGAGCGTGCGGTTTTGACAAAATGAAATCATAAACTAAAATTGGAAAGAAGATCAAATATTAAACAAGGTCACTAAGAAATCAAAAGCCACAAAACCTAACAAGTACCTATTGGGGTTCAAGTCAAACAATCTCAACTTAATTTGAGACTGAGTTAAACTCAGGCTTTTATTTCAAGTCTGGGTTTTGAGGTAATGATAAAGGGGAAGGTAACTAACCAAAAGTAGTTAAGTGAGCTTACTGAAAGAAAAAACACAAGCACATGGTGTCTGGGCATTTTAACTTTAAAAAGTTAATGCAGAAGGTAAAGGAGCAAGAACACAGACAAGAAGTTAATTGTTTAGTGAAACCAAAAGAAGAGCAAAAAAAGCAGAAGAACAGGAAAAACTTGGTCCAAACTGCTGGAGTAAGCAAGCAATATGATAGTGTTAACGTTGAATTCACTGAGTTCAATCAAATTGGCTAATGCTATTTGATTGCTATAAAAGTGGGTCAACTTCAATTCAAATAAACCATTCTTTAATCCCTTACATTTATTTTGTGGTTTTCTGTAGTTCACCACTACAAATTTTGGAGGTCACACCTTTCCACCTACTTGGATTTTTTTCTTTTGCTTATTGTTGTTTTATGCCAGCTGTGATGGCACCCCCACTGTTGTTTCTAAGCCTACTGAGGCTACTCCTTCTTTGTCTGCTGCCAAACCTCCCTCTGGAAATCTCCATTTAGTCTCCTATCCTGAGTCGCCCTCTTGTTGTAACTGTGCTGTTTTAGCAGAGTTACAAGGGGAAAATATTTAGAAACTAGATAATATTCTTTATTGAGAGATAATTATTATATAGTTAGTGTGAGTCATGGGTAACAGAAACATGATTGCGTTGATCACACAGTGGGATGGTGAAGGGGGGTGGCTTGATCCTGGTAATGAGTCAAGCGCCAAAACAAGGTATCCACCATAAGGGATCATCATCTGTTAATGTTGTTGAATTTGGAAATTTGAGTCAACTTACTAGTCTGGCTTCAAGTGACTTGATAATTGGATTGTGAGTCACAACCCTGCTTACTTGGAACCTTGCTGGCGGTTCAAGCCTGCTGTTTTGATACCACCCAACTGAAGGCTGGCCTTCTCTGGGGGTGGTGTGGGGTTCCGGGTCACCAGTCCCCAAAGTGTGTCCTAGGTCATAGCCAGGGACCGGCTTGGAGAAGTCATCATTATCCAACAGTGGTGAGTGGTTGGTTAGGAGCTTATACTTGGCCTGCATAAGAGCAAACTCCTCCAGTACCTTCCAAATCACCATGCAAGCGTCTTCCCCATACACTTGTACTTCAGCAGGCGCCAGCCCTTCTGTAGGCCAATACCAATCCTGTAATAGTCTAGCAAACTCTCCCCCAATAAACTCCCTTCCTCTTTTTGTCATTTCAAGATGCCTAGTCACCTTTTCCCACTCCTCCTGGGCAGACTTACTAGAGGAAAACCTTTTGCACCTAGACAATAGGATTTCTTGTCCCCTGGGCTAAGGTAGAAAATGTGGGGTAATTGACTCATAGAGCTTATATTTTTTTATCACGGGAAATTTGGGTAGGGGTTGTAATAGGCTTTTTATTCACGGTCAGAAGAAAGATCCTCTTAGAAACCTTCTGATATATGGCCTTGATATATGGAACAATGAGGGTTTGTGCCAGTACTTGGAGTCCTTTAACAATCTCTTGGACTTCTTGTACTTGGTCTTCAGCTTTGGCTCCTTGGTATTGGTCTCCTGTACTTTGGTCTTGGGTTCCTGCACCTTGGTCTTGGGCTCCTGCGCTCTGTTCTAGCTCAGGCTTCCTTTTCTTGGTCTTTGGCTCCTTCTGTAGCTCTTGTGGCCTTTGTAATCCACTTGATCCAGTCCCTGAAGAGTCTCAGATAGCTCTCCCTTTTATAGCCCCTTGTTTCAGACCAAAAACCTCTCTTAGAACTCTGGTTCTTCAAAAGCTTAAACTATCCAGTTTTTCTCCTTCTATAATATATTAAACTTTAAAACTTACTTCAGCCAATAAAAGGCCTGAATTTTATGCTTCTGCTCCCCATTTTTTTAGGCTTTAAATCATAAGTTAAAGCCCTTAAAACACTTATTGAATAGACTACAGCTTGCAGCCAATCAGACGCCTTGATTCAACGGTTCCGCCAAAAAGGTTTCCCTGGATGACTTGCTCTTAACCCTGGTTCAAACTCAAGGCTGTCTTGCTCTGGGTAAACAACTGCTCCGCATTTCAAACGGGTTTGCCGTGATTCCCATCACGTTTCCCCAGCAAATCTTGAGCGCTTCCACATATGTTTTACTTAGGCAAATTTTGACCCCTCAATTTTACAACGTTTCTCCATGTTTCTCCATGTTTTTCTCAACGTTTTGCAACTTTGAACCCACTTGCTGCTCGTCCTCTTGCCTCTCCATGTTGTTCTTGGCAAAATTCACTCTTTTGCCCTCACAGTTTCTCTGTTCTATTACCCGTCTCTTTCTAGCTCCCCCTTACTCAATTCTCTTCTTTAAATAAATTTACAGTTCTAACAAATTGTATATCATTTTTCATCTTCTTTCTTTTTTATATATGGTATTAATCCTTTTTTAATCATAATCAGGCAGTATTTAATTATTATTTAACTGCTTCTTTTTATCCATTTTCCTCTCAAAAGACACTAAAATCAACTCTTTCAACCTCTGTATCCAGTCTGTCTAGTTCCTTCAGGTATTTTTTGGTCCTGCACTCATATCCTCTTAGCTCTTTAGTCCTGCACCACAATCTTCTGGTCCTTTGGCCATCCTGCATCTTGATCAGCTAGTCCTGCATCATAATCTTCTGGTCCTTCAGCTTATCCTTAACCAGTTCCTCAACAAATCCTCACTAGGAACCTCCTTAGTTCCCTCTGCACACTGAATCATATTGGCTCCCATAATTCAATATGAATCAACAGTCCATCAACTAGCCTTCACTGTGATCAAACAGTCCCTTCACTAGTCTTCTCTGTTAATTCTGTGAACCACCTTGGTTCTTTATCTCAGTCCCCGTTACCAGAACTTGTAGACCCAGGCATGAGTCTACATTGAACTGGTGTTTGACTGGGTCCTTGCAAGTGGCACTCCAATTAGGCCATTCAGCCATAGATTAATGTCTATGCGTTATCTTTACTCACCCAGGTGATTAAGTCTGGGCTTTCAGTTGCAGAGTAATCAGCTCTATTTCCCAGAGGCCTAATCACACCAAGTTCTGCAGCTTGCTTCCCCAAGCAAACCGCCTTGGTGACACCTCTGAGCAAATCTATGCCCTCCAATGCTCACTTTGGGTTTCCCCCAAAGCTCCCATAGGGGCATAAACAAGGACATCCTACCAGTCTGTTAGGTAGGATGCTTGCTCACAGACCTCCTGTAAGTGTATTAGGATACGCAGAGCCCTAAGAGCTCTTCCCCTCCCCGGCAGTCCGCGTTACCTGCCAGGGGTCCAAAACCTTCTCCCCCCAGACAGGCAAAGTTCCCTGCTTGGTATCTCAGTCTTCACCCTTCCTCAGCCACAGTTCCCTGCTAGGTGAAGCACTATAGCCCAAAGCAGCCAACATCTTCTGCTGGGTGAAGGCAACATCTGCCTCTGGTAGTCCTCTGTTACCTACCAGCCAGGCCTTACTTACACTAGTAGTCCTATGTTATCTACTAGGCTCACCTCACTTACCCTAGTAGTCCTATTTTACCTACTAGCTTACAGCGTCATCAGCTAACCACACATTGTCACTCTTCAGCATATTGTTTTTATTTGAAGCCAAATCAACCCTTGCCTACAAAACAACACACATGTGAATCACCACAGGTAGGCTGTCAGGGAGGTTGTTGGGAGCCCGGGCGCCATATTGAACTAACTGTTGTTCTGTGGCAGCTAGGGCGGTATCATGTTGTCTCTGTATTGCCTTGCAGGGTGTTGTATTTCTGCATAGAGTTGGTAGTTGCTTTCACTTAACTCAAAATACAATCCTTCTATTACTAAAGATTAGGTCAAGATAAGTATCTAGCCTAATGCATATAATAAAGTTAAAGTATGTAAATTTGATCTTTTATTTAATCAATCAAGAAGGGAGTTATATAGTAACAGAAGAGATTAAAGAGAGGCACAGAACACCAGGATCCTCTGGTTACAGCCTTGTTTCCTCTATCCTTAGCCCACTATTAAATTAACAATTGGCTGATCATTAGTTAATATGAACTCAGGATACAACTTAGTTGATCATTTGACCTTGTTATCATCCAGAGCAAGAGTACCATTGTTCCATGATTCACCAAGCTTAATGGATCAAATGCGTGATTATAGTGACAGCTAGTTTACAACCAATCACTTCACGACATTTTCCCTCACTAAACTAGACGTTACTGTAAAAGTCTTTTAACTTTCTCTAGTATGGTAAACCGCCTGAAAAGTAACAGGAAGCCAGTTGTGCGCTACACCAATAATCCATAACAGAGAATCAACCAAGCTCAAAAGAGAATACCCAAAATTCCGGTTGTAACCACACACAAGCACTCACCCATTCTAGCATTGGAAGGAACAGAATTCACCAAGATTCTAGGTGGCAAGATAGACACAGCTTTCTGTAGTTCTCCCAGTACTTTTTCTTATAAATCCAGTACCTCTTTGAGTAATTCAGTAACACAAGACTCCAGTATGCCTACATCCAACCAGCTTTCAACAATTGCAAAGAAGAGAAGTTGTAGTAAAAAGAGTAAGACTACTTCCACTACTCCAACTGATAAGACCAATGAACCTGCACCAAACTTAGCCAATCTTATCAAAATTCTGAAAGAAAGTGAGGTGGGCATTACCCCCATGGCATTCCAAGAAGATAGTCAAGGTTTTTATATCAAACTGGCCACCAATCTTCATTGGGAGAAATTTCCTGTCCTACAATTCCGTGGCCCAGTAGTTATGTGGTCTACTCTTATGCTAGCCCTTGAAAATCCTTAAATAATCTCCACAAACAGGCTTGAAGTAGGGAATAACATTTATTGGCGTATAACTTGGTTGAAACTTGTAAGGTATGCCCAGTTACGCCTACAGGACCTCTCCTTTGATGGTATATACTTGACAGACAATCAGATATCTCGTGCTCTCAAATTTCTTGAACTGGTCTTTACAGCATGGTCTGATCCTTGGTCTGCTGTTGGCCCAGTGCCCTTGTGGCATGGTTCCAATAGCCATAAATACCGTTTTTAAAGAGCAATGGGTACTGCTCTAGAGCTCCCTAGCTATAGTTGGGAAGGAAGTAGACAATCCATGACATTGGTAGGGAATTTGGTGCTTAGTGGCTCCAAGGTTGTTTATCACCAGAGGATTCACCACATGCCCAAATATATTGAATGGCTGTTGGGAGTCATGTACTCAGTAGGAGGCAAAACTCCCAAGGAATATGCCCAGCAAGAAAGCCTTCTTTGGGAGTGCATCTTGCTTGGACTTGTTTTTCCTTATTCAATTGGTATTAACCGTGTCAATTTCCTTCCCGTCAACAATTCTCATTTTCTTCCATTTGCATTCCATTGGCTACCTAGTGTCTGGATAACCTATACGGCCATTGCCAAAGTCCTCATCCAGTTGTACCTGGGGTTAGAGGCAGCAGTATCTCAATAAAGAACCAGTTGATTAAACCTACTAATCCTTCTTACTATAAGCTTTATCTCTTCTTGATGCAAAAAGTATAACAACCCATGGACTATTTTCATTAGGTTTTTTTTTCTAAATTGTTATTCATAAAGGGGTTTATGCTCAATCACTTAGAGCCTTGCACATGTAATGCACATGGACTAGAGTGATCAATTGGCCAGTTTCCAGATCCTTGAGGGTATAACCATCTACTCCCACTTTCTGGACTACTGTAAGAGAGGGGGGCTAGACTAACAAAGTCTGACTCCCATCCTGGTGGGACCAACCACCAGGATGCCATCCAGTGCAAGTTTGGGATAGCCGCTCAAAGGGGCCTCCCAAAGGAGACCGGATGTGAAAGGGGAGGGAAGTATGCATCTAAAGCCATGACCATGGCTCCAGTAAGTAACCACAGAGAGCAATCCCAAGTGAAAGGTGCCTCTGCATTTGACTCAGGGATATGACGCAAGGGGGAAGAATTGACCAAGTCAGAAGAAGGAGTTTCAGTAGTAACAGATTCTAAAGGTGGCAACAATTTGTCAAGATGAGAAGACAACCAAGAGAACAAACCATAGGATCCTGGTTTGATGGGAATCTGGGTGAGATGTTTAATTACATTTACAAAAAGACCAGGAATAAACTCAGAAAATTGAGAAATCAGGAAAGTTTTCTCCAAAAGACAGGGTTTGAGGACCAGAACAAGAGGGAAATAGGCACCAGTATCCACATAGTCATTTTGTACCAAGGTGACAACATGATTTCCGCGGGTGCCCCTTTTTTGCTAAAAATACCGGGCAGACAGACAGACCAGGTGCACAGGTAAATAATAGGAAATGATCCAAATTAATGTACTTGGAAAAATTCCCAACAAAAACAACGGGCGGGCAGGCAGGCAGGCAGGCCAGGGAAAACGGGGCAGGGACAACAGCGGGTGTTGAACCAATTTCCTTTATTATTAAGCAAACTTTAATAATACAAAAAGATTTGCAAAGTCAGGAGTTTATTCAACAATTGGAATTGGTAAACAAGAGACCTGACGGCCCATGATTCCATTTTATGCAAAGGGGGGGGTGATAGGACAGGAGGGGTTATGAAAGGGGCTATTGGAGTGCAATCTAAAGGGGAGCCTATTAAAGAGTATTAGCCAATCTTATCTTGGTTTGAGACCAAGAAAAATAGGGGCTGTGGGCCTGGATGTAAAACTCAGTCCCCCAATTGGCTAGGAGCCTTCTGAGGAATCAGGGCGCACATTTCCCCTAATGCCTTCCTCTGACGTCTTCATTGGAGAGCTCCAGAACCCAATTATTTTGGGCCAAGGGACTTCCAGGCCAGGGGAATTGGCAGCCTGGGACACCACTGATTGCGGGATTTGATACCCAATTTCCCCAGGCCACAGGTTAGGCTTTTCTGGATTCATGCAGCCCGCATTTTTCTGTTGGCCTGCTAGCTGTTTCAGGACCAGGCAACACCAGGACAACAAACAATCTAGCTGAATTAATGTCTCCTCCGCAGTTGGAGGAGACTCCAAAGGAGAAATGAGAACTTCAGCAGTAAAAGCCAACACAAAGCGTTCATCCACTGTGTGGGCTAAGTCCTCCAGGTTTTGGAGGGGTTTTGCCTGCACGCGGGCCACTTTTTGATGGTCTGGGAAATACATCCCAATCCAGGGCCAAAGGTGGGCCACAGAACTTTGCAACTATCTTGACTGGACCTTGCCATAGTGAGGCAAGTTTACTTTTGCAACCGTACCCTTGGTTGCTGTAGAAGTATATTCAAGCTTCCTTTTTGTATGCAGGAAGGGCAGGTTGGGTTTCTACCGCATGATCTATATCTTTCTCCTTTGTTGCTAAGTTGGTAGAGTACACCTCAGACTGTAACTTGATTAGTGTCTGTGCTAGTCTCTTCAAATAAGCATTGGGGGTAAGAGAATTGTTAGTTTTAACTAAAATGTAGAGGTGTGGCGGGAGACTTGGCTGTTGACCATAAAGAAGCTGCAAGGGACTTTTTCCAGTAGCCCTGTGAAATCCTATGTTGTACACAAAGGTAGCTGCCAGAAGATATGTATCCCATTCCGCTTCATGCTGGTGACTAAGCTTCCTTAAGATCTGTACCAGGCTTCCATTTGTCCTTTCTACCATTCCATTTGTTTGGGGATGGTATGGTGTTGACAGAGTGCCACAGATACCCATAAGTTTGTTCAGTCTGGGTATCATGTATCCCATGAAGTTAGTCCCATTATTTGTTAGCAATGTCTGGGGCAGCCATGTTTGTAGAGTATGTTCTCCAAAATGAACTTAGCTGTGGTCAGCGCCAACTGGTTAGGAATTGATTTTGTTTCTACCCATTTTGTAAGCTGACCCACTGCTACAATAATGAACTTGTTCTTGCTAGCAGTCAATAGAAGGGGCCTACTACATCTATAGAAACATTATGGAACGCAAAGACAGGTTGAATTAGCCGGTGCTGATAGCGCAAGACCTTCAGTTGCTCAATTGAACAGTCATGACAAGCAGCCAGGGTTTCTGCTACATCCAAGTGCATACCTTCCCAGTAGCAATGCTGCTGTAAGAGGTTAAGGGTTTTAGGGATACCACCATGACCCACAGTGCAATGTGCTGAAACTACTGTGTCTACGTAGAGGTGGAAAAATGTATGGTAGCCACTTCCCTTTATACAACTTAAAAAGCTGATTATCCTTGACACGGGTGTCCACTGCAAGAGCCTTCAGAATTTTCTGAATCTCAAGCGGCCTCCCCCCACATAGAAGGTTTTAGCATCAGTTTGTTGTCAAGTTTTTCTGCTGCTGAAGAGACTAAAGCTATGGTAGGAAGACATGAAAGACAGTCTGCATTCTGGTGCATGACTCCTGCGCAATGGAGTATCTCATAGTCATAGGCTTGTAGCTTAATAGCCCATTGTGCCAGTTGTCCTTCCAGATCCTTCAGGGGTTTTAACCATTTAAGAGAGGCATGATCAGTTACCACCGTAAAGTGTACTCTATGGAGGTACACTCTAAATTGTTGGCAGACATAGATGACTGCCAGACATTCCCTCTCCGTGACTGTATAATTTCTTTTGTGACTATTGAGTGTGCAGGAACAATACCCTACATGATGGTCTTGGTCATCATTGTCTAGCTGAAAAATAACAGCACCAATTGCTGTCAAACTGGAGTCTGTGTGTACAATGAAAGGGCGCTCAAAGTTAGGATAGGAGAGTACTGGCTATGTCACTAGGGTGGCCTTCAAGTCCTCAAAGGCTTTCTGGCATCCTTCTGTCCATGAGAACTCAACATTGTTTTTCAACAAGTGGAATAGTGGTCCTCCTAGACCTGCAAAGTTTGGTATGAAACGTCTATAGTAACCTATTATTCCTAGGAACACCTGAACATCTCTCTTGTTGAAAGGCGTTTGCATGTGCATAATAGCTTTGACCTTAGCAGGAACAGGCCGCAAGCCATCCTTACTGATAATATAACCAAGGAATTCCAAATGTTCCTTAAAGAAGTTACACTTCCTTGGTTTTAACTTGAGGTTGACAGCAATCAGACGCTGAAATAATACCTCTAAGTGGTCCAAATGCTGACCAAAGGTTCAAGAAAAGATGTTAATATTGTCAAGGTAAACCAGAACACAAGTCAACTTGAGGTCCCCCATCACAGAGTCCATGGCCCTTTGGAAAGTTTCAGGAGCATTTGTGAGTCCTTGTGGCATCCTGGTAGGTTGAAAAAGGCCTTGCTCCATAATAATGGCACACTTTTCCTGGTCTGCCTCTGGAAGGTCAATCTGCCAGTATCTACTGATCAGATCCATTGAGCTGAAGTATTTTGCACCACCCAGCTTGTCCAATGTGTCATCAATGCAGGGCAATGGATAAGAGTCCTTTTTTGTAACAGAGTTCAATTTGCAGTAGTCCATTACTACGTGGTTTGACCCATCCTTTTTCTTTACAATTAACAATGGGGAAGACCAATGGCTTTTTCTGGGTACCAAAAGACCAGATGCAAGTAACTTCTGTAGGTCTTTGTTGACAATGGCTTGGTTGGCCAGACTGTGCCTTATTGGCCTAGAGCGTATAGGGGCAGTGCCTTGCATATCCAAAACATGTTCAACTCCCAGAGCTTTCCCTAGGTCTTAATCATTCTCCGCAAAGTTGTTCTTGTATTTCTCAAAGAGTCAAATAGCTTGGTTCTTCTGGTCTTCTGTTAGTCCATTTAAAGACTCACGTGGAATAAGCAACAAAATGCTCGGTAGGTTGCAAGGTAGTGCAAATTTACTGAACTCACCAAATGGGGTGGCATCCATAAGACTAGAGTTCTCTTCCAGCTTCATGTAGACTAGCAGTTGGTGTTTCTTCACCTTCAGCAATTTATCAGAAAGGTTCCCTAAGAGTACCAGAATCTCTTCCAATAATGACATGACAATACCAGGTAGAATCCAAGGTTCCAGTTGCAAACCATTGTGGAGTCCATATACTTAACCATGCATACCTTTAGGGAAGCTGAGGCTTAGACCTGTATTATGTATAACTTGAGAACCAATTGGAATGGAGAATTCACTAGAGGAATATAAGGGGATCTCTTTGTACTCCTTAGTGGCCAGAGGTAGAACCTTGATTTTGTGTTGATGCAAGGTGTATGCTACTGGCATATCTCTATCAGCATATTCCATATTAACATAATGGATTTTTATTGTAGGGAGGTCTCTTGGTCCATCACCATGATAAAACATTGGTACCAAGTGACCCAGAATGCTGAAGGTGCTATCCCAATGATTGATGATAGTTTTGTAGATTGCAATGAAGCTGCTGCCAATTAAGATATCATAGCTTTCATTGTGCAACACTATTGCCGGGACAGTTACCACCAATTTACCAAAACAAAGTGTTAAAGATGAATAGGCCCCCAAAGCCTTTGTTTTGTCAGGTCCTGTAGTACCAAATTACTCATTGTAGTCTAAATAAGGCGCAAGTTTCAGTTTTTTGACTAGCCTGGTCAACAAAATGTTCCCTAGAGCTCCATAGTCCAGAATTGCCCTTACCAAAAGCTTATGAACCACCAATTCAATGTAAGTGCAATTGTGTTATTCTCTGTAATGAGGGGAGGTAATTTTGGTAATCTTGTGAACGTCTAATCCTTTAAACTGAGCAAGAAACAACTCCAGCGCAGTTGTTAGGTCGGGCTTCAGGGATTTCAAGGTATCCAAATTTATGGAGACTTGTATCAACCTCAATAGTTGAGACAACGTTTTGACGCTATCACTCTTGTGGATGACCTCAGCGTATGGCATGCAAAGTTGTTCAGCGTAGGGTATAGAGATGATGTCAACAGCTTCCTTGGAAGGTATACTCTCTGTACAGATTGCTTACTTCCTTGTAACTGTGTTGACGGCCAAAACTCTATGGAGCAAGTCTTTGTTTATTTCTTCTTTATCTAGAAATTATCTTTTGGGCAAGCTTCTTGGTCCAACAGGCCAACATTGCGGTCAGGGGTGTCAGGATCTGGGGCAATAGGTGGAGAGGGTCAGGAACTACTAGCAGTCAGGGTTTTCTCCTCATCCTGACTGCTTAGCAGTTTTTTGACTCCTCACTGTCTTCTTCTCTGTCATCTTCTTCATCCTTGTCATCCCGCTTGTCTTCCACGTTGTCTTCCTGGTTCAGGTGGCGCACATTAGCCTTGGGTTGCTTGCAATCCCAGGAAAGATGTCCTAATTGCCCACACTTGTAGCAGGTGCGGTTGTTTGTTGTGTTATTGACTGGGGGTGTAGCTACTATTGTAGGTTTCCTAAGAGAGTCCTTATCCCAAGTCTTGCCTTTGGAATCTGTAGAAGAGGACAAAATGACTTTCTTATAGTTGGGAAAGGGGACTTCAAACTGTTCCTTAAAAGATCCCAAATGACGCATGAGCTCAGGGTTTGTTCTTGCACTATATATCCCAGATTTGAGAGCAATAGAAAGCTCTCTATTAGGATGTACATAGTTAAGAAGCGCTCCTTTTACGTCAACAAAAGTGGCAGCTCCCATGGAGACTAGTGTCTGTGCTTCCAAATAGAAGCGTTCTGAGAAATCCATTAGGCTTTCCCCCTTCTTTATCTTCCCTTCTATGAACTCCATTTTGCGGCAAAATAAAGCTTCTTTGCTGCCAAACTCTGCAATGAGGGCCCTGGATACGTTCTTGTAAGTCCGGCCTTGTTTGAGAAGTCTCAGCATTATTATTGTCTGGGTCTCCAAATCCAGACAATCAAAGATGGCTGCATTCTTCATGGCATTGTCCGCCCCATACATAGAGTTATTGTATAGCCGGAGGAGAATGCGGACATTGGCCTTTTTGTCAAACTTTGGCAAGTTTGTTGGCTTGAAATTTGGGATTGCAGCAGAAGTACTAAAATTATAACTTCTTCTAGTTGGGGGTGAGGTATTTCTCTGGTTTGAAGCGCAAAACTGTGCTTCCAAAGCCACATCCCTGGCGTTATTGCTAGTCCTGGAAGTAGAGGCAGCAGCGCCAGGAAGAGGTGTTTCACTGCTATCCAGAACTGGTTCCACTACATAGACTTTCCTCATTGTACGGCCTATGTTGTCTTCATTGCTCTCATAACTATGAAAGGAGCAACGGTCCTCTGACATTGCCTGGCTGACTGTGGACAGGACGCTTTGGATTCTTCCTGTGGTCTACTGTGGACCTGTTTCCAGCACAGTTTGGCTAGAGTAAACTTGAAGTAACTGCTCTACTTGTCCTTGTAGATGCAGAATGTTGCTACATTGCAATTTTACTTCTCAAGCAAGGTACTTTATTGTGTGATTAGCTGCATGCAGTTTGTCTTTGAGCTTCTTCATATGTGAATCCTGTTTTTCAAACATCACATTGTTCTTTTCTTGCATAGCCCAATGGTTGTTGCTTAATGCTGCCAGATTATCACCATTGTCTTCCATGCAGTCATGGTTGTGGTTGATCAATTTTGCTAGCTTGGTAAATTCCACATTGAAATGATTGTAGTCAGAGAGGGATTGCCAAAGGCCCTTGCCAATCTCACTGATGTGTTTGGATAGCTCCTTCATGTCCTGTTGGATAATGGCAGTAACTTCCTTATTGCCTTCCACTGCAACCCCGTCTTCTATCAGTCTTACAGAGCAGCCAAGCAACTCTACCTCTCTACATAGGCAGCAAAAGGTGGCTTCTGAATCCTTAACATGATGAGTTACTGTGCCTAGTCAATTATTATCCAATCCTTTGTGCTCCAGCATAGTCCCAACTATTGTGGACACATAGTTTGTCAGGTGTTCCTCAAGCTGTGTTGACCAGTTTGCTGTGAAGTTTTGGTGAATTGCCAAGTGATTCAATTGATGACTGATATTGGTCATAGAGCTTGTAAGTTTGTCATACAGACAGCGGAGGAAAACCTGCTGATTGTTTATCAAGTTTCCCTGATGAAAGATCAGGGATATTTGATAACCCAGGTGGATCTGCTTATGGCAAATGGCAGGATGTGCAAAGCTGTGGATCTAATCCTTGGCTTGTTTGATTGTTTTCATCTGTATTCAAAGCTGATTTGGAGTTATCCCTGTGAAATTTCAGAATTTCTCTTTAGCTGTAATGCCATAAGAGGGTAGTACAGCAAGCTTCTTGTGGGCTTCCCCATTCTGGTACGCACCCCGGTCCATACTGCTAATAGCTTGCTCCAGCTGTTGCTGGGTAGGCTCTGTGTTTCCCTCTACCTCAAGAGGCACTGGGACATCAAGGTGTAGAGAGGACTGATCCTCAATTAGACAGGGATGCTGCATGTCAGTTGTGAACTGACCAAAAGCCATGCATTCATTAGGCAGACCATCCCTTGTTCCAGCAAGGCAATTGATCTCCGAGAATAACCCATCAGGGTGGTACTGAAGGTGGCAAAGGAAAGTGTGGAGAAGGTTATCTCCATCACCTCCCCACACAAAAGATGAGTCCCCAGCAGGGCGACGGTTATCATTGGACCAATGCATGCTAGAGTGAGCACCAATGTCATATTTCTGCATAGAGTTGGTAGTTGCTTTCACTTAAGTCAAAAAACAACCCTTCTATTACTAAAGATTAGGTCAAGATAAGTATCTAGCCTAATGTGTATAATAAAGTTAAAGTATGTAAATTCAATCTTTTATTTAATCAATCAAGAAAGGAGTTATATAGTAACAGAAGAGATTAACAAGAGGCACAGAACACCAGGATCCTCTGGTTACAGCCTTGTTTCTTCTATCCTTAGCCCACTATTAAACTAACAATTGGCTGATCATTAGTTAATATAAACTCAGGATACAACTTAGTTGATCATTTGATCTTGTTATCATCCAGAGCAAGAGTACCATTGTTCCATGATTCACCAAGCTTAATGGATCAAATGCGTGATTATAGTGACAGCTAGCTTACAACCAATCACTTCATAACACAGGGTCTCAGGCAATTATGGTGGAGAACCTTGTCTTGTTTACGTTTCCTGTGTCCTTACATGAGGTAAGTGTTATTTTTGTTTACCTTTAGGATGATCACTGGGCCTACTTTTTTGGGTTGTAGTTTACTTTTGTCAATGTTCATGACCCAAACTTTGTCACCAACCTTGTGTCTGTTTTTGATGGGGACAAATGTCTTTTTAGACGCTTGTTCTCTCTCTGCTTGATTACTGTTGGCCTCTATGACCTGGGGATCTGAGCAAGGGGGAATTTGCTTGGTATTTCCAGCTTAGGTCCTGATAATGCTTGGATGATGTTGGGCTGTTTACCATAAACTAACTTGAAAGGGCTTTTCCCGGTGGATCTGTTCACACAAGTCTGGCATACAAGCAATGCAGTTGATAGCTGCTTGTACCATTCCTCAGGTCTCTCGTCAGTGAGCTTGGCCAAGGCTTGCACAAGGCTGCCATTCAGCTTTCCCACACGTCCATTGGCCTGAGGATGGTAAGGTGTTGTCACTGTGTGCTGGAACCCATTCTTGGTGAGATATAAATTGGTATCTTCAGAGGTCAGTTCTTTGCCTCTGTTAGTTATCAGGAGTTCTGGCTTTGCAAACTTGCTGATGATTTCTTTCTCTATGAACCACCACACATAATTGTCTGTAAGTGTCTTTACTGCTTGTGCCACTGGCCATTGTGTGGCAAAGTCTATTATGGTAATAATGTACTTCTTCTCATTATGTTTCCCTGGCATGGGACCCACAATATCTAGGGCCCACACCTTGAAGGGAAGTTGCATACAGATAGGTAGTACTGACTTAGGTGGGGTTTTTCTCTTTGCAAATTTCTTGCATACTTTGCATTGGTCCAAGACTTCCTGAACGTCTTGGTACAGGGCTGGCCACCATGCTTTGTGTTTAAGGAATTTATAGAGGTTGCGGTTTTTTGTGTGCCCTAGGTCTCTATGGTAACTTAGGATGGTGTCAGCTTGCTGATGTGTGGGAACATAAGGGATGGTGGTTCTATCAGAATTTTTTGATGTAAGGTTCCTATACACGTCTACAAATAAGTGCTTGTTCTTAATGACTGTTTCCATTGTTATGTCTGTGGTGCCAGGAGAGAAACCTTTATCCTTTGTCTGAAGTACCAAGAGGGGCCAGTCTGGGTTGAGCCCATTCTCTCCTCTTGTGGCTCAGACGTACAGGCGGGACAGGGTGTCCACCATGGCAAGCTCTGGACCAGGCTTGTACCGTATGAGCATATTGAATCTCTCCAGTGTCATGAATGCCACCATTCACCATGTTTCAATTTTTCCTTCAGTGGATTATTTTGAGGACAACTCCCTCTCTTTTGTGTTTGCCCTTTGAAATGAGTCTGGCTCCAATTAGGAAATTCAATTGTTCAGTTTACTGATCCTGCGCAACTCACTTGCCCCACTCATAATTGTGGTAAGTGATCCTACCATCCATGTACTGTTTTGTGGTAAAGCTACACAGTATATATTCCATTAAATTTCTACCAATAAATTTTGAGTTCTATTCAGATTTTTGTCTTTGTGTCTCCACGTACTTCAGCGCCTCTCTAGCCATGTCTAGCAGATATTATCCAATCAGGGCCACAAGGTAATTGCATAGCCTTCCCTGCTGTTTTAACCAAGTCTTAGTACTAATCTAATACTAAGATTAGGATTCCCTATTGTGTATCTGTGCTGCGCCTCAGGTCACAAAAAAAATGGTGCTCACTACAGAGACTTTAAGCCCCTTGGTTACCCCCTTTGCAACTACATTTTCAGGACCTTTGCCTCTTCCCATACAAGAGCCAAATTTGACTGAAATTACCAGTCCTCCTATTGAGGAAGACATTGCTGAACCGCCTATTGTCCCCACTGTGCTGAACCTTGGTAATGGTCCCCCCTAGTGGCCTATCCTTTGGGTACCCCTGGCTTGGAACAAGTCATGGTGGTAGCCCTTGGGTTAGCCTGTGATAGGGCCATCCCTTGCCTCCAGCTTCAGTTTAGTTGAGCATAATACTACAAAATGAGTGTGGCTCCACAATTTCCACAGCATCTCCTCTCAGCGGCTGGCTCTGCTGAACACCTATTGTCATCCTTTGTACAAATTGCCTTAGCCCATCATCAAATGGTGTTAGGGCTCCACATTCAGGAGATTTCATCTCTACAAGTGGCTGTCACTCATCACTGGGATCAGTTTGCAGCCTACCAGCGGTGGATCCACTCCCTGTTTTCCTTGGTATCAGACAATCAGTGCAACTCTGTTACCTCCCAAACCTGCTTGGTCAATTCCATTAAAAAAATGCATCAGTCCATCCCTGAGTACGTCAGAGAGCGTCTACATGTGTTTCACCAGTTGGAACAGCCCTGGCGCACCCAAGTAGATTCCACCCTGAACGCCTATCTCTCTGATTTTGAACAACTTGTGCAGCAGCTCAATAAGTTCTGCACTTACTCCTTTGATTGATTACAGCAAGTAGAAGCCCTTTCTTCTAAAGGCCTCCTCAAACTTGGCAAGAAATTTGATCAGGAAAGGGCTGCTACTGCCGCTATCATTGCCAAACTCTAGACTCAAGTAAATGAACTATCTACCTCCAAATTAACTGCCCCGCTTTCTCCTCCATCTGATGAGTTAGAAGATAGAGAACAGAGACTATGGGATGCCATTCAAGATTTAAGAGCATCCACCTGCAGTCAGGATTGCCCTACTGAAGCCCCTCAGCCTGATCCTCAAGTGCTTGCTCTGACAACTCAAGTTGCTGACTTACAACAAGAGGTTGCTACCTTGCGTGAGATGATGGCGTCTGCTGTTAGTCCAACTGGGGTTACTGATGAAGATGGCTGTTGCCCTGGCTTGTCAGGAGCTCCCCACATTCACTAGGGCTAGAGAGTTGATAGCTCTAGCTAATAAGGTGGACCATTTGAAACAAGGCCACTCTGAGCTTGATAAAGACGTACAAGAAATGAGTGAGTTAATCAATTGAGTGAATGACAGGTTTGCTCCTTGTCTTTTGGTGGGTCTGTCTCTCACCTCCCAACTGGCTGAACTTTCCACGGTACTAACTGCACAGGGCTAACACCTAGATGTTACTGAGCAGCAGACCACCCTAGCTACTAATATGGGTATCTGCTCTGCTGAGACCCTGACTACTCTTGAAGAAAGTGTTAGCCAGCTGTGGGCCAGACAGCCCCCCTCCAAATCTGAAGCAGAATTATCCCTGCGCATAAATGTACTCAATAGCAACAATGGTGGTCCAGCTCCTGAAGCACACTTCAAACCTATCTTTAAGCAAGTCTTTGACCCCAAAACCTTGACCATTGCAGTTTTCCTAACTATCTATGAAACTGCCATAAGAAGAGCCTCAGATGAGGTTAAGAAGGAACACATTCTAACCTGTATGCACCTGACCTGTCAATAGGTAGTAGTGCCAGATCTTCCCACCATCAAGACTTGGGAAGAAATGAAGCAGCTTTTAATCAACAAATTTGGTTGCAACCTTATTTTGAAGTGAAGAAGGACGCCTTCATGCATATTGCTTTCAAACCTAAGGAAACTAGCTGAATTTGCAGATAGATTTTACATGGAAGGACAGCAACTGATCACAAGCTGCCAGTTGACCGCACATGAAGTGTACATGGCTTGCACTCAAGCCCTCAAGGTTAACCAGCTTCTTTGTCTTCACTTTAAGACTCATAAAGCCATGCTTTCTTCTAAGAAAAGCATAAATACACTGTTGCAGGATATGCACCTTACCCATTCCAGAGAAGTTGTGCGGGAGAATCCTGTCACCTTTAACTCTGGTTTGTCTTCACGTGGCCTGTGTATCCTCACCATGAACTCACAGAATCCTCCTTGACAACAGGGTTTCCATAACTGTGGGCAGATAGGTCACCATTCCTGAGTCTGCACCAATCCTTGGGTTGAAGGAGCTTATACCAAAGAGCAGGCAGGAAAAGAACAGTTAGCCTAGAGGTGGAGACGCTATTGGTTGACAATCCTTCCCAGTCTCCTTCAATCCCCCCCTCTATTTCTGACTTTGAGCCTGCTGACATTGAGGCTCCTCCCATTCTGCTGCTATTCCACAGCACCTCTGATGACTCTGACATGGACAATTCTGATATGGAAGATCCCAAAACCTATGGGTATTCAGTCCTTGCCATCCCAAAACTATTGTAGTCCCTTATAAGCTACGTTCTGGGAAAACTACAACAACCGTCAAGCCTCTGCCTGAAGCCAAGGAGGTTGTCTCTTGCCCATACCTCACTTAAGCTAAGAGATTCCTGTGCTTGTAGAGTCTTCCAAGGAAACTTCTGAGGTTGCTGACGCTGTGTTCAAAAATGTTTCAGTCTTGCTTCTTCTCCAGATGGTCTATAAAGAGTTCCCGGGCCTAAGATGCATGATTGAAAAATGGGACAAAGAGCTGGAAGAAGCCCAAGACATTTTGGCTGTCCTCCCTCCCTTTGGTTGTACTACCACTTGTATGGAAATATTCATTCAGAAGATGAAAATCAAGGCCGTCTTAGACATAGGGTTTCCTGTTAATGTTGTCTCCTCAAAGCTTGTCAAGACGCTCAAGCTTATCCCTAACCTAAACTATCACCAGTTGTATGGCACAGCTGGGCTATCCATGACTTGTGCTATAGGGGCATACTCTACTCTCCCTATGCAGTTTGACAAGCTACTCCTATCTGCACCTGCTGTTGTTGTGAAGAATGATAGCTATAACCTCTTAGTTGTTACTTGATTCCTTAGGGAATACAATGGGATCATCAACTTGAAGGACAGCTACCTCTCTATATTAGGGTACAAGGTTCCTATGATCTTTGAAAAGCCAGTTATAGTTCCTGGGAAGCGCCTCAAGACATGTGCCCTAGAATATCCCACTGGTGTTTTCACCCTAAAGTATTGTACCCATTCATCTAACATGAAGTGTCCTCCTATGGCTTGCCCTGAGTCTGAGGGGATTCCTCTCTTGGTCACTTCCGCTGTAACCATCCCCCCAAAATTTCAAGCTATCCTAGACTCCCAAATATCATATGAACTACCTGAACAAACCTTCTTGGAGTTGTACTCTCCCCCTCATTAGGACGCAACAAACCTTATCTCTGTTCTAGAGTCCTAGATGTCTCCCATAAGGACCCTGTTCAATTGTTGGTAGCCAACCTGACTGCTCTCCCCATGCATGTGTCTAGAGGGCAGGTTGTTGGCTATGGCAAGTTGTTGAATGCTCCTGACGTCCTATCACTACATCCCTTTGGTACAGTCCAGGGCTTTAATTTACCTGAAGATGAGCCCCAAGTCCTATCCTTATTCACTGCTCAAGACTTCCCACAACTATCCCCAGTGCAACAAAAAGAGGTGCTTGTCCTGATAGATCAGTTTTCAGATATCTTTGCTAAAGACAGCACTGATTACAGTCTTGCTAAAGGCGTCATTCATCAGATTGACACTGGTGACGCTCCCCCTTCTGCACTAAACCATATTGCCGCAGTTGTGTAGAGGACGCTTAAGTGTCTAAAGAGCTCAAACAACTTCTAGACGCTGGGCTACTTGCTCCTTCCCAAAGTCCATGGGCCTCCCCCTTACTCATCCTAAAAAAGAAGGATGGAACTCATTGTATTGTGATGGAATACCAACGCTTGAATTCCTTAACCACAAAGGATTCCTACCCCTTACCACACATTAACAATGCTCTCTGGCGCCTTGGGGGCTCTAAGTTATTCTCTGCTATGGATCTGGCTTCTGGTTACTAGCAAGCTGATCTATCTCCCAAAGATAGACAGAAGGCTGCACTCATCACTTCCAAAGGATTGTTTGAGCCTACACAAATGCTGCAAGGACTCTGCAATGCCCCAGCTACCTTCTAAAAAGCCATGGACTCCATCCTCTTTGACTTGAAGCTTTCATGTGTCTTAGTATACCTAGATGATATAACACTCACAGCGCCACCTTTACAGATCACCTGACTCACTGCAATGAAGTGTCAAAACAGCAGGTTTGACCCACCAGCAAGGTTCTGAGTAAGCAGGTTTGTGACCCACAATCCAATTATCCAGTCACTTGAAGCCAGACAAGGAAGTTGACTGAAATTTCCAAATTCAACAACATGAACAGATGATGGTCCCTTATGGTGGATACCTTGTTTTGGCGCTTGACTCATTACCAGGATTAAGCCACCCTCTTCACCATCCAACCGTGTGATCAACACAATCATGTTCCTGTTATCCATGACTCACATTAACTATATAGTTATTATCTCTCAATAAAGAATATCATCTAGTTTCTAAATATTTTCCCGTTTTAACTCTGCTAAAACAGCACAGTTACAACAGAAGTATTCATAAAGATTTGAGAGGCTGGCCTTAAACTGAAACTATCTAAGTGTTCTTTTTAAAGAACACCTTGAGTTCTTGGGCCATGAGGTAATCCAGACGGGGATTTGCCCAATGACCAAGAAAGTTGAGGCCATTGAAAAAAATGTTCTGCCCTCCAACCTGTGAGAAGTAAAAGTCTTTCTGGGTATGATGGGTTACTACAGACAGATCATCCCTGAGTTTGTCAATACGAGCAAACCTTTAAATCAACTGTTAAGCAACGTCTCTTTTGAATGTACTGCCAGTCAGCAACAAGCATTTGAGACCCTTAAACAGAAACTCAAAGAGGCTCCCATCCTAGTGTATCCTGGCTACAATAAGGAATTCATCCTAGACATTGATGCTAGTGACCTGGCTATTGGAGTCATCTTGGCCCAACTAGATGGTGAAGGTGTGGACCACCCTGTAGCTTATACTTCCTGTGTCCTGAACAAGCATGAGAAGAATTACAGCATCACAGAGAAAGATAGCCTTGCTGTGTTGCATGCAGTCAAGCAGTTTTGTCATTATGTGCATGGCACCTATTTCACTGTGGTCACTGACCACACTTTGCTTAAGTAGTTACAGCAGGTTAAGGAACCAGAAGGACAACTAGCTAGATTGGCTCTCCGCCTGCAAGGTTACAACTTCACTGTGCTACATTGTCCCAGAATCCAACATCAAAATGCTGATGGGGTGTCCCAAATGCCCATCCTTGCTCTAAACCCTGCTGAGGCCAATCAACTATATGAACTAATTGAATATTCTTTCTCTTGGGAGAGCAAGACAGAAGAAGTCCAAATTGCTTTATCCAAATTATCTGAGGACACGCTCATTTGTGACAATCAGCTCAAGAAATTACAAGACCAATACTTGCCTTATGTACAGCCTAGTCTTTGCCTTTTGTTGGTGCTTCAAGCTCATAAGGAGATGGGACATGAAGGCATTGCCAAGACCTATGACTGGCTCCAGAAAAACAATTTCTGGGGTAAGCCTTTGCCTGCTGATTCCAGATGTCATTGCTAGTTGTCACAATTGTCAGCTCCAGCGACCTCAAGCTGCCTCTCATGAGTTCAAGCTAGTCCCCCCACAACACGCCTTTCACACTGTCAGTATTGACGCTTTAGGGCCTCTCCCTTGCTCCTTCTCCGGTTGCCGCTTTATCCTAATTACTGTTGATCATTTTAGAAAGTGGGTAGAAGCTTGTCCTATTAATGACATCACCGCCAAGACAACTGCTGCCTTCCTGTTGCAAGACGTTTTCTACTGCCATGACTGCCCTCAAGTGTTATTATCTGACAATGGGACTAACTTCAACGCCAAGTTGGTAACCTCTGTTGGTGAGGCTCGGGATCTCACCAATCTTTCTCTGCCCCTATAATCCTTCTACCAATGGGGGTTTGAGCGTGCAAATTAGACTCTGGTTTTTATCATGCGGAAACTCACTTATTCTGACACTGCCAACTGGGATCTATACTTACCTGCCGCTTTTTATTTGCTTTTTGCCCTAGCAAGCACTGTGTCACCAGGTATTCTCCATTTTCTATGCTGTATAGGAGTGAGGCTACCACTCCATTGCTCTTGGGAGCCCCCTACTCTCCTCTGATAAGGCTATGAACCCTGATGAGCATATCAAAGATCTAGTCAACTGCATCATTGATATACAGGCTACTGCATACACTTCTGCGGTTAAGACCAATATGCTTGAGCTTTCTCCTGACAATGCTGGACGCTCTCCCTTGCCTGAGTTCAAAATTGATGACCACATTCTCTACTATCAGCATAGAGTAGGAGAATGCGCTCACAAGCTAGATACATTGTGGGTTGGACCTTTATAAGTGACTTTTAAACAAGGGTCAGAGTACACTGTGAAACTCCTATCCAGTGGTCGTCCATTTGTCTGAGTGCATGCCAAGTTCCTCTGTAAGTACTAATCCCCTAAGGCCAATATAGAGGGGGGCAATGTTGTGAATGCCACTGTTCACCATGTTTTGATTTTGCCTTTGATGGGTTATTTTGAGGACAAATCTCTCTCTTTCACTTTTGCCCCTCAAAATGAGTCTGGCTCCAAATTGGGAAATTCAATTCTTCAATTTTATGATTCTGCGCAACTCACTTGCCCCACTCATGCTTGTGGCAAGTGATCCTACTGTCCTGGTAGTGTTTTGTGGTATTTTTAATCACTATATATTCTATTTCACTTTTACCAATAAAAATTAAGTTCTATTCACATTTTTGTCTTTGTGTCTTCACATACTTTGGTGCCTCTCTAGCCATGTCTAGCAGATATTATTAAATCAGGGCCACAAGTTAATCACATAGCCTTCCCTACCATTCTAACTAAGACTTAGTATGAATCCAATCCTAAGGTTAGGATTCCTGTTGTGTATCTGTGCCGCGCCTCAGAACATGACAGCTTCCAACCTTCTTTTTGACAATCAGGAGAGGGGAAGCCCAAGGACTTTTACTGGAGACCAGTAAGCCAGACCTTAATAGTTTTTAAGCTCCTCATTGGCTACAGCATGATTTGCTTGACTACGCTGTATAGGTCTTGAACAGATGGGTGGACTGCCTTGGGTGTCAATGTGATGGGCAAAATCTACAGCCTTTCCCAGGTCTTAGTTGTCCTTGGCTAACACATCCTTATACTGAGCAAAGATATCTATGACTTGATCTTTTTGCACTTCAGAGAGGCCAGACAGAGTGTCACAACTTATGACTGATAGTACCAGTGGTTGTTTGCAAGGTAAACCCAACTCAGACAAGTCCGCAAAGGGGGCAGTCTCCTGTAAGTTGTCATGCTCTTCTAGCTGTATGTAAGCCAGAAGCTGATGTTTAGAGACAACCATTGCTTGTTGACTCATGTTGGCCAAGAGTATGAGCACTTCCTTCTTGCTTGGCATGAGGATGCCTGCTGCAACCCATGGCTCTAGTCTGGAGGCATTAGGAATGCCAAATATTTCTCCATGAGTGCCAGCCAGTAGAGCCAGCAAGAGGCCTGTATTGTGAATCACCTGAGAGCCAGGTAGGATAGTCACATTACAGGAGGCGTATACTTGGATTCCCTTGGCTTCCCCAATTGAGGGAGGTAGCACCTTAGCATTCTTACTCCACAGTGTCCAGACAACTGGCAGTTCCTCATCTGTGTATTCCAGGTTGATATAGTGCAGACAGCGTAAGGGCAGGTCAAAAGGGTGGTTGCCATGGTATAACATGGGGATAGAGTGGCCTAAGATCCCAAATGTATGGTCTTCATGGTTGGTCACAGTGCCATACTAGACCATGAAGCTAGTCCCAATAGGAATGTCATAGCCGTTATTTTCCAGAACTATGGCAGGGGCAGTAACCATTAGTTTCCCAAAGAACAGAAGGAGGGAAGAGTAGGCTCCCTTTGCTATAGTGGTCTGAGGCCTGGCTGTGCCAAATTCCTCATGGTAAGCCAAGTCTGGGGCTAACTTCATATTTTTGATCAGGCGGGAAGAGATTATGCTCCCTGGAGCACCAGTATCCAGTATGGCTTGTACGTGGGTTTTGTTCACTGCCAGGTTGATATAGGTACAATTCTGGAGGTCCTCTCTGGTCTCCACAATCTTGGAGATCTGGTGTACGCTCAGTCCCTTGAACTTCTCCAGGAAAGTAGCCATGGCAGCTCCTACAGCTGGGCTTGCTTCCTTGAGGGATTCTAGAGGTGCTGAGACGTTTACTGTACACAGAAACTTGGCCAGTTGTTCAGTGCTGTCCTCCTCATGAGTGGCTTCAACACCTGGTTGGGCCAGTTGTTTGGCATAGTGTAAGGATAATGTTCTCTGAGCTATTTGAGGGATAACCACCTCAGGGCGCAGTGTATTCTGATGAGTTTGAGTGTTAACTATGAGGACTTGATGTAGGAGATCCTCATGAACTCCTTCATATTCAGTATCCTTGCAAATTGATTGGGAGTTGAAGTAAATTAGAGAGGGTTCATCCTTAGGTTTAACTCAGAGGATGGTAGAGCATCAGGCCTCTGAGCAGGTTTTCTGGGGGCAGCAGTATGAGGGGAGATAAGGGTGTTGTAATTACAAAGGCAGCCAAGGATTTCTCCTTGCCCTGGCTGCTTAGTAGTTTTTTGACTGGTCCTCAATATCAGCGTCCTTGGTATAGTCCTCCGCAGCGTCCTCTGTGCCTACATGGTGGACCTTTTTAAGGGGATTATTACACTCCCAAGAGAAGTGGCCAGCCATGCCATATTTGAAACAAGTACAGGAAACATTGTTGGCTGGAGCGGGCCCAACCTTGTCAGAAGGCTTAGGCATCTCCACAGCCACACAGGGTCTATAATCAGCTTGCTGGCAGGGGAAGCCTTTGGGTGAGAGGGACTTCAAACTCCTCCTTGTAGGTACGTAGGAGGCAAATCAGGTCTGGAACGGTGCCAGTGTTGTAAATACCCAACTTAAGAGCCAGAGATAGTTCCCAGTTGATATGTACCACATTGAGGAGTGCTGACTGCACATCAATAAACTGCAAAGCACTCATAGATGACAGGGTTTTATCTTCAAGGTAGAAACTAGAAGTGAAGTCTTCTGGGGTCTCCCCCACCTTTATCTTGATGTCAGAAAAGTCCATCTTGCAACCAAGAAGGGCTTCTTGGCTGCCAAATTCTTCCATCAGGGCTCCAGAAACATTGGCAAAAGTCCAGCCATTCTCAGGGAGGCGCGGCAAGATGATAGTTTGGGTCTTGGAATTGAGGCAGTTGATGATTGTGGAGTCCCTCATGGCATTGTGTGCGCCATACATGGAGTTCTGGTACAGACGTAAAAAAATGGCCACATTGCTCTTGCAGTCAAACTTGGGTAGATTGACTGGCTTGAAGTTGTTGGAGCCATGTTGGGGGGGGCAGGTGTGATCCTCACTGGAGAGCAGGCAAGACGTGAACAGCTAAGGGTAGAGGCGGCAAACCTAGCCTCAGAGGCGCAACAACAATTTTCCTCTTGCTGGGCTTCACTTTCACCTTCTCTGTCTTGAGAAGCTCCAGAAGCTTCAGTGGTGGCCAGGACGTCATCCTTGGACTCCAGTACTGGCTCTAATACTTGTACAGCGTTGGGAGCCAACCAAGTGTGGTCATCATTGCTTTTGTAGCTATGATAGAACTCAGGACTAGAGGACCTCAGTGGACTGTGGTGACTCTTGGAGTTGATGAACATAGCCTGTAATTTGACTGCCATAATCTTATTGTCCATCCTATCTAATTAGCTCTGGAAGGCGTCCAGGAGAAGTTGTTGCTCGTCCAGCTCATCTTGGTAGACCTTGTTCTCCTGATGGGTGATATCCAAGTCATCTTCCAGAGAGGTGATGCGCTTTTCATGGGTGGCAAGCTCAGCTTGGAGAAAGGCTATCACCTCCTTGTCTTTCCTGGCTTGGGTCTAGCTATCAGCTCTATCATGGGATTTTTGAAGCTTGAGGCAACCCTGAAGCTCTGACACAGTGTGGTAGCCATCAAACAGACAGGTAAGGTCAGCGCTTTGTTGGACCAGTTCTGCCTGCAACTTCTTGTAGTGGTCAAAGAGCTCAAGGACAAACAACCAATAAGGTGAATGGAAGTGAAGCTGTCCATAGTGATAGGTGGGGAGTTAAATGAGGGGATGATGACAAGACAACAGCTCAAGACTTCCACCTCATGAGTCAGGCATTGAACCATGGGGCCAGTTTCAAGCACATGACTTGTCACCACGTTAATCCAATTGGCGTCTACACCCTGATGGGTGAGGGTCTAGACCACATCTAATGGGACCAGCTTGGCTATTCCTCTATTGATGGCGTCAACCCAGTGAAGTATGGTATTCTGGGCTTTGGTAACTTTGGCAAGGTACTGGTTAACAGTGGTGAAAGTGTTGCCAAGCTCAGAGTAAAGGACCTGGAGAAACAATTGTCAATTGAATACCAGTTCTCCCTGGTCATGCACTAGGCTTTGAATGCAACCCAGGTGCATTTAATTGGGGTATACAGCAGGATGAGTGAACTGTTGTAAATAGTCCTTGATATGTTCAACAGTGCAGAGGTCATGACAGAGATGGTCAGGGTTGACCTGGGAGAGGTTCTGGAAACAAGCCAAGGAGTTTTCAGCAGAAGGTTGCTGAATAGCCAGATGTTCAGAGCAAGCATCATTGTCAGCAGCACCAGAGTCCATGACATGGATGGCACTACAGATGGCGTCCTTGGAGGGGGGAGAGTTGGAGCCCATTTCCAATGGGGCAGGGGCTTGCAAGAGCAGTGGTTGACCAACAACAATGGCTTGGGGGCGTTGGTCTTTAGGCATGAAGTGACTGAGAGTGGGAAGGCCACAGGGAGCGCCTGCTCTTTCCCCAGAATGGGCATTAGCAGCAGTGAAGGCAGATGCCTGGTGATATGGGGAAGCAGTGTCAGAAGACTCAGCCAGGGGCATTCCTCCCTCCTCATAGACAGAACCGCGGAGGTGGGGGCTGGTGGTGTGGTAAGACATGAGTGCCAATTTTGTATTTGTAGCAATAAGGGGTGCTATTTTCTAAAAATAATTAGTAAGTAAGCTATTTCTCAATACAATACTTGTAGATGTTATAGTGGCAGCCTTTAGATAGGACAGAAGAAAATAAGGTATTATGACAAAAACTAGTGCTTTATTTGATAGAAAGACGCTTATATAGTATAAGGTGGGGAAATTTTCACCAGGGGAAAGGAGGCACAGAAAGAAGGACTTTCCAAATGGAGGATAGTGGAAAGGCACAGTAGAAAGAGCCGCACAAGAGAACAATCAGCTCTAGCGCCTTGCCTAATGGAGGCCTGTGGCAATTATTTCCTTGTCTAATTAGTAACTTTGGAAGTGAAGCCTGCGCTAGATGCGCAATTGGAATACACTTCAAAAACCTGTTTTCTAGGCGTTTTAAACTGCCAGGGATTTCTTCCCTGCCTCCATTAATTTTTTGGAGCTTTCAAAAGATTTTACAACACAAACAGCACACAACAAAGTTTTGGACACTATGTTTAACTTGGAGTTTGAGCTGGACAGGGATCAAACCAGGAACCCTAAAGTTGATTCATATGTTAGTCTACATTCAACAGTTAAACATAGTTTACCTTTTTATGTGGGCTTGATTCATTTGGATTTTGCTTTTGCCTTTGCACCTAACTTTGAAATGGTCAATAATCAAGTAGAGAACATCACTTACTGCTGCGCATCTGATTGGCTGCGTACTTTCCCTTTGCTGCTCTCTAAATTACTTGGTCTATATTTAAACTAGACTCTGCACTTAGTTTTCACTGAGTTTCATCTAGATCACCACCTAATTTTGGTTGTTCTTGTGGCTACCTTCTAGACCCTCTTAAATGCAAGTGTTACACTTAAAATTATTAAGTCACAGGTATAGCAACATATGATCAGAGTGATCAGTTCAGCCTTTCTTTTAATGAAACTTGGTTCTAAATCCTCTCCCACTCAGTTAGCCTCTTAAATGTTTGTAGCTAACCAATGAGGTATATAAGGTAGCTACCTTTATCATTCTTACTTGTTCCAACAATAAATATATTTTTCCCATATTAAGCTTGTCTACACCTATCTCATACCCCTTTTTTGAAACCATGAAAGGAAGTCAATTCCTGTTCTGGTTTCTAGTTCTTTTCTTTCTGTGGTACTGGGCCTTGAAGATCCAACTCCCACCACCAACTGTCACAACTCTTCTGCTGACAACTCCCATCAGAAGGAGTTCCTGATAAATGGTTGGTTCAAATACCCCTCAGGTCACTGGGGAAGAAAGTGTCAGTACAGCCAGTCCACAAATTCACCTCCATCAGTTGAACCTTCCTTGGTGAGACCAAATGCCTCTTTCTACCTGTTATCTTATCTGGTGGGCTATTACTTGCTGGGTAGATTCAGTTCAACAATGGGTTGGTTTGCATTCCTGGGGCACTTCAGTCACCTGGCTATGGTTACAGTTCCTATTGGTTTGGTTATTGCAGGGCTCAACTTAGGGCTTTGGATCATCAGATTGGGAACTTGTTCCCTCTCAAGTAGGTCCCTGACATAAACATAATTAACCTTTATAAAACTTTGCTGCAATAGGGCAATTGTGAAATTTTTTGTTGCTTGACCCCTAAGTGAACAGTACTTTGTCTAATCCATTCAGGATCTGCAACAATGAGGATGCAGGAAAAGCCCCAATCATAATACCAGCTTTCTTGAACCATTCCCAGGCCAACTTGTATAGCTTCCTATTCTTGTTTCAATTAGTAGGTTTGGCTGCTGCAAATTGCATTTTGAAGTCTGCTTGGCAGCAGCCAGACCAAAATGACCAACCAGAAAGTAGCTATAGGGCAATTATTCCACCTCAAATTCCACCTAACATTATTACACATTACCATTCCAAATTCCAAGTATTTAGTCAGTAGCATTGGGGGTTTTCCCAGTGCTCTAACAACTTCAATTAATGAAAAGATAAATTTGTTTTCTATATTCTTTACTTATTAGATTAGTAGATTTTAAATTAACTCTCAGATGAACTGGAAGCAGAAATTTCTTCTGCTTCTGCTCTGCCTAGTTTTTTGGTTTCCTCTTGCTGAAGTTTGCAAATTTGATTCCAATATCTGAGTCAAGGATGCTACCAAATCTTTGGCTTGGGATTATCTGTATACTAAACATCAGTTTCCACACGCATGTGATAAACACACTCCTCTGCCTTCTTTGTCTCCTCCTTTGCCTCCCCTAGTGATTTTTCCAGGAGCACCTTGATATGTCTTGACTTATGTTGAAGTATACTATGGGTTGACTCATTTTGCTCCTTTCTTGAGTTCTTATAAATTATAGTGCTATGTGGTGAATACCTTGATGGTTGGGATTCCAGTAGGATTTTCTTTGGTGGGCTTCCATCCCACTGATCTTTAACATTGCTTAGGTTCCTTCCTACCTCAGGAATGAACCCCTGATGGTTTGTTAGCGCCCATACTGGAACACCTCCTGGGTGTTTCAGGGAAATCCTACTCTAACCAAGTTCTCATCTATTTTTCTTTCATTAAGTGCCTGGCTCTGGTAATTATAGCCACCATCCTCAGTGTGACCATCTACAAATTACTGGGCCTTTTTTGAAACTCCCACAAGGAAGAATTGGCTAAAACCACCTCCAATTCTCAGATGAAAACAGTTATCTTGAACACTATCTCCAATGTCACGGCTGAGAATAACAAAGGGAGCAAGATACTAATTCTTTTAGCCTTCCTTAAGTCCCTCTTTGAGACATCCTCCAACCAATTCCATACAGGTGCTCAAAAGGTTTGCCATGTGGCAGAATTTTTTTGGGCAAGGCCTGCATGTGGTATGCCAAAGCAACACTGTAGGGTGAAGACCTTCTTGGGGATTACACCCATTTTTGTGATTTTCTCTTAGCTACAGTCACCCCAGAACAAAGCAAACAGGAACTTTGGGATAAAATATTCAGTATGTACCAAGGGAAGATGGTTGTTCAGGACTACATCAACAAATTCTCTTTCCTGAAACAAGCTATAGGTATGGGAAATGATGAGGCTTGTTACTTATTTAAAAATAAGTTGTCTTTTGAGCTTAAGAACTTCCTTGCTCATCACAAACTTTCCAAAAAATTTGATACCCTTGTAAAGGAAGTGACCAAATGGGCTACTAAGGTCAAAAAATTACCCTCATGGAACCAAAGCCCTCCTGTCTACAATAAGGCACCCCAGCAAGTCACAACCAAGATCTTCACTAATCTTCCCAAGGGCTTGATCCCTAAAGAAGGAGGGGGATACCAACTGGCTCCTTCTGAGAAGCTTTGAAAAGTGCCATAAATTAGACTGCCTGGGTAAAATGGTCAAGGCTATCAGTGGAATTAATCCTGATAGTCAAGGCTGATCTGGTTTGCACCCAAATCCGTCAGATCTAACAGATTTGCATTTCCAATTGTATCTTGGATGTTAAAATGATTTGGCCAACCTTTTACATCCTGATGAATCAAGTTCAGGCACTGCAAGTGACTTCCATAATGAGCAGCTGCAAGCTGCAGCCACTCTGGGGTAACACGCACCTACTATTCCCCTCTGGATTGTCTGGACCATCCCTAGATGGAAAGAACGTGGATGCAAGAGCCTGGTGGACACCAGAAGATTCTGTAATATTCCATACAATGGTACAGGTTAAAATAACACTCCTGCATCCATTGTACAGCCTTTCTAGTATATAAACTTCCCTTCTTTCCCAATAAAAACATAATTTTCACATTTACATCTTGCCTTTATACTATACTCATTTTTTACCTTAGAATAAAAGGTAAAGACTACAGTTTCATTGGACTTGTATTATTTTGTGTTTAGGCCTGCAACCATACTCTTACAAGCTAGCACTCCAGATGTTAACCTCCAAGACGTCCATAAGGCCCAAAAAAACAACATTGGTGCTCACTCCTGATATGTAATCATCCAGAAACAACAAACCTGCAGGACCCCCCCCTGCCATAGTTATGTTTTAGCTCAGGGAGGGAATGGTCTTCTCTCTGCTTCTGCTTTGGCATACCTGCAAAGCATACTCCAGCAGACACTGGAGATGTCTTTCCTGGAAACCACCAACCAGGATGGTTCTCCCCAAAACCCCCAAGCACTGCCTGTGCTTAGCAGTTTATGGGAGACGTACAGAGACCTCCTACCATCTAATGATATCAAACCTTGAAAGTGAATGTGGCTATTCCTAATCCAGTGAATGCCAAAATAGCTCCCTCCTTCCAGACCTTGGACTCCACTATTCAAGGAATGAACAAAGGAGCAGTTCAAGATGGGAAACCTTGACTTGCCTGACAATCTTGCCAGCATATGAACCCTCCATCAGAGAGATATTCCAGACCCTGAGTCATATCACCCCCAGCCAGCCCAAGAAAGACATGAAGACCATTGACCAGATGAAAAAGTACCTTTATTACTCTGTACACCCTGCTATCTGCCATAATTGAGTCCATCTTGCCCATCAAGAGAACCTTCTCCTGCATCAAGGACAGTTGATTGTAGCCCAGCGGAATTTCTTGCAGACCCTGTACTCTGAACTCAGCTCAAAATTTGGCTTGGTTAACCAACAGATTGCTGAGTTAGTCATAAATCAGATTTCTTCAACCCAATTCATGGAGACTATGGAGCAATCATTCCAAAACTACATTCCCTAGGTGGTTCAGCAAATCCTTAGCAACTATGAGTTGGACCCAAATTGGATTTCTGTAGTAAATAGACATGTCAAAAGTTCTAGGGACCTCTTCCAGGCCATTTTACAGGAACTGGAAAAGATTACCCCAGGCTCAACAACTGAAAAGACCACTGGAAATGACACCAATATGCTCCATAAAGAAGTAATGGAACTCTTTTGTCACTTCTGCTCCTTGGAAAAGAACGTCTAGGAAATCCAACATGACAATAAATTCTTGTATAGTGATCTATGCACCTTCCAGGCCCAATTAGCTGAAGGACTCAAATACCTCAAGGCCATTCATGTGGGTCCCAAACATGACCAACAAAGACAGGCCGCCTTAGAACAGGTCAACCAGACCTTTGCTGAGACCACTCATCAGAAGATTCAAGGCTTAGAGGATGAAGTGATGGACTGATAAAGGAGAACCAGGTCATCAAAGAGGAGCTCTAGGACCCCAGAGCCACTCTCTTCACTCTCCAGGATCAGATTGACTGCCTTACTGCTTGTCTACTGGTCTCCCCTCCCAGAGGAATAATGATACACTTTGAGGAACCTAGAACAATTAGTAGACTTTCTTTGGGTAGCCAGGCATACTCCTCTGACAATGAATCTTATCACAGCTATGATGAAGATGATGCTTCCCAAAGAAATGTCCCTAGGAACATCATGATAACTGAAGCAGTACTGGAGAGCAGCAAAAAAAACCTGGCTACTCCTGAACAAACCAGATTGCAGGAACGTCAGGCTGCTTCAGAAGCTAGATACCAGGCTTCCAGAAGCAACCACTCTCCCATCCAAAGATAAGTTAACACAAGCAATGTGATCCCTAACTTTAAGCCTGTCACAACCCATACCAGAGTCCAACTGGACTCCCACAGGGGAGGTAGGCTGGGCCTGGAAGGCCATGTACACAATAGGTGCAATAAAGACCAGATAGTTGACTGCAGTAGCTAATTAGCGCCAACTCCCAGTATGAGACACAACCTGGTTGGCCAGCCCCAATACTGTGATGTAGACAAACCCCAACTTACTGAAGTCCTGGGCAGGAGGCGCATTGGGTAGGGGGAACAGCAGGAATCTCCTTCATTTTAGGTGGAAGATCCAGGTGATGAGGGTGGTAATACTCCACGTCAAGAGCGCAGGGAGGATTGACAGAGGTAGCAGGAGTATGACCAGGGGATATGGGTAGGCAAGTTTGTATTGTGTTGTGGATTCCTGAATAGATGCAAAGATAATAATTAAATTGAAGCAAAAATAAACAATTCCTGCAATAAGATAATGATTTCTGGGCATAAACTCGCTTTATTAAGATGTCAACAGTGAGGAGGGCTTCTCCTCCTCACTATTTATGCTTACTGGTGATTTTGAGGGTTTTAGTACCACCAGAGAACTAATAACATCAATTGCAGTTAAACTTAAAATTTTCACTAGAATTTGTGTACTTGGACCAGGGGGTGGGTGCTCATTGGTTGGTATAACATTAATCTTTCTTGAATTGCAGCATGCCAAGGTGCCCCAGTTATTTATAAATCCCTCAAGTGATCAAGCGCCTGATTGCGTGATCAAAAAATTGTGCTCCTGATGTACCATTTCCCAATAGTTGAGAGGCCCAAATTTTTTAATAGAATCAAAGCCAGGGATTTGAGGCTTGTGTGCCTCTCAAATTCTGGGCCATTCATTAGTTGAAAGGGAGTTTTCTTGCTCTGGGAGATACTTGGTAGGGGTTCCCAAGTTGTGGGGTTTTTGCCTCTAGGATGGCCAGCTGATTGTCCAGGTTTTTCTGGGCCCTGACATCATCCCCTACCATAGTTGAGCTTGCAGAGCATGACTCTTTATTCTGAGATTTGTTTTCCTTCAACAAAGTAGTGGTGTTCTCAAGGTTGGATTCTGGTTCCCAAATATTCTCTTCATTGGGGTACCCTTTCCAACTGATTAGGAAATGGGGTTTTTGGTATTAGAGTTTGTGTCCCAGGATGGCTTCAATGTTGTGTTCTGTGAAGCTTCCCTCTTTGATGAGTGAAGGAACTGTTCTCACTATCTGGTGCAGGAGAGAAGGCCCTTTTTATTTGATAACAGGGAGCAGTGGGATACGTCGTGAATCTTCCATCCAGGGGCAGTTTTAGTTGGTAGGCTAAGGTACCAATGTGTTGTAAGACCTTGTAAGGGCCTGTTTGTTGGGGGCTCAAGCTAGCGCAAGGGGCAGTGGTCTTGATGTTCTTTGCGCTGAGGTACACAAGGTCTCCTACTTTAATCAGGGGACCAGGGCTTTGTTTCTTGTCAGCAAAGTCCTTGTATACTTGTACTTTTCTTCCCAGGTTCAGGGTGCATTATTCTTGGTACACATGGATGTTGCTGACCTAATCTTGTCTTTCTGGGTTATTGGCTTCCTCTGTGGGGGGGCATCCAATGTGGGGTTGAATTTTAGTTGGCTTTGAAGGGGGACATACCGGTGGAGCTGTGGTCTTGGTTGTTGTACGCAAACTGAGCCATTGGTAGGTGTGTTACCCAATTGTTCTGTTCTGAGTTAATGTAGCATTGTAGGTACTGTTTGAGAACCTGGTTTACTCTCTTGGTCTTTCTGTTGCTATGGTGGTGATATGCAGTAGACAACAACCTTTTTATTCCCAAGTCCTTTAGGATTTGGGCCCAAAACTTGGAGGTGAATTGTGGGCCTCTGTCTGAGACCACTTCTTGTGGGAATCTGTGGTTCATGAATACTCAGTTCCAGAATAGGGTGGCAGTTTCTTTTGCTGTTACTTTGGTTTTTGTTGGAATAAAGTGAGTCATTTTGGTGAAAAAATTGATAATTACAAGGATGTCATTAAATCCTTTTGAATTAGATAGCTCCACAATATAGTCCATGGATACTGACTTCCAAGGGCCTTCTGCAATCTGAAGGGGTTGTAGTAATCCTTCTGGCTTTCCTTGCTTAGGCTTAGTACATCCACATTTCTTGAAACCACTGAGGTATCCTTCAATTTCTGGCTTCATTCTGGGCCACAGTTAGGTTCTCTGAATCCCTTTGAGAGTCTTTGTACGCCCAGGGTGTCCTGACATAGGGGAGACGTGGTATTCCTTCAGTATCTCTAAGCGCAGTGGGCCTTCTAGTATGTAGGTGCGTTCAAGTAGCTACAGGGTGTTTCCATGTAAGGAGTAATCTGTTTGGTAGTATCAACTGTTGATATCTTTCTTTAAGTCTTCCATGATGGAGATGCAGTGCTGGTCTACGGTCTGAGCTAGTTGTATTTCTTCTCTTCTACTGGCTAGTCCCAGGAATAGGAGTATTGGCTCAATCATGTTTGAAGACAGCAAGGATTTAGTGTTGAATTCTTCCATCTCTTTGGCGCTAGGTAAGAGGTCTGCTCTTCGGCTTAAAGCATCAGGTATAATGTTGATCTTGTCAGGTTTTTTAGCTGATTGATAAGTTGTAATCTGCTAGGAATAGGGGCCATCTAGCTTTACGCTGATTCAGTTGTTGCAGTTTGAAGAAGTATGTCAGGTTCTTGTAGTTGGTCATGATTCTCACTGGGTGGTTGGCGTCACACAAGTATCTTCTCCAATGTTTCAAGTACTGGATGATAGCAAGCATCTTTTTATTGTAGATGGGGTAGTTCAACTCAGGTGGAGTGAACTTCCTTGAGTAGTAAGCTACTTGATGCAGCTTACTATCATGCTCCTCCTGAAGCAACCCCCCCCAATGCAAAGTCAGAGGCGCCTTTTCCACAATGAAGGGCTTATTGTCAGGATACCAGGAGTACCGTGGAGCTCCAGCAGATGAGGGGGAAGTTGAAGTAGGTACTGGCATGGCCCACCAGATGATGGACCTAACTTTATCAGGTAGGAAAGAGCCTTCCCAGCCATAGCCCAGGGCCCAGCTGCTGGCAAGGCAGAATTAATCAACTCTGTGAGCGCCAGATAAAGCACTCCCAGGAATCAACTACTCTGGCCAGTGGCATCAGAAGTGAGTGGAATACAGATGGTCATTTTGGGTGTTGGGGGTGGTTCCATTGGGACCAGGTAGGCAGCAGGATTGTTGTATTTCCCGTTGAATATCAAAGAGTAAATGGTGATTACCTTGCTGTCACAGAAAATTTGGTAGGGTTTCTTGGGGGCGTTTGGGAAGGTTTACTACTGCAAGTCTTCCAAGTTCCAGGGTTTGTGGTCAGGGTTTGATGGATACTCAGTGAAATTAACAGGGCTAAATGGAGCGTTGGGTGGGCAATAGTAGTCAAAGGCTTTGGTTTTGTCAACTGGAGTCCGGCTATCTATCCCTGTGGTTGGTTACTGACGCTTTGGTGTTTACAGATGGAAGAGTATCAAAAAAAAGTATGGAAACAGATTGGTGAACCAAAGGTTCATAACAACTTTATTGGTAAGGATGACAATACAGAACTTTTTCAGGTGTTTCTGATTTATATATTTACTCACATGCAAGTGCCTCTGGGCATTCTTCTGGTGCTAACTTTGTGGCAAGGCTTGGCATATCAGGTTCTGCTGTTTTGTTGGCTGCTTCATGGTCATTTTTGGGGTTTTCAGGAACAGTTGCTTGGCTTTTTGGTGGTCCATCTTGACTTGGCTGGTCATTGGTTCTGACAGGTTTGGCTTCAGGAGTCATGGGGTTTTCCCAATATGATCATCATTTTGGACTGGCTTGACAGGCATTTTTGAGGCAAAGAAAATTGATTAAAAAAGGGTTCCCAAATGGGAACCCCAAATTACTTGAAGGAGGGTGGGCTTGAACTGGGTTTACTGAGCAGCTAAAATTAGCCTGCCCAGGCCTAGCCAAACCCACCAAGGCTTGGGCGTAGTTTTTGGAACCCAGAATGGGCCCTGCACCTGGATTTTTTCTTTTCAAAGCAAATCCAGGTGTGGGTGAATCTCCCCCACCCGCTAGCCCTGCCTGGGGCTTTAAAGCTGTTACTTTTGTAACACTTATTGTAAACTGGCATTTCCTAGATGGGGCAGAAACAAATTCATTCTTTAGCAACTCAAAGGCGGATTTGGCGGCTTCATCCCACACAAAGGGGTGTTTCTCAGAAGTAAGGCGGGTCAAGGGCAAGCAGATTGAAGAAAAATTTTGGACAAATTCCCGGCAGAAGTTTGCCAAGCCCAGGAAACTTCTGGCCACCTTGCAGTTCTTAGGTTCAGGCTATGACGCCACGGCCTCTATTTTATTGGGTGTCATTGCAAAACCTCCTTTCAGTACATTGTAGCCCAAGAACTCTACTTCCTCTTGGAAGAACTCACATTTCTGGAGTTTAACAAAGAGTCTATGTTCCTTAAAGCGTTGTAGGACAGCTTGAAGGTGTTCAACATGTTCTTCAGGGGTGCAACTGTAGATGAGGATGTCATCTAAGTAGGCTACACAACACTGATTCTTGAGTCCTCCCAAGACTATGTCCACCATAGTTTGAAAGGTGCTGGGCGCGCTGCACAACCCAAACAGCATAACCAAGTATTCATAGAGACCTTGTCTAGTCTTGAAGGCGGTCTTTCATTTGTTGCCAGGCCTGATCCGGATCTGGTTAAAGGCATCTCTCAAGTCAACCTTTGAGAAGACGTTGGCTCCTGAAAGCTGGTCTGAGAGGTCTTCAGCATTGGGTACAGGGTATCTGTTTTTCACAGTGATGCTGTTTAGGTACTGGTAATTGACACAAGGACATAGGTTGCCGCCCTTCTTTTTAACAAACAGTAAGTGTCAGGAATATTCCTGATAACACCCTTTGTCAAGATAATCTTTTGGGCACAATCAGGCTCAAAGAACAAAATAAAAAATTGCAGCAGTTCCCCCTGATTGGGGAAACTGCCGCAAAACACCTGGCAGAAGAAACAAAATTTAATTTTTTAAATTTTGGCAAAAACAGGTTTTATACCCAGCCGCAGATGGGGAAATTGCCCAATTGGGAATCCACAAAAGTCAATTTCCCCAAACCCAAAAATGGGGGAACTGCTGCCCAAATTTGGAACCTACCAAATTTGGAGGGGGTTTACAAGCTGCCCAGCAGGACAATTAATGCATCAACTGCAGAAGTTAAATATGAATGCATGAAAGTGCCTGAAGAAGCTCCAAAGCCATGCAATGCCAAGATTAACAATTCATTGCTTGCCAAACCATCTCCACCCCACTACCAAAAGGGAATTCCAGACAACACCAAGTGTTTAGGGTTCCCTGTCCAATGTTTTGCACTATTCATGCCCCACAAGGATGATAGTATATAATAAAGTCAAATCATTTGATGATAGTTTGTGCTATCATTGAGAAAATTACCCCTCAATTGTTATCACATAAATATATCACAACTTTTACCCTCTAGAAAAGTTAAAGACACTAAGCTTTGTCTGCCCTTCCCAAGGAGTAGAAGATGAACCACCTGATCTTCTCGGCTGTCCTTACAGCCTGCCTGAGGATTGGGGGCCACCAATATCAACAACCACATGGACCATTCAACAATCCATCTGACAAGTTCTTTTACAAGGAGCCAGCGCAGCTCAACTCCTCCAATCAGAACTCCTGGCCCACAATGGTTTCACCTCACTCCACAAAGTCTGTAGCTATATACACCTTTATATACTATGTACTCACATATTTTGCCGGTAATTTTGGACATTATAATGGGCAACTGTGGTAAGTTCAACTCCCTGGTGATCAACTTCCTTAAACTTGACTCCCTGGTAGTCAACACTATAGTAAAGTGAGAATTCAGCTTTTGCCCTGATTGACAACTGGAAATTGACACTTTTTTAGTTAACAGAGCTTGATGTACTGAAAACTTTTAATATGAAAACTTAAGCTTTACAGCTATGGTATACTAAAGTGACCCTAGAAAGCTCAGAAATGCAATAAAAACAGTTCTTAATTAATAAAAATAAGGAGAAATAAGCAATTATTTCTCATTTTACTATGTAATTTACACTCTTTATTATAAAAAAAATTTATTACCATAAAAATTAAAATTCCAATGAGACAAAAATAAACACAAACACAACAAATAAAGTTATGCAAAATATGAAGAAATATTAATATTTATTTGATATAGTTCATATAAGTATAAATGTGAATTTCTTTTGTTTTATTAGGAAATTAACAAAAATTAAGATATTTCAATCACTTTTAAATAAAACTATTCATCTCAAACTTACCATGTATACATAAAATAATCAGTGCTATCTAATTAAATCTAAATATAGAAAAATTATAAATAAAAACTAATTGATCAAAAGTAAAAATTAAAAATTAAAACCATAGAAGCAAGACTGCAAGTTTATTCCTCCCCATTCTTCACCTTCTTCATTTTGGCCCCTTCTAGGAGGGTAGTTACAATGAACTCAAGCTGCTGCTTAAGCTCAGAGGCCTTGTATTTGTGCTTGGCCACACCCTGGATGGCCTTGGTGAAGAGGGTACAGCGGGTTGTTGGCTTGGTGGGGGGGGACGCGGTTGGAGAGATCACGCAGCTTGGAGATGTTTTCTCCTTCTTGTGCTGCAAGAGGGAAAAGAACTTATTGAATTTTGGGTGGAGCCCAAAGTTGGCCTTGAGGTGTTTGTGGTAAGCCTCTAGTGCTGAGGTGGTCTTGAGCTCACCATTCACTGCCGCCTGGTACACATTCCAGCTGGCCTTGGCACGGGCCTTGCCTCTGCGTGACAACCTTCCCAATCCACTGGGGCTTGAAGTACTCAAGGAAAGGCTTGAACTACAGGTGCTTCACTATGTAGGGATCCTTTAAGAGCACCTTGAACCCCTGCGCAGTGTGCTCTGGCTTTAAAAAAGCCAAGGCACTAAATTGTGCCAGCACAACTCTGCAGGTGTCCAAAGTATCCCTCCAGCTCAGCCTACTAAGCTCAGCGTGGGCCTGCACATTACAAGCAACTGCTTGGCAGAAGCAGAAGTGGCACCCCTGCACCTCCCTGCTAAACAGCTGCTCAAATGCATTGAACTGAGCAGGCTCAAAGTCTATAATGCACACTTGAGGCCCAAGAGCTCTTAGCCTTGCCTTTTCCTCTAATTCCAGGGTGGCCTGGTCCTTGTCAGAGGCAGGTGGGTTGGCGCAGGTGTGGGGGGAGTCTTCTTGGATTCATCATTGTTGGCGGGAGGAAGGAAGGCAATTGCTTTGGTGGAGGATGGAGAACGCGCGGGTATAGATGGCCTCAGTGGCCCTAGGAAGAAGAAAGAACGCAAGTGGAATCACCCAGATGTCAATCTGGGCATGGACCATCCAGAGCTGCTTGAACATCCGAGGGCAAGTGGCAAAGGTACCATCAACTAGCCAGGTTGACGCCCTTTTCAACTCCATCAGGTTCTGCTGAGTTGAGTAGCAGATTATACGGTCCTTGTCTGCAGGCCCGTCATCATGAAGCAGGAAGTGCTCCCCACTTGGAAGCTGCTTAAGCTCATGAGTGAGCGTGAGCTCAGAAAGGACTTCAGAAGCCTTGGGGGGAGGGGGATTGGCAGCAATACGCTTATCACTGATTAATTTGACCAACTGCTCTTGAGTTGGTACTAACTTAAGATTGTTGGGTTTGAGATGTTGCAAAGCCTTTATGGCCAGATCAGAAGCCTGGAGATGAGAAGATGTGGGTATTACTTGAACAAGGTACCATTTTAACATCTGAGTGATTAGATGATTGGGGGGCTAACAAGTGTGCCCCCTTCTCCGCTGCTACTTGCTCCCAGCCCTCAGTGATTTACGCCAAGTCCCGCAAGTCTTATCCTCGCAGACAAAGTGCTTGCTTTTTGTCTGCCGCTTTTGGTTGTTGCAATTAAAGATATAATTGTCAGCAACATAACCAGGGCTGCTCTTTACAGACATGATTGGAAAGTACCAGGGGAAGCGCTTGGGAACTTTAAACTCTCTGTCCACATTTCAAATGTTGTGGATGGCCAGTGAATCCCAAGCCACATGACCAGAAGCTTTAAACTTCTTGAAGTAATCCTCTGGCTCATCTTGGGGGTCAGATTGGGAAGGAGGGGAAGAGCCATTGGGAGGGGGGGAAGGGTTCTTTGAGGCCTGCTTAGATGCCTCCTTTTTCTTACCAGAAGAAGAGGTGGGCTCCTTGGAAGCCTTTGACTTCTTGGTATGCCGCTCCTTGGTGGGCTTGGAGTTGGCCTATGAGTGATAGAAGGAGTGGTTGGTAAGATTGTCATCAGATTTATTGGGGGAGGGATTTTGGGGGGAAGGTGAAGGGGATGTAGAAGATGAGGGCGGAGGAGTGGGAGGTGATGGGGTTGGAGACTTTGCCTTTGCAGGCTTCTTGGCACGCTTGGGGGTGGAGGCAGTTTCTTTGGAGCCTTTGGAGGCTTGGCGCTTAGGCTGCTGGCTGTTCTTGCTTGATTTTGTCTAAAGAAAAGTTTAGAATTGTAAATAAAATGATTGAGAAGATATTGCAAAAACAAAGAGGTAAAGCAAAGCAAAAGTTGAATGAAAAGTGTGCAAATAAAGTTTTATTTATAAAAAAACATAAAAAAGTAAATAGAAGCAAAATAGAAACTCAAAGTATAGATATAAAGGTTAAAACATAGAAAGTAAGTGATTTTGTGATAAAGCATCAAAGATGTTAGGTTCAGCATAACATCTTAGTGTTAAATTAATGTAAAAGTTTAATTGAAAATAAAAAATTATATGAAAATTATATGGAGTGCAGCAGAAAAAGTAGTAGATTATAATAGCAAAAAAAATTATTATGTGGAATTTTTTTATTGAGAGTTGAAAATTCAAAACATAGTAAAGTGCCAAGTTTGGCACTGTTGATCAGCCAGAAAAAGCTGAATTCTCACTGTTGAGTATGCTGGAGATGAGCAAAAACATCAAATTTACTATGTTTTTTATATATAAAACTTGCTTAAATTTAAACCAGGTTCAAAAGTTAACCCAAAAGCAAGACAGTTTTGTATGCTCAAAAATAAAAAATACAACATAAGTTAAAAAAGTAAATGAATGGGAATGTGTTTATTAGTGATTAGGGCATGCTGTGAGGAGCTGGGAGTGAATTATTTACCATAGTGTTGGTTAAAACGTTAAGAAGCTCTCTGTACTAATCCCCAAGTTAAAGTGTCAAGTGGGTGAGTGTCAAGTGGCGCTCATAGTGCGTCACATATTAATTTAGCCTTAATTTCAAGCCTTTGATTAGTTAAATCTGAAACCAATCAGGTGCCAAGTGGATAGAGTCAAACAAAGAAAGTGTCAAGTTTCAGTTTTTTATAAATTACATATGAAATCTCTTAATAAATTGGGCTTAATTTATGTGGCACCACTTAATCCAAAAACCCGGGAATGACATAATGTAAAACAAGTGGGGTATTTGATTAATGTCTATGCCACTAAAACCAGTATAGTGGTGCTTGGGAGCCTAATTGACAACTATGGACACTAATAATAAAAATATATTAGTAAATAATAAATTTTATATAAGTGCATATGTATTTTATTAATAAAATTAAAATTTGGCTTAAAAAGTGTTGAACTGGCCACTTTTGGGTTTAGAGTGTTGAACACAGGTTTTTTCATTTCTATTAGTAAATTTACTTATAAATTGCCCCTTAAATTGGTATTTTAGCTAACCAATTTATTAAACAGAGTCAAGTTTGAGTAAATTTAACCTTGGTTTTTGGTTTCAAACCCCTAAATTACTAGTAAAAATTAACTTAAAATTGGTTAAGCCAAAAATACTAATAGATTCACATATGCAGCACTTGACTCCCTGGTACTTGACAAAGTGTTGAGTACCAGGGAGTTGAGTTTAAGGGAGTCAAACTTACCACAGTTGCCTTATAACGTACACGCAAAGGTCTTTTGATGAATGATGACAGTCTATCTCATTGTGATCGCGCTCAGAGTGTTCTAAGTTGCCAACTTGGTACCTTATTTTGCTAAAATACTCCCCCAATTGTTGGGTCTTTATAGTAAGGGGGATGAGCAAGGAGATTTGGAGACATGTAGATATCCCTTCTTCAACAGCTTGTCCAAGTACTCTCTTAAGGCAGCTTGTTCCTTCATGTTACAACTATAGACAGGTCCATGCTTAAGTTGGGTTTCAGGGAGGTCAATGACGTGGTTGAACTGACTGTGTTTAGGCAAGGCGGTGGCTTCTTCTTATGAGAAGACAGACTCCCAAGGCTTCAAAAAATTTGGGATCTCAGCTTTTCAGGATTCCATTATGATGTTGTTTAGCTCAGGGTCTGCTGAGGGTTCAAGCAAGGAACCTCTAAGGTTTGGCTCTCATGAGTGACAGTCACCTGATGGTTCTTATAGTCTAAGTTTAATTGGTGGTCAACCCACCATTCAAACCCTATCACTACAGGTTTGGGAAGCTTCTCCATGATGTGGAATCTTCTGGGCAGAAGTTTCCCATTTAACTTCAGGGAGACAGACTCTTTGCATTTGCGGGACAGGTCTGTTGTCTTGTTACCCAAGGTTACCAGTCAGGAGTTTTCCTGGATTGGTACACCCAGTTTTTCAGCTAGACTATGTTCCATGTAGTTGAGGGTTTCCTCATTGTCTAGGAGGGCTACAGTGTTCACCTCATGGTCATGGTAACACAAGGTAGTGTTAATGATAGGATAAGACTGGGAAGCATTGTTTATTGCTGAAATGGTGGCTCCTTGGGTTCCTTTGGAGCAGCTAGTGCAATCCTTGGATAAGTGGCAACTCTAGTGGCAATAAAAGCATAGCCCACTTCTGATGTGGCATTGGTACTCTTCAGGGGTCATGTTCAAACGGGGCCTACTTGCACCAGGGGTTTGGTTGTTTTATGGTTGACCAGTGTGGTATCCTTATGATTGGCTGAAGTCCATGCCTCTGGAAATAGCCAGGAGCTTGTATTTGGGGAGATCACATCAGTGGTGTCTCATTAGTCTGGTGTGGTGTGGGTCCAGACTGTTTCTGAAAACCAGACCTGATATGTTGTCAGGAATCTTGGCTGCCTCTTCCAGGCGTAGGAATTGTTGTATGCAGGTCTCCAGGTTGTCCCTTCCTTTGGTCAGGTGGATGAGCCCCATGTAGGCTTGGATCTTGGCCCCAGCGGAGGTGCTTGCAGAATTCATTCTCTCCAGGAATTGGTTGTAGGAGAGTTGTGGGGTTCCTGGTCACCAGTCCCCAAAGTGTGTCCTGGGTTGTAGCCAGGGACCGGCTTGGAGGAGTTGTCATTCCCCAACAGTGGTGAATGGTTGGTGAGGAGCTTATACTTGGCTTTCATAAGGGCAAACTCCTCCAGTACCTTCCCAATTACTAATCAAGCGTCTCCACTGTACACTTGTACTTCAGCAGGTGCCAGCCCTTCTGTAGGCCAATACCAATCCTGTAATAGTCTTGCAAACTCTCCCCAATGAACTCTCTTCCTCTATTTGTCATTTCCAAATGCCTTGTCATCTTCTCCCACTTCTCCTGGGCAGATTTACTAGAGGCAAACTTCCTGCACCCTAGGCAATAAGATTCCTTGTCCCCTGGGCTAGGATAGAAAATATGGGGTAATTGACTCATAGGACTTATATTCTCTCTTTTCACCAGAAATTTGGATAGGGGTTGTAATAGGTGCTTTATTCACAGTCAGAAGGAAGATCCCCTTAGAAACCTTCTTATATATGACCTTGAGATAGGGAATAATAAGGGGTTTGTTCCAATACTTGGAGTCCTTCAACAATCTCTTGGACTCCTTGTACTTGATCTTTGGCTCCTGCTCCTTGGCCTTGGGCTCCTGCACTTTAGTTGTGGGCTCCTTTGTTCTAATTCTGGGCTCCTGCAGTCTGTTCCAGCTCTGGCTTCCTATTCTTGGTCTTTGGATTCTTCTGTAGCTTCTGTGGCCTTTGCAATCCACTTGATTCAGTCCCTGAAGAGTCTCAGATAGCTCTCCCTTTTATAACCCCTTGTTTCAGACCAAAAACCTCTCTTAGAACTCTGGTGCTTCAAAGCTTAAACTATCCTGTTTTTCTTCTTCTATAATATATCAAACCTTTAAACTTACTTCATCTAATAAAAGCCCTGAATTTTCTGCTTCTGCTCCTCATTTTTTAGGCTTTAACTCTTAAGTTAAAGCCCTCAAAACACTGATCAAATAAACTTCAGCTCACAGCCAATCATACGCCTCAATTCAACAGTTTTGCCAAAAAGGTTTCCCCGGATGACCTGTCCTTGATCCTGGTTCAAACCTGAGGCTGTCTTGCTCTGGGTAAACAACTGCTCTGCGTTTTGAACGGTTTTGCCGTAATTCCCGTCATGTTTCCCCGGCAAATCTCGAGCGCTTCCACATGAGTTTTACTTAGTCAAGTTTTAACCCTTTGATTTTTCAACGTTTCTCCATGTTTCTCCGTGTTTCTCTCAACGTTTTGCGACTTTGAACCTGCCTTCTGCTTGTCCTTTTGCCTTTCCTAGTCATTCTTGGCAAAATTTGCTCTTTTGCCCTTACAGTTTCTCCGTTCTTCTTCCAGCTTCTTTCTGGCCTATTTCCTCCTCACTCCTTCTTTTTAAAATAACATATAGTTCTAACAAACTATATGTTATTTTTTCTTCTCTTTCTTTATATTTTGTATTATTTTCAATCCTTTTTTAATCACAACCAGGCAGTATTTAATTATCCTTTAACTGCTTCTTTTTATCTGAATTTCTTTTCAAAAGTTACTAAAACCAGCTCTTCCAGCCTCTGCATCCAGTCCAGCTAGTTCACCCTCTCAGCTCTTCAGTTCTTCAGCACCAACTTCTGATCCTTTGGCCATCCTGCATTATGATCAGCCAGTCCCGCATCATAATCTTCTTGTCCTTCATCTTATCCTCAACCAGTTCCTCAACCAGTTCCTCAACAAATCCTCACTAGGAACCTCCTTTGTTCTTTCTACACACTGAACCATATTGGTTCATTCCATTCAATATGAATTAACAGTCCATTAACTAGCCTTCACTGTGACCAAACAGTCCCTCTTGCTAGTTTTATCTGTTAACTCTGTGAACCACCTTGGCTCTTTATCTCAGCCCCCATTACCAGAACTTGTAGACCCAAGCATGAGTCTATATTGAACTGGCGTTTGACTGGGCCCTTGCAAGTGGCAGTCCACTTAGGCCATTCAACCATAGATCAATGTCTATGTGTTGTCTTTACTCATCCAGGTGATTAATTCTGAGCTTTCAGTTGCAGAGTAATCAGCTCTACTTTCCAGAGGCCTGATCACACCAAGTTCTTCAGCTTGCTTCCCCAAGCAAGCTGCCTTGGTGACACCTCTGAGAAAATCTACACCCTCCAATGCTCACCTTGGGTTTCCCAAAATCTCCCATAGGGGCATAAACGAGGACACCCTACCAGTCTGTTAGGTAGGGTACTTGCTCACAGACCTCCCGTAAGTGTATTAGGGTACGTAGAGCCCTCAGAGCTCTTCCCCTCCCTGGAAGCCTGCGTTACCCGCCAGGGGTCTAAAACCTACTCCCCCCAGACAGACAAAGTTCCCTGCTTGCTATTTCAGTCTTCACTCTCCCGCAGCCATGGTTCCCTGCTAGGTGAAGCACTATAGCCCAAAGAAGCCAATATCTTCTGCTGGGTGGAGGCAACATCTGCCCCTGGTAGTCCTATGTTACCTACCAGGTAGGCCTTACTTACCCTAGAAGACCATGTTATCTACTAGGCTCACCTCACTTTCCCTAGTAGACCATGTTACCTACTAGGCTCACCCTACTTACCCCTGGCAGCCCTATGTCACCTACTAGTTTACAGTGTCACCAGCTAACCACACATTGTCACTCTTGCGCATATTGTCATTATTTGAAGCTAAATCAACCCTCACCTGAAAAACAACACACATGTGGATCACCACAAGAGTATTAGGTATGGGTCTTCCTCTAGGCTAGTCAAGAAGGTTTCTCTGGCATCATCCTTCAGTTGGGCAACCACCATCATAACCTTCTGAGTGTCAGCTCTGAAGCTCTCAGGGTGGGCACAGAACAGGGCGTTTATCATGATCATTCCTTTTCTGAAGCCAGCCAGGTCCATTTTTTGGCAGGTCAGGAAAGGTCAAAAGGGCAGTCAGTATTCTGGTTTGGGGTAGAGATGGTCACAGTCTGGACCTGGGATGGCTTGGCAACAATTTCTTCTTGGCTTTTGTTCTTCTCTTGTTTCTTGGTCATATACTGTCTTAGGTAGTAAGCTGAGGTCAAAAATCAAAGCATACAAGATGCCCCTATAATCAAAGAAGAATAGGAGCCCAGGGTTACTAGTTTTGATATGGTTGACATACTGTCATGACTCATACCAGAGTCTGACTGGACTCCCACAGGGGAAGCAGGCTGGGCCTGGAAGGTCATGTACACAATAGGCGTGATTTGGAGGCAACCTCCAGAATTAACTCATACAGAATGGATCCTCCATGTCGACAATTCTCAAAAATATTGTCAAGGGTCTGGATGTACAAGTATTCCAGCGCCTGCCATCACACCTAACATCCAGTCATTGCCCGATTTTGTGCCTTTCCAATTTACCATTTGACATACCAGAAATGGCAACAAACCAATATCACATGACTGTCCAGGTATCCAACAAATCAAACCCATCCAGCACATGACCAGCCCCTGGATTTGGTCCAACTAATATCCCCGCCACAGCTAAACCTATATAAGTCTAAAGTATCATCCAATAAAATATACTTCTTCTCCTCCTACTTTTATATTCAAAGCTTCCCCAAAAGGCGCTCCTTATCACTGGTAGCACTACAGTTTTTGACCACGCCAATGAAAGAGAAAATGACTGAACAAAACCCACCCACCTTCACCCACATACTCAACCAGGCCACATCCCAGAAGACCTGGAAAACGCACTTCTGCGCCCACAACATTGAAAAAGATATTCCTAGTGGATGCACTGTATTTGAAGATCTGGTCATGCCCAAAGCATACGCCAAGATAATTCAATACAGTTGCTTTCTTCAACCACAAACAAACGCACAACCACCTATCACAGGTGAAGTTGCCAACACCAAATACATTGGTATTGACAAGTTCTTTGGTAAAAACAAAGAAAACGTCATCAACTGGCTAGACCACACAGCCGCTAAACTCTGCGCCAGCCTCATTCCCCATGAGAAATGGGTCCAGGAAGCCAGCAAGCGCCTATACGAGGCTGCAGCTAACTGGTTTGCCACCTGGGTTGGCTCACAAACCAATGACCAGCTTGACAACTGGGAAGAGTTCAAAGCCAACATCACCCACAATTTCTGCGTCACCGAATCTCTTTAAGACATTGCAATACAGCTCAGTGACCTTCCTCAAAAGACCACTATTGCAGCCTACGCCAACAAATTTGAAGAAATATGTTGCAAAATCCAAAACCCAGCACAAGCTGACAACGTACACACCAGAGCATCATTCATCAACAGAATGAAACCCTCTGTTGCTGCCCTCATCCGCCCAGAAGCAAATACCTCCATGCCTGTGCTCATTGCTGAAGCCAAGCACGCTGAAAAACGCGCCAACATGGAATATACTGCACACAACTGCAACTGCTCCTCAAATGGCAATGGCAGAGAAAACACCAATGGCAATAAACGCCAAAATACCAACCATAACAACGGCAACACCAATTGTAACAACGGCAATTGTAGCCAAAGTGCAACCTGCTCCCATCCCAAGAAAGAGGACACTGCCAAAGTTAACAACGCTGAAGTAGCAACCCGCTACAAATCTGATCCCACATTCTCTGACCTCAAAGGTCTCAAAACAGAGGAACAGGGAAAAGAGGAGGGGGAACAGGCTTAAGTGCCCCTGTCTCCCCCCAACATGACAAGAAGAAGTACCAAGGCACAAACTTTGCTGCTCACATCCCCCGTGTCCCGCAATCCTCCATTTTTATGAACATAAAAATTAAAGATTGCTCACAACTTCTTGTCTATCCATACATTTACAAATCACATACACATAAAATTTTATTTGACTCTGGTGCACAACACATTATGGTTAGCAAACCTTTTGTAACCAAGTACAAAATACCAGTTGTCAAATCCAACTTCAAATACGCCATAATGGCAGATAAGTCAAAAGTTCTACTCAAAGGCAAAACAACTCCCTTAAGAATTGACCTCCAAGGCATACAAACGTTCATCAAAGGACTTGTCATGAACAACATAAACTACAACATTGTAGCAGGCATGGACAGGTTCACCCGAGTGAATCCCAGTGTATGTTGGAAAACAAAAACTATGACAATAAAACGCAATGGAGTCAATTTCAACATTCTCAAAGAACCCAACAACCTGATTCTAAGAGATACAGTATTTGTCCAAGTCATAAATCAAGATGACTCTGAACATCTAACCAAAGACAGTACCCTCCACATAATGAGGTACTCCAAATTTAATAATATACAAACACAAAAGATCCAATGCCCAGAACTTGTGGCACTCCTAAATGAATACGCTCACATATTCAAGGAAGAACTCACAGAGTTACCCCCCAAACAAGAGGTCAAACATGACATTGACTTATGCAAAGCCATGCCCAAACTTGCACCCCTCTACAGACTCTCCCCCATAGAGACCCAAACACTTAAAGCCCACATCAAGGACAACCTAGCCAAAGGATTCATTTGCCCGTCTGAATCCCCGTGGGGGGCAGCAGTTTACTTTGTGAAGAAAAAAGAAGGATCTCTTTGCTTAGTTACTGACTACAGAGCACTAAACGCAAGTACAGTAAAGAATAAATACCCACTTCCCCTCATTGAAGACCTATTTTCAAGGCTCTATGGAGCAAAATTTTTCTCAAAAATTGACCTCACATCTGGTTACAACCAAGTTGAAGTCAAAGAGAAAGACATACCAAAGACCGCGTTCTGCACACAATTTGGGTTGTTTGAATGTAAAGTAATGAACTTTGGGATGACCAACGCTCCCGCAACGTTTGTCACCATGATGAACCAAGCGCTAAACAGCCTCTCAAACACATTATGTTACCTTGACAACATCATCATATTTTCAAAAACAAAAGAGGAACACCTCACACATGTCTGCAAGACACTCAATTGACTCGCAAAGCACAAACTATACGCTAAGCCTAGTAAGTGCCAATTTATGGAAAAGGAACTCTTGTTCTTGGGCCACATTGTCTCTGACGGTGGCATCAAAGCAGACCCAGATAAAATAAAAGCCATAAATAACATGCAACGCCCCACCTCTGTGAAACAAGTTAGATGCTTTCTTGGTATGGTAGCTTACCTAAGGAAATACATCAAAGACTGCGGAAAGCTCACTGAACCAATCAATGACCTAACCAAAGATAATGCCAAAAAGAAATTCATCTGGACTCCAGAATGTGACAAGAATTTCCAGCTATTAAAACAAGCTTTGATTGAAGCACCAATCTTGCAATTCCCTAATAACAACAGGTGCTACAAGCTTGAGTCAGTTGCTAGTGACACCGCCATTGGCGCAGTCCTACGCATATGCCAGCCAGGGCAGCAAGACTTCCTGCCAGTATGTTATGAAAGCAGAAAACTAACCAACACTGAGCAGAGATACCCAATACATGATAAAGAATTGCTAGCAATATACCACACATGCAAGAAATGGAGATTTTACCTCAAAGGACACTTAAACGTCTGAGTGCTAACTGACCACAAATCCTTAATCTATTTCAAAACTCAGAACGCACTTGCGCGGTGCCAAGCCAAATGGATGTCCTTGCTGGAACAACTTAACCTGGACATCCAATACAAAAAGGGGGAAGAGCTGGTCACAGCCGATGCTCTCTCTAGGCTATGCCAGCCAAGAGAGGATCACCCTGACCACCTGAACCCTGACTGGCCCAACCTATACAACACTGAGTACAAGACAAAGGGAAAAGACCCCTCCACACATCAACTAACCCATGATATGCTAGTAAGGAATGAGAAACACTTCCACGTATCAAACGGCACGGTATACCAAATCATCAAAGATAAACACATTCCATACATCCCACTCACACAAAGAGTTGACACTATACTAAGACACCATCACCTGCTAGGACACACAAAGGCTAACAACCTATATCTCACACTGAAAGAGATAGTATGGTGGCCTAACCTGAAGCAAGACATAATTGATGTTCTAAAAAAGTGTACAGTATGTGAAAAATACGCCAGCACCAAGGCACCACAGCCAACAGTTAACCCAGTACCTGACCCTGAACCATTTAAGGTTTGGGGACTGGACGTAGTGGGACCCTTCCCAGAAACCAAAAAAAATCAACATTTTCTAATTGTAGCCATCAACTTTGCCACATGTTGGCCCATCTGCTGGGCAACAAAAGATCACAAGGCGGAAAAAATAAATTGATTCATCAATAAAGCAATCATAGCAGACTACAGCACTCCAGACTACATCATAACAGATGGAGCAAAGGAGCTAACAGGCCACGTAGTAAACAACAATCTAAAAACAAAAAACATCAAACACTCCACAACCTTGCCCTACAGGCCACAGGCCAACAGCAGAGTTGAACGCCTTAACGGCAGCCTTATCAGAACCCTGGAGAAAATAATGGATGGCAAAGCCAAAGACACATGGCCGCTATACGTGAAACATGCATTACTAGTATCCCGGGTTTGTACCAATCAAGGGACAGGCTACTCACCGTTTGAACTAACATACAGGTACAAGCCAGAAATAGTCACCCACAATAACCAGCCATATGTAAAGATCCCCCAGGGAAACCTCCCACAGTAGAACAGAAACCAGCTCTACAACACATACGCCTCAAAGCCAAACTGGCTGAAATAAAGAGACTCAAAACTCAAAAGGTAACCTCAACAGAGGACCCACTCCCCATCAACTCTCCCGTCTGGGTCCTAGCCAGGAACAGAAAGAAACTAGACTCAGTACACAGGGGACCAGGAAGAATCATCAGATACCAACCAGACAGGAACACTTACCTGGTTAAGTTCCAGGGTGCCAAAGAACCCATTACCAAAAAGTACCACAGATCTTGCCTCCGCCCTAGCAAAGGAGAACACTCGACCCAGCTGGTGCCCACTAGTAAACAACTCCAGGAACATCAGGTGGCAGCCGTCAAGACAAAGCCCCCTCCTGATGTACCTGAGTAACCCCTTAAGGGAGGGGTGTATCGAGGGTCTGGATGTACTAGTATTCTGGCGCCTGCCATCACACCTAATATCCAGTCATTGCCCAATTTGGTGCCTTTCCAATTTACCGTTTGACATACCAGAAATGGCAACAAACCAATATCACATGACTGTCCAGGTATCCAACAACTTGAACCCATCCAGCACATGACCAGCCCCTGGGTTTGGTCCAACTAATATCCCCGCCACAGCTAAACCTATATAAGTCTAAAGTATCATCCAATAAAATATACTTCTTCTCCTCCTACTTTTATATTCAAAGCTTCCCCAAAAGGCGCTCCTTATCAATATTTTTCTTATTTTTAATATTAAATATTATTTTTTTCTTGATTAAATAATTGACATTGATAATAGAAGCAATGTTTGATTTTTATTTTGAGCTTTTAACTGAAATTATAAAAGATGAAGCAAAAACATTTTCTGAAATTGTCAACATGAAGGATGTTCCTTTCTGTATGAGTTAATTCTGGAGGTTGCCTGATTTGGACCAGGTAGTTAACTGCAGTAGCTAGGGGGCACCAACTCCCAGTATGGGGCACAACTTGGTTGGCCAGCCACAATACTGTGATGTAGACAAACCCCAACTTACTGAAGTTCTAGGCAGGAGACACATTGGGTAGGGGGAGCAGTAGGAATCTCCTTCATAGCACGCGGGAGATCCAGATGATGGAGGTGAAAATATTCCAAGTCAAGAGCGCAGGGTGGATTGACTGAGGTAGCAGGAGTATAACCAGGAGGATATGAATAGGCAAGTTTATATTATGATGTGGATTCCCAAATAGATGCAAAGTGAATAATTAAATTTGAGCAAAAATAGACAATTCCTGCAATAAGATAATGATTTCTGGGCATAAACTTGTTTTATTAAGATGTCAACAGTGAGGAGGGCTTTCCTCCCTCACTACTTATACTTACTAGTAATTTAGTGGCATTTTTTACCACCAGGAATCTGGCAGCAACATTTTCAGTCAAACTGACAATTTTACTTGGGAATTGCGCACTTGGGCCAGGAGGTGAGTGCTCATTGGTTGGTATAACATGAACCTTTCTTGAACTGCAGCATGCCAAGGTACCACAGTTATTTATAGATCCCACAAGCAATCAAGTGCCCAATTGCGTGATTGAATGATCACGCTCCTGATGTATCATTTCCCGATAGTTGAGAGGCCCAAATTCAATGATAGAATTGAAGCCAGGGATTTGAGGCTCGTGTGCCTCTCAAATCCCGGGCCATTCATTAGTTGAAAGGGGGTTTTCTTGCTCTGGGAGATCTTGGTAAGGGTTCCCAAGCTGTGGGGTTTTTTGCCTCTAGGAAGGCCAGCTGATTGTCCAGGGCATTCTGGGCCCTGACAGCTAGTGGCTATGAATGTTTTACTTGCCAAGATAAGAAAGTTGCCAGATTGGCTTATTTAGGTACCCTGGATGTGGTGTAATAAATGAAGTGAGGAGCTGCATGAAAACAGTGTGATACTTATTTAAAAGTTTCTGTAAATATAAGTTTTAAGAGGGAAGAAGTTGGGATATAAAGTCGATTCGATTGTTAAAGTTATTTTAAATAGGAAATATAAATAACAATTGTGTTTACATAAACTGGTCGCTGTGTAGAATTGGTAATCAGAATAAGAGTCCATGAAGGCTTGAGTCCAATCAGATTTTGCTGTCTGGAGCAGCCTAAAGCTTCAGCAAAGCTTGATTAATTAAGTAGGCCTGATGTCAAGAATAATATCATGAGGTCAAGCTTCAAGTGGCAGCATGTAATTGGTTATTGACGATGACTTGTGACAAGTAGATATGGTGTAGATTATGGTTGGCCAAGGCATTGTGGCTTTAACTCATTCCTCTGCTCTAGCAAATCGACACATTGCGCCCATATCTGAATCCAATATTTTTGGTGGCTTACAGGAACAATAGACATAAAATCTAGTCTAAATAATGTGTGGGGACAAGATTTTAAAGGACGTCATATTATACAAAAAGTACTATAAAGTCTTAAGTTTAGGCTTTAAAACAATTAAATCACGCTACTTTGGATGACAGGGAATGAATTCCTTTCCTTTACAAGTGGACAATTATAATATTACAACCAATCATATCTGAGGATGGCCTTGAATCCAAGAGTTTTCAGCCATTGAAAGAGCAATGCTACATATTGTTTTCTTATTGACAGAAGATGATGAGGTGTTAAGCTGCCTTTGGCCTCTTGAAGACAGCCAGGGTTAAGGCGCGAACCTCTAATGATATAAATTCTATAACAAATGAGTAGGGCTGCGGCGTCCCACCCCCAGACAAAGATATTTTTTTCTGGCATTCTGGAAGATCGGATTTAAAATCAGCTTTAAAAAGAAAATAATACCTTCCACATTTTAAGAAACTTCAGACAGAATCCGGGTTTTGTCCGGGGGTGGGACGCCGCAGCCCTACAACTGAGCTACAATCCGATAGGGGCAGCAATCAGTTTAGGCAAGGGTTCGGCAGTACAAATTGCACTGACCAGATTCGCAATCACTCGACTTAAGTTTGGACTCAAGGACGTCAATCTTTGTTCCCTTTCTTTCCTGTTTGTCTTAACCCTGTCTTATAGCTCTTTTAGCTCATACCAGGGACAATTTAATATTCAGTATGGGCATGTCAATTTCAAAGCTGCTCTCCGGCCTTTTTGGCAAGAAGGAGATGCGTATTCTTATGGTCGGATTGGATGCTGCTGGTAAAACCACCATTCTTTACAAGCTCAAGCTTGGTGAAATCGTGACTACTATCCCCACTATCGGTAAAACTTTTGAACCCCTCCTTCTTGTGTTTCTCTAAACAATAGCCAGGTTTCAATGTTGAAACTGTTGACTACAAAAACATTTCCTTTACTGTTTGGGATGTGGGCGGTCAGAGCAAAATCCGTCCCTTGTGGCGTCATTGTAAGCTACTTACTATTGGTTGAGAAATTTAACTTTGCTTAGATTTCCAAAACACCCAGGGAATTATCTTCGTCGTTGATACTAACGACAGAGATCGTGTTAATGAAGCTCGTGAAGAACTTACACGCATGCTGAATGAAGAGGAGCTCAAAGATGCACTTCTGTTAGTTTTTGCCAACAAGCAGGATCTCCCTAAGGCCATGAATGCCACCGAGCTTACCGATAAGCTTGGTCTCCACTCTCTCCGACAGCGCCAGTGGTATATCCAATCAACCTGTGCTACCTCTGGTGATGGTTTATATGAAGGCTTAGAATGGCTTTCTACCAACCTCAAGAGAAAATCATGAACACCAAAAAACAAGGTTAATATCTTTCTTTTGCCTAAACGCTTTCACGTCATTTGTCGTTTTCATGTTAATAAACCCATCCTAATTTCAATACTTTCCATACTCTTGGCTAAAATTAATTGTCATCTTAGGCTGTCGCTCTGCTTTCTGGATCGGAGACTGGCCATCTTGAGTTTTCCTTAAGTTAGTTAAGCTATCGTCACAAGCATCTAACCACTCTTTCAATAGACGAAATCTGATCTAAAGCTTAGTTGTGCCACCTCTTCTACCCCAACCTAGGTTTTGGTATTTTCTTTTTTCCTACCCCCAGTCCTAAAATTGAATGGAATATACCTAACCCTCACCGCCTCTACTCCTTTGCCTTTAGAGAGAGCGGACTTTTCCTCTTATCACTCCTAAAGTCCCTTGCTCTTTGTTCAAACCGATTTTAGGATATTTCTTGTAGCTTAAGGAATGATTTTTCTTTGTCGCGCTGATTTTGAATGATCTTAATGTTCCTAAATCCTTGCCCTCACATTTCATGGCTTGAGCTAATAATTTAAAAGAGAAGTGGTATATTTTGCTGATCTTTTTAATTACATCTAAGACTGTTACACACTCAGTTTACAGCCGATAGCACCAAAATCTAGGTGGTCAACATTTAGTTTATGTGACTGATGTTCTGTTTATTTTCATTTGATTACTAATAAAGTGGCTTCATATTCAATTACTTTGAGTCCTTAAAAGTTGATTTTAAAGATGCTTTTTGCTCACGCATTAAACTCTTAGTTCGTTTCCTAGCCTTAAGCTCCTTTAAAATGCCAAGTAACACGCTCGTATGAAAATTATTGCTCACAATCTTTATAACCGTTTTAAGCTCTATTCAGACAATCTTGATGTTTTGTGCATATGGCACCACATTAAATACAAATGCTTAATTAGCTCCACCTTTTTGAATTGATGCGATTAAAATCATGGAACCCTAGTCGTGCATTGATACACACTTTTCCGTATCGATTCAAAATGTTGCCACATAAACTATCCAATATAATACATCTGAAACCATGTTTGGTGAATATACGTCTTCGATGCTTTTTATTTAATGGCAAATCAAAATAACAATCTACCAAGCTCGGCCAAAGAAGCTTTTGCTCCAAATGTTTTTCTACATTTTTCCTAGATTAGCTTGGAGGCGGAAATAAAAACAATGGTCTAAACCCTACTCATCTGAGCTTAATATTTTAAGATATATTGGTTCAGCATTATGTTCCGCCACCTTAATTTCGCAGGCAAGTTTTCTGCCAGCAGCTTCTCCACATGCCTATTTTCCATCAATTAAAGATCAAAAAAATAGATCTGTTTAGAAACACTTTTTGTGCTTTTTACAGCTGTTAAGATGGTTGAATCAAAGTCAGATCAGAGCAAACTAAAGTTGCACATAGATGAAACATAAATGGTGCAAGTTTTTTCAGCGATGGCAGGGGACAAAAAGCCGTTAATATTTTTAAGGTGACACATCAAACATATCAAACACCCGCAAAAACCATAGCTACTGTCACACCTTCAATGCTGGGGTGACCCATTTCTGCGTTGATGTTGGGGCACAGGACACTTATCATCTGTACTATCATGTGAAGATTGGTTAGTACTGTTCATGAGGAATTCCAATAAATCCAGGGAAATACCTTTATTATTTGGCTTCTGATCATGTAGAAGCACATTTTCTGTGGTCAAGAGTACAGTAGTTTTAAAAGCTATGACGACAACCAAAAATACCTCAGATTTAAACAAAATGGTTTCAGATTTGAACGAAATCCAAGTTGCGTGAGATTCAAGATTCAAATAATTTAAAAAAATTCAGTTAATAAATGAACTGTCAAACAAAAAAAACGAAATTTCACTAGCCCATTATACAAAATTATATCAAACATCAAGCGTGATAGTTCAAACCACAAACGAAATGAACTGACGCAACAAGTGAGATGGATGGATGCTGTTCCAGAGTATATTATAATCCAATCAGGATTCATATGAGACACCGACAGAAGGACCAAAATGAAAGAAAATTTGAGCAATCTAGAAGTGAGATTCCACAAGCATGAAACAAAATGAAATCACACAAGATGTGTAGTATGAGCAGCCTAAAATAGAAAACTATCAATTTAACAGCCAATCAACAGCTATTCAATTTAGGAACAGAGGCATTTTATTCATTTTCATGGCTCCAGATTTGTATGGAATGGTTTTGAGAACCTTCCAAATATAGAATGATTATTACAATAAAAATAAATCATAAAATTTTAAATTTCTACTTTTAGTGATTTTATCTTAGGTTTTATTTACAATGATTTTTACTAGCAACATTTTTGACAGCACCAGCAACCAAGCCAGCAGCAGCCAAGTCAGCTTCAATGGAGGCGAGGCTCAGAACGTGGAGGCACTTGTTTACACCTAAGCCTTTGAGGCAGGTAACAAGGAAGCTGACCTGTTACTGACCCCCGACCCATATAGCTTTGACTTGTTTGAGAGTCACTTAGTGTCTAGCTCTGCCCCTGCTCCTGTACCCACCCCCACACAAGCTGCCCACCAACCAACCAATCAGGATGACAACCTCAATCCAGAAAAAATTGCTGCCACCACCCAACCTGCCCCCTACAGCCAATCAGGCTTTAGCTCCCGCGGCCCAGTGCCCCAAACAACAAATCATCACCACCCAAATTCTCCAGGAAATTATGGCACTAAACCTGCAGGGTCTGTCCTGGGATCAGATTGCTGACCAATTGCAATTTACCCGAGCTACAGTCATGCGGGAGTTCAACAATCTAATGAACAAGGGGAATCTGATTGGGACAGCCAAGAAGCCCAAAAAGGCCCCTGAGTTGCAAATCAATGAGGCATACCCAATAATTTTTGACCTCCTTCAGCGGGACCCCAAGCTTCCCTTGACCCAGGTCCAGAAGCAACTTGCATGTAAATTTACTGCCCCCTTTGGCTTTGGACAGAACCGCCTTCCCTCGTCACTCAAAAAAGACCGCCCAAAGTCCAGCAAAACCACTTAATTCACTCCAAGATTTAGCTCACACTGTGAATAAAATATTTGTGTTGGCATACCCCGCAGAACCCCCGGCTTTGGCTGCTCCGGCTTGGGAAGAAACACTTGTTAATTTGGACTATTTATTAGCTTGGTATCACCTCCTCCTAAAAGCAATCAGAAACAGCCAATCAAATGGGGCCACATCTGTGATCAGAAATTTAAATGAACCTGAGCTAGGTGAGGTGTCCTCCAGCCAATCAGGTGGATCCGAAGAAATTACTTTGAAACTTTCCAGCACCCCTGGCTTTGGCCAGCAAATTTTATCACCCAGCCAACCAAATGCAAGCTAACTTAGTCATGTGACCATTTCCCAACAACCCACTCCCTTTTAACAATGCCAGGGGATTTTGGGTCCCCTGCTTGTCAATTTTCCAATTCATTAAAGTTTGGGTCTTGTTGCACTTATTTTATAAATTTGTAGAAGATTGGATCTCATTCTGAGTTCCTATTGCCTAAAGTTTCTAAAGTGTTAGTTATATTACTAAGCCTTACCTCTTGCCAACCCGTTTCAAACTCAGTCCACCTTCTGGAACGCCTGAGACAAGCTTTAGTGTATAGCTGTCTTGATTTTAGCTTTCATTTTTGAAGTTTACGTTTGATACTTAAAATTTTAGTCAAATCCATTATAATTACTTACTTTATCTTGATTTTCACTTTAAATTCTTGGTTTTGAACCCGCCTTTGTTTTTGCCTACTGGGAAAAGACACCCAAGATTGCTGTCAAGCTGCCCAGCCTCTCCTATTGTATTTTCTGCCTGTCTTCTTGTTGTGGCCCCCCCTGTTTAACAAAAACATAATTGTTTTACTCATAAAAAGACCACCCACCTGCCCCAAATTTTGCGGTGATTTTTTAATGATACTCACAGCGTTGAAGTTTGTGGTTTTTTCTTTGGCCCCCTTTTTGCTTCTCTTATGGTTGACCTCGCCAAACCTGTGGTCGAGGATCTCCTCTTCAGCACAGCTCATGAGTGAAGCCCCCTCCAGCTTTTTGAGCCTTCCTGGCACCCTCCTTTATTATGGGGAAGCTGTGATGAAAAGCTTGACTTGCAATGACCTGGAGTTGGATGACATTGATTATGCTTCCCTTGCCCTTGTGGCCGAGGAAGTGCCAATGTCCTCCCTCCTCGACCCAGAGGAGAGCAACTTGGTGCCCTTGCGCGCTCCTGCACTGCTCTCTCCTGCCTCTACCTGTACCCCCTGGTTACTCACTGGTCTGGAATTGATGGCACTGAATGCATATTTCCCTCAGCTGTCCCCCGTGTCCTCCCTGTGGACCCCCCTTCAAGCGGCCGTTCCAGTACTCCACTGGGCGGCATCCTGGTGGTTTGTTTTGCCAGGATGAGAGCCAAACTTAGTTAGTTTAGCCCCCCTCTCTCACATTGCGCATCATGGCATTTGGGTGTCTGAGCGCATGGTGCAGCTCTGGATGTATGGAAAGGTGGCGTCAGTCCGTGTGCTGACCAATGTTGCCGGCAACCAATGTGATGGCGCTGAGGATTCCCCATATGATCCCGCCATTGAATCCACCCTGGTTTAATGCTTGACTAGTCTAACAGATGACATCATCTTCATCTCTTAATACAAATTGACCATTGCCTTTGATGATTTTGGAGAGCAAGGAAAAGCCACCACTCAAAAAGGAAGGAAGAAGGTCAAGAAGGGGACTTTCATTGGTGCGTTTCTGGCTGTTTCAGACAAGGGTTCTGTCTATTATTGGACAAACCCAGATTTCACCAATGGCTACAAGTACAGCCACATCCTTGGTGGATTACTCAACTCCTGGGATGGCTTGAATTCCAAGCACCAGGTTTTCTTGAGCCACCAGATGGAGGATAGCTCCACCGCCCTCGAGGCCATCCAGGAACCCGGGCACCAGGCCTCTGTGTACCCAGCTGGTCACACTGACATCCATCTGGCTGACTTCGTGTTTTTTAATATTAGAGATACACTCCGGGAGCGCCGCCCTCAGGCTTTCAATGCCCTCTATCTTGGGGTCCTTGACCACAATTCTCTCTTTGGGCACCAAATGGCGGCTGACTTGTTTGCCCAAATGGTTTTCCATGTGAACATGGGAAACCAATCACGTTGTCAGGATTGACAATTTTTCCCCTCTGGAACTTCAGGCCCAGGAGCGGGAATCAAACCCGGAACCTGGATTCCCCTGGGCCGCTGGGCCAGAGGACCGCGAGACCGACCGCCTGCATTTTTCTGGGATCAAGCCCCTGCGAGCTGATGTTAAAGAAGACAACCCACCCAGAAAAGTAGATTGAGCCGAGGAAATTATTGCACTAAGTGGAGTGCCAATCATAACACCTAATGGAGGCAACCAGGCAACAACTATTAGCTTCATGAGTTTGAAGTCTTCATCAGCAACCAATCAAGAGCCAACCCAAGGAAGAGGCACTGGGCCGCAACCTGGCCCCATGACCACAACACTAGAGCAAGATAATCAGGTAGCTAAATTGAGAGTCACGACCAATGAAAGAACTCCCGGGCCGAGCGCCATTTTGCTGCCTTTAGACCCAAGTCCCCAATTCCCCTGGCCCTGCCTTTCCCAATGCCCTGATGACTCACACAAAAAATGTTAAGTTTGGAGGTGGGGTGCTATATAGACCCAAGGACCCCGCCCTCTAAACTTATTGCCATTTTGAAATAAAGGTTATGTTACTTTGGCTTATACAGCTATTAATGTGTTTTGTATTTGCCGTCTATCAGTTCAGCTCAAGATCTTCTGGTCCGCCTGCCCCACCGCCCGCAGTATTCCGTCCAGTTGGTGTACCCTTCGGGCCTGTCCATTTCACCGAGTATCCTTTAAAACCTGAGTACAAGGACTACACGCCAGAGAAAATCATTGAACTAGACCCATTAGCCCACATCCAATCCGCTGTCAGATACAACCACCAAGGCCCGTGGATCTTCTCTACACCCAAACTGTTTAGAGGAAAGTTTAACTACCTCCCGGCCTACAATATCCACATGGAACTGCCAGTAACACCCAAACCAATGCCTGCTTCTTTGCCCGACTTACCAACCAACCACACCAGCAAGCTTTTTGATATAGTGTACATCACCCTCACAGGGGTGATGGACACCATTATACCGGCCGCCGGCCCCTGGTCTTGGGTGGGGAAGTCCGCGTCCTACCTTCTCAAGTTAGCTCCTATCTTGTGGTGGGCCCTGCCCGCAAGAAACCTGGCCCAAGTTATCCCCAAAAACAACAGGCCAGCCGCCCGAGACTGGATCCCTGACACACGTAAGGATAAACGCCTCCCACCACATGCCACTGCCACCTATCAGTCCATCCAGTCAATGACAGACAAGGAATACCAATAACAGTATATGGCAGCCATCACTCAAAATCCTCCTACCCCTATCCCTGTATGGTGACTGCTCTAACAGGTTGTCAGGCTTAAGCAGTACTTGGATATGTGAGCACCAGGCAAGGTGGAGTACAACAGAATATGCCTTGCCAGCATAAAACTGAGGAGTTGCTGACTATGATCAATATATGAAGATCATAGTATTAACAACAGCAGAAGAGGTTCAGGTGTTGGTTGGCAACAGAGCAACAGGACATAATACAGAGTTGGTATATAATAGTCATTCAGATACCAGATAGACAATATATACTTTGTGAAGGATTCAATTTTTGGTCGGCAACAAGACAACAGAGTTGGAACAGGGCTGGCGGAGGAATGAGTGTATGTTAATCAGTTGGCATCCAGACAGACAATGGATACTGGGAAAGGGGAAAGAGAGGATTAAGAATTGATAAATGGCATACAGCAGACTTATGATTCCTAGGTGTCTCTACATTAACAGTGCTGAAAACACGAGCTCAACATCTGTTTATAGCTTACAGGAGCTATCATGGTTGTACAGACCCAAGGTCTGCACCTCTGCAAAGGCAGTTGACAAGTAACTTATCCAAGTTAAAGGAGAAACAACAGTATTTGGTTTGCAATAAAAGTTCTCTAATTTATTACATAAGTCAAGTGAAGATTATATAGGCATTTGTGAGATGATAGCCCACTGAAATGTTGATCAACAATATGGAATATTGATGATCAATCAAGTTAGTTGCTACAGTTTCATGTGGAGATTACAACTGACAAGAGTGGTTGTAAGTTAGATCAGCAGTGTCAGTTGGCAACTGGATGTTACAAAGGCAATTGTGGCAAATTGGGCATAATCTGGACAGATTATGGAACAGACAGTTTAACAGATCACTTGTAATTCATCTGAGCAACATATGTGACATGTTGAATGATCTGGCTGACATCTTTGATCCTTAGACTTGTCTGGCCGACATACAAAGCCTTTAGCTTTGTATAGACAACAGAAAATGCCTATAGCATCTTATGGCTAACAGGTATGGCCCATGGACTTCTATGGCCAACAGATAAAGCCTAAAGCTTTATATGGACAACAGATAAGGCCTATAGCCTAGTCTGGCTGATAGAAGCTGGTAAATAGTGTCATAGCTCATAGCTATTTCACCACATCCCACCATCACCCCCCATCTTCCAGATCCACCCACCCAATCCCAGACCCCCCAGGCCAGCACTGCCTCTACATCTTCCTTCCTGCGCTATTCTGCCTACTAGGCATCACTCTTCCCCGCCTCAATAAACCCCCTGTTGCCAAACATTTTCTATTTATATTATCTTTATTTTGAATTTCAATTGTTCATGTTCTCTTTGTTTATAGTTGGTTTTATTCTTTATGTTCAGCTTATTTCTATAAAATCATATATTTACTATTGTTGTAACTGTGCTGTTTTAGCAGAGTTACAAGAGGAAAAATATTTAGAGGATTGATAATAATCTTTATTGTGAGATAGTGATTATATAGCTATTGTGAATCAATGGATAGAAGGAACATGATTGGTGATCACACGGCTGGATGGAAGAGGGGGTGGCTTGATCCTGTTAATGAGTCAAGCGCCAAATTGAGGTATCCACCGTGAGTGATCATCATTTGTTCATGTTGATTGATTTGGTAATCCGAGTTGACTTCCGGGTCTGGCTTTGAGTGCCCGGGTAATCAGATTGCGGGTCACGAACCCGCTTGGTTGGAACCTTGCTGGCAGGTCGAGCCTGCGGTTTTGACACTATGTCATGTATCTAGATCCAGAACACAGTTATTTTTAGCACTTTGCACAGCCCCTTGTGAAAATATTAACAACAATTTGGTGATCAGCTAAACTTGAATTAGAAAATTATAGAATGATTGTGTTTAGGTAAAGTTGTTACTGCTCCAAATTCAAAACCTTAATGATAAACTTTAAGCCAATCAGGAGCCAAGTGATAAATTGGTTGTTGTGACATAAAGAGTCATTCAATAATTCTTTGATGCATGTGTGCTAATTAATATGATTGGCTGGTTGTTTTGCTATTGTGTGCCATTGCCGCTGTGGCAAGTTGTTGATAGACTAGTGCTAACCCAGCAGCTGATTGGGCACTAGTCCATCAACAACTTGCCACAGCGGCAATGACACACAATGGCAAAACATCCAGCCAATCATATTAATTGGCGCACATGCACCAAAGAATTATTGAATGACTCTTTATGTCACAACAATCACTTTATCACTTGGCTCCTGATTGGCTTAAAGTTTATTATTAAGGTTTTGAATTTGGAGCAGTAACAACTTTACCTAAACACAATCATTCTATAATTTTCTAATTCAAGTTTAGCTGATCACCAAATTGTTGTTAATATTTTCACAAGGGGCTGTGCAAAGTACTAAAAATAATATGGCAATTAAGGAAACAATGCCAACACAAAGCAAACAACACATATTGAGATGAGCGCAAAACATATACACAATGGGTAAAAAGATGGGATAGTGTAGCAAATGGGAAAACAAACAGGAATAAACAAAGAGGCAATAGTGTCATAATGATACAGATTTTATTGAGGTGAAAGCTATAAAAACATATGGAAAGGTTAGTAGAAAATCAATGAGAGAATTGGAGAAGCTATTGAAGGACCTTGACTCTGCAATTGCAGAGATCAAAGAAACTGACCGCAAGGTCAAAGCAAGAGTTAAGTCTGCCGTCCTTGGCGGAGACAAAATAGACAAGGTGTTTGCAAAAGTCCTTATGACTAAAATACCAGACACCCCCAAGAAGACAATTGAGCACTTACTAAACATTCAGAAGACAGTGGTCAAGGGCCTCCAGTTTAAGGCGTACAATCTTTCTGCACTGTCTGTCTGGGTCAACAACCCTGAAATGTATGCCCACATCAAACCAGCCAAGCACGCCAGGAAAGAGGACACAGAATTATCTGCTCAACTTCTTACGCCAAGAATGGCCAAGCCTGATAAAGCGGCCGGCAAAGAGGAAACACAAGAAGGTAACCTAAAAAATAAAATTAATAAAATTTTCAAAATACTTACCTTTTTTGTTAGAAAACGTCAACAGTGAACTCCACCGGGTCCTGATCCCTTTTGTTCCCCCCACCTTCTATGCCAACTACACCAATCACGTGGCCAGGCAGCTGTTTCTGCCCCCCTGTCTTGCAGGAGCTTGAAGACAGGATTCACGGTACCTTTCCAATGTCCAGGGTGGCATTGGCTGGGCTTTGAATTCTGAGGGGGCATCCAAGTGGGCAGTTACTGCCTACAAGGATGCCCAATGGGTCCACCTGGACCTGGTGGTTCTCAGTGGAGTTTACTGTGTAAACTTCATTTAGCTTGTTTGGAACGTCCTGGCAACACTCCCATTCAAGAATATACCGGAGATGGGCCAGGCACATGCAGCTTATAGCTTCTGCTTCCCGATGGAGCACACAATATCTTCCCTGTTGGAGATCTTTGGCCCACAGTGGGTAAATTGGCTGTTTCAGACGCAACCGCCATAAAGAAGACTAAGATCCTCCTGATGGACTTCAGGCTGGCCTAGAGTGCCAACAAGACGGGGTCCCTCCAGCAATGGAGCTCAAGTTTGCCAAGACAAAGCACAAGAAGAAGATCAGTGCTGTTTTTAATAAATTGTGCAAGTTTACAGAAGCCTTTGCTGGACAAAGGCTTCATCTGGTGGTTTACCTGGGGTATCTCTTTTACTTTGGGATGAGCGCGTCCATAGAGGATCTTGACAGGGTCCTCCTAGGGATCAGCAAGGCCAGGCTCTCCCTGGATGGGAAGAAGGTCCCCCAGGTACAACTTGGTGGACCACGTTATCCAGGACGCCCTGGTCCTGGCTGGAATTTACGGTTCTGCAGCCCTGCCAGAGAAGCTGCTGCTTCACTCCCACCTGACTGTACTCCATTTCACCAGCAGGCAGGTGTATTTTAACCAGGGTGTATCCATCATATACAGTGTGGCGGTGGAGGTTGTGTGCCACCTCCATCGCCGGGTGAGTACATACCAAAGGACTCACTATAAGCGCACATAATAAAAAATATGATTCCAATAAATTTTATTACAATCTATATTATTTTTATTATGATAAATTTTTATAATTTTTATTTTAGCAAACAAGTTTTGCAAAATATCTTGCAGAAATGGTTTTCATAAAAGCATAAAATTATATGTTAATAAAATAAATTCTAATTTGTAAATTTTACATTTAATTTTTTTAATTTGATTTTTATATTTATTTGACAAAAGTGATATAAATATATTAACGTAATCCAGTATCAAGTGTTTGGGATAACCTCAGATGGCATAATAAAAAATATAATATAAAATAAATAAATTACTTACCCATTGATGGATCTTCTGAATGTGATTGCGGGCTTAGAAGCTTCTAAATATAAAATGTTAATTAATAAATCTTAAATAATAAATTAGAGAATATAAAAAATTGGACACACTAAGCCTTTAATTGATTGGCTGTTTGGCTAGGCACGCGGGGATGAACAAATCAGCGTGGCCATAGAATTTGGCCATGGTATCAGCTGGGAGGGTATGGATCCCGGCCTGCAACAAATCAAACAGGTCCTAAGTCCCAGTTGGGGTTCCTTGCTTGACAACTTGCTTGAGCCACCCAAAGACTTCCTCAATGGGATTTAGGAAGGGCAAATAGGCAGGGAGGAAGAGAAGGCGCATATTTGCCGTGGCCAATTGCTGGGGGCCCACTGCAATGCTCGTGTCAATTGATGGAAATTCCTCAAGAATATTTGCCACCTTATGGGGACCAACATTGTCCAGCACAATTACGTTGGTGAAGCCCAGGCTTGTGTGCCTCAGGTGCTCCTAGACCAATTGGAGGAATGATAGCAAGGCCCAGCTATTGTGAGATCCCAATATCATTTGATAGAGCTCAACCCCCTTTGGACCAAGGAGAGCCATCATTGAGTAGGCTGTGGCGCAGACGGCAGTACACCAAGCCATCCCATCATTTGAGCATTTGGGGACATAACCATACCCATTGCACATCAACAAGTCAAATGCTGATTTGTCAATGTAGTAGAATTTGACTGTCCCCTTGGCTTTGAGGGCAGTGTACGCCTCTGCGTATTTTTTCTGGGTCTCAACATTGGCTGGGCTATTACAATTTTATGGGGATACCCCAAGCTTTTTCCAGAAAAAGCACATTCCCTTGACCAGATGGTAGTAAAAAGAAATTGAGGCCTCAACCCCAAAAGTAGATTTGACCATGGCCTGTATATTTGCCAGTTTAAGATGGCAGTCCTGGGTTATCCACTGGTGGATTGCCCATTTGTGCTCCTTGGTGAGCATGGTAGAAATGTGCAAGGATTTCTCTGTGGCAATGTAATACCCAAGTATTGAGGGTAAAACTTTAGTAACATAATATGCCAGGTTAGGTGGCTCAAAGCTGTTCAAGGCGTAGACAATTGGATAGAAGTTGACTGCCTGACGGAAGGCTTTGGAAAGGATGTTGCATTGTCTAAGGCTGACTGCAAGGTACAGTAGCGTAGCTGCAGGGATCACATAAGTAGCCAAGGTGGGAGTTGGGCGAGATGACGCCAGGGGTGTCCACAGGTTCAAAACCATTGATTTGAGATGAGTTGGCTCATTGTACAATATCCCTTTTGGTCCCTGTGGTTCAGGACCAAACTGAGCATTGGTTAGCTGGTGGCCCCCTATCCCAAGGTAAGCTGTCAAGACAGCTGTGAAGATAATGTAGTTCATCTTCTGACTTGGGGAGGGGTAATGGGTTTAGTAAGGTTACTTGCTTAGCCTGGGTAAAGGATTGATTAATGTGATAATATTGAGGAGGATATTCACTCAATGATAGCACAAACTATCATTGAGGGTTTTGTCTTTATTTATACTAGTGGACCTGCAAGGCATGATTATTGGAAGGCATGGCATTGGGGAACCAAGAATCTGAGTTGCATCTGTTATTCCCTTTTATAGATTGGCTTGGGTGGCTGGCAATTGAGAAGGTTTGGCTGGATCCAAGTTTGCATTGGCATAGTACAAGTTTGGCCTTCTTCATGCATCCAAATTCATTTACTAAATTTGGTGCATGATTTCCATTGTTGGATAGCCTGTCAGTCCATTCCCCATTTGGTAGGCTCCCAAATTGGGCAGCAGTTCCTCCCAAGTTTGGCTTTGGGGAAATTGCCTTTCCTGATTTCCCAATCTGGCTATTTCCCAAAGGAGTGGATGGGGACTGGCCTGCTGGCATGGGAGGGCAAAGGCTGGCAGGTGGCAGGCTGGCCCATGGGTGCCTGGTTTGAGGATAGCTTGCAGGTGGGGCTGGCAAGAGTGGTGGGCATCTGCTTAATGGCGGCAAGTGTCTGCGTGTTGGCAGTGTGTATCTGCTTGGTAGTGGCAGACGTCTGCTTGGTGGTGGCGGGTGCCTGCACGTTGACAGTGGGCAACAGCTTGGTTGTGACAGGCTTCTGCGTGGAGGCGGTGGGGGCCCGCGCGGTGGCAGTGGACGTCTTCTTGGTGGCAGCAGGTGCCTGCATGCTGACAGCAGGTGACCACTTAGTTGTGGCAGGCTTCCGCATGGTGGCAGTGTGTATCTGCTTTATGACAGCAGATGTCTGCACGTTGGTGGCAGACGTCTGCTTGGTGGCAGCAGGCACCTTCACGTTGGCAGCGGGTGACAGTATATTGATTACACAACTGTAAGTGTCAGGAATATTCCTGACAGGCAAGGACTTGACCAGTATTGATGAATATGTTGAATGTCTTTGAGGCGTACTTGAGATCCACCCCAACAAGGGCCACAGTTGCCTTGTAATCACCCAATTCACGCATTAGCTTAAGCAGGATGATGTGTTTGATGTTGGGGATGCACTTCTGGGCGGGCGTTTTGGCGGTAAAGATTGACTCATTGGCATTGGGCACAATACATGGCATGGGTACCTTGGTGTAGAAGGCTGCAACCTTTTTGAGCACTAACTGTCCCTCATCAGTTCTGAAGATCTCAGGCTCCTTGTCCTCTTCCTGATTGCTATCACTGACGTAGGGCTCATAGCTAGTATCAAGTACAGGCTTCACCTTCTCCAGCATGGCTGACAGGACTGACTCTTGCCGGTACACAACGTTGAACACATACAAAGTAAGTTCTACCTCCTTGTTTCTAACTTTCTTGGTGAAGGTAACCTTGGTGGGCTTCTGGGTCAGCTTGGGGACCCAAGGTTTGATGCTCCACACCCTAGCAGCTTGTGCTCCTCAAAACAGCTGTGTCAGTGCAGCGTCACTATTGAACTCTCCTCTCCTGTCTCCTTCCTGAGTAGGCATTTGTGTTGCACTAACTCTATTCTTTGACCCGCGGGGGCAACCGCAACCGCGGCACACAACGGGTGCAATGGTAGTCTGTTGTTGTGTTCCTTCCATTTTACAATTTAATAAAATACTAAATAAAGTTCAATTAAGTTACTCCCTAATTTTAATTTTTGCTTTTATCTGAATATGGATATTTAATTAATATTTTTCCCACCTAATATCCCAATTATAGATTTTTTATTTCTTAATTAGTTGTTTTTGGTTTTACAACACCCATTTTAGAACACCCAACATATTTTACACCCATTTTTCCAGGTTTTACGCCAAATTAAGCACCTAACACAATATTTTTAAATTTATGTTTCAGATCGTGTGTCTTATTTTAGATACATTGGTATCATTCATGATTACAATCCATTGCACACACTGAGTGAGTGATTTTGTTTACATAGTGGGTTGCTATTGTGTTTCATTTTTGGATTGAGTTTTGAAACACTGTGCTTGGGCGTATTTTGTCACCAATTCACATAGTAAACATATGGGTCATTATTTTAGAGATTAGGCCATTTTCTAATGCACATGCTGCTCAAGTCGCAGCATAACACAGTTCGATTTTGAAAAAGTAACTAATTACACAATTTATATTTAAAACATTAATAACTCAATGAAAAATTAATATTTTTTCACACTGTAAACTATCAAAATGAAGCTAATAATCTTATCTTTCTATTGGTGTAAAAATTTTAATATGTATACTATGCTCAATATTAAAGCAAAAGTAATTTAAAAGAGCATAATCCAGATTTTATTATATGATTATATCTAATGATATAAAGTAGATCACTTCAAAGCTAATAAATACTCTTTTTTGAATACACAACAGATGTTTTTTATTTGACGAAATTAAAGATAAGATTGAGAGCTTTATTTTTGCATTTTATTTTATTTAAAAAGCTCAATTCTCTAGGATTTTATGATAGTTTGAAGTTAGGATGTTTTTATCACTGTTTAGATTGATTTTAAGGTTCAAGTGAGCTTCGAACCTCAAATTGAGCATTCTTTAAATGGAATTCTTTAATATTTTATCATTTAAAAATATGCGGAAGAGTTACAATTAACTGAATACATCATTTTAATTGATTTGCATTGATTACAAAGAGGATATGATGTAATAATAATGCTTAGCTGCTTCACATATATCACTTGTGCATGAAAACTGGGTATTTAATTAATTTCTGCAAACATAAATTCAAGTTCAAACTATAATAAAAGCTATCACACCATTTCTTTCAGAATGGTGTCATTTAGCTTGGTATATAAGAGCTAAAGTACCACAGAGCTTCTAATCCAAATAACCCAATTCAAAGACCACATTCTGATCATAACTACTCCATCATTAAGGCACACATCAAAGATCTGACCTAATTACAGATTCAAAATACTACCATGTCCTCAGTTAAATTTACTTCTTCCATGCTACCCTTTTTTTCCTTGGGAGCTTCAACAAAAGAGAGAGAATTGCAATGTTAAAAAAGGCATTCCTCTTTATTGCTGGTGATGATCTTGATAATTTCATCAAGCACTTCCTTACTCAAACTGAATTTGGGAAAGCTCAGTTCCTGCCAACTATTCAAAATCAAAAAGGCAATGAGTTCATTGAAAACTTAAAGGATCTCATGAAATCTTCTCCCCAAAAACATATCCCAGCCTTGCGATCTCTGGTTACTTCCAGTTACTCTTTAAAAGAGCTTAATGATATGGGGTTTAATATAACCAAAAGTGAGTTTGAATACTCAAGAAAAATAAATAAAAATAAAAATGTAAGCTTAAACAAAAAAAGCCAAAAAAATAATAACTATTCATTAAAAAAAGAAATAACTAAAAAAATAATTAAAAAATTGCTGGAAAATTCTTTTGAAACAAGCCAGTTTACAAAAAAAGTGCCTGAAAAAATTTATAAAGATATAGAAAAAGAGATGAGTAATTACTCAACTGAAATTAAATACTCTCTACTTAAAACAAAAAAAGAAATATATGAAAATATGAAAATAAAAAATGAAATTTCAGTTTCAATTTCCACTTACTATAAATTAATCCCTAAAAATATAATAAAAAGTAAAAAACAAACTGATATGTGCAATATTTGTAATTTAAAAAATTCACTAGAAAAAAAGAAGGAAGAATGTGAAAGTAAAAACTTACCATTACCAGAATCTATAGACAATGACTTAAAGACTATTAATCAGCACCAAGACTTTTATGTTCATCAAAATTGTGAATATAAAAAAGATATTAATGAACTAGATGATGAGTCTTGTGTTGTAGTTATAGATTATAAAGAAAACTTAAAGGTTGGAGGTGGTCCAATTGAGACCAATAATTGTTTTTATTCAAAAAAACCAATCTCATTATTAGGGTTTGCATTAGTTTTTAAAGAAAACAATAAAATTAAATATGAATATCATGATTTTTTGTCTCAAATATTATCACATGATTCTTTATTTTCAGGTGAATGTCTAATAAGTCTTCTTAAATTAGATAGATTTAAAAAAATAAAAAATATAAAAGTATGGACAGATAATGGAAATCATTTTAGATCATATGAATTTTTATATTACTTATTTAAAGAGGCACCTAAATATATTAAGGGTTCCATAAAATATAACCGTTTTGTTGAATGCCATGGAAAAAGCATTGTTGATGGTCACTTTGGTGTAATATCAAAAATTTTAAAGGAAAAAGAAAATGTACTTTATATTAACAACATTAATGATCTAAAAAATATTTGTGAGAAAGAAGAAAGAAGAAAAGAATTATACAATTCATCTTTAACTGGTTCAATTGTTTCCCAAAAAGCATTTTTTTATATTTATGAAAGGAAATTTAGGCCTATAAAAAGAGAGCTTGAAGTTAAAAATCTGCGCATTAATCTTTCATATTTGATGAAAGATGGGAAGTTATATACTTCACCTTTAACATTTGAAAGCTTCTCAGAATATTCTGAGATATTTTATCATTTGAAATCACGTGATGATACCAGAGAAACAAAAATATCAGAAGATGCTAGTAGTGTATTGGGGCAAGTTCATGAAGTAGGGCAGCTTACTAGAGGGTGTATTTTAAATAGAGTTATCAGTCTTTCAAAAACAACAACCTTTTTTTCTGAAACAAACTAAGAATATTTATGATGAGCCAAAGATAGGGTAATAGCATTTATAGCTTTGGGGCTGCTATTACTCTCCCATGCAACTCATCATAAATATTTTTGGTTTGTAGTAGCACTTAAGATATTTTCAGTAGTACTATAAGTTGCAATTTTCAATTATAAAATCAATGAATTATTTTTTAAAAAATCACCCAAGCCCAAGATCAATTAAATATTTGGGATTGATTATATTTTACTCTTTCTGAATAATTTGAATATGAATAATGTGATTAAGTTATAAAATAACCAATCTGGCGCCTAGGCATAACAAGAAAAATAATGTCCCATATGTACATCAAAAGTCAACTCACACCGTTTTTTTTGTGAATCCATGTATTTTGGATTATATTTTGAATGGTTTTGCTTTGTGTGTGAGCACTTCTTTGCTGTGTTGACCCATTTTGCCCATTAAGGCCACAAACCCCTGTTAACAGAGTGTATATTTTAACCTGATAGTTGTATTTTGTTTAAATCTGAGGTATTTTTGGTTGTTGCCATAGCTTCTAAAACTACTGTAAGTGGCACAGATAAATTTATAATGTTGCAACTGAGTTTCCCTCCTTGCCTGCCAACATATCTTATAATACACAGAGTGCGCTCAATGAGCCGCCCCTTGATGTATCTAACAGCACGGACCAATCAGATGGCAATATCAAAATGCAGGCACTTTCTCTTAATTAGGAGCGCTGCCAATTCAACTTGCTGATCCCCGCACAAGTTATTCCTTGGCTTCAAACCTTACATGGAACGTGCCACCCCCTTGTGGCCAAGTGGCTTTCCCCATATAGTATATTAATCACAATATGCTACAATAAACAACATCTTACTCTATTCTTTTCTGTCCTTTCTATTGGAATGTTGTCTTCCCCAATTCAAATACTGAACTCTAATTGGTTCAGTTGCAACAGTGGTAGCAGTGGTAGATTGGCAACCTATCTAAGAGAAAAATTCTCCCAAGAAAGGACAGAGTATAGGCCGTATGGATACTCCCCACAAGAAACCTTCCTTCCAATCCCCAAGGGAGACATTCCTGAGGGGTATGTTATCTACCAAGACCAGTTGGTACTCACAAGCATCTATAACTGTCTCTGCCTGGGGCAACACAACACCAGGGTCACCCTGCCCTAATTGGACCTTTCACAATGCATGCTAAACCTCCAGTTTGAGTCTTTTGTGGGTTGTATAGAAGGAGCTGATATTTTTAGATGGCTTAATTCCACTGAAACCTGCCTCTGTATCTGCCAAGTTCCTGAGCCCATGTGGGTTGCCACTGCTTCTGGAAGCCTTACAGAACCTGCACCTGTGTGGTTCACCAAATGGGCCAGCCAAGTGATAGATGTCACTTGGGCGTTGTTCAGGGATGTCAGAAAGTCCTGCTACAGTGAAAACTTTTCATCCATTGTGGTGGGAACTCCCCTCATGGCCATTAAGCAGACTGGGTCTGTCCCTGAATACCTTGCATCTTGGCAAAAAGCCCTTGCCGCTGCCCCGGATGCCAAACCCCATATCTGCAAGTGGATTCCTGTGGGTCGCTGTACCTCCATTGACAACTGCTATAAGGCCATTGTGGAGGCCAATAACCAAGCTTAAATGGGTTTCTGCAGATTCAACAGCGTAACACCTCATTCTTGTCCCACACCTGGCAGTGCCTGCAATCAGGTAGGCTGCTGCCACTCCTGCCAACAAGAGAATGGGGTTAAGCACCCCTGTGAGGGGAAGCTCTAATTAGCGTAAATTGAGGACCCAGGAAAAGCCTGGGGGTTGTAGATACAAGAGGTTCTGCAACCCCACTTGACCCTCACTCTCAGTCCCTCCTTGCAAAGAACCCCTGTGATTACAATGTGCATGATGTTGAAACTCTCAATGTATTCTAGGTTCATAGCAACAACCCCATTCTCCAAGCAAGCCATTCCTCAAATAAAGTAACACACTTGTCCTATCCCTTCCGTTTCTGTGGGAACACCCACAAATTACTGATAGATACTGGGGCCAACCACACTATGGTGGACCAGGCGTTTGCTGACTCTCAGCAATTAGACCAAGTGCCCAGCAGGTTCAAAGCCGTACAGGTAGCTGACTCCCGCAGAGTGGCAATTACCCATGAGATAGTACCCTTCTCTGTGAGAATGGGAAACATCCAGGTCAAGCTCTCTGGGCCAATCAAGGCAGGACTGAGCCACAACGTCATTGCTGGTCTTGAATGGCTATGGAACAACTGTCCCTATGTTGACTGGGATACGTCTGCAATCACCCTCAACAAAAATAGAGTGGGTTTTCAGATTTATCTTATTGAAATTAACAAGTTACTCAATGATATTGTATTTTTCAGAATCACAGAGACGGGTCCATATGACTTCAAGAGGGGAAATTAACTTTAATCAATGCTCAGTCAAAATTACCCACACCAAACCACTTGCGGCTCCCCCCTTGACCACTCCATCTCCACCAGCACTTGCCGCTCTTCTCAAGGAGTATAATAACGTCTTCAGTGAAGCTCTGGACCAACTGCCCCCAAGAGATACAGCATGCTGTACAATTACAAGGGCTGTTACCCAAGGCACATACCCTTTATTTTCTGACGCCCAAGGAAGACGAGACTCTCTGTCAACACCTTGTGGACACACTCAACAAGGGCTTCATACACTCCTCCCTCTCACCCTACGGGGCTGCAGTCTTCTTTGTAGCCAAGAAGGACAGGTCCCTTCAGTTGGTGACCAACTACCGCGCCCTAAACAAGGTGACTGTCAAAAAAATACCCCCTGCTGCTGATTGAAAACATGTTTGACACATTTGCGGGTGCAAAGGTCTTCAGTAAGACTGATCTCACCGCAGGGTACAACCAGGTCCGCATTGCACTAGGGAATGAGGCAAAAACTGTGTTCTGCACATGCTACAGGTTGCTCAAGTGTTGTGTCATGAACTTTGGAATGATCAATGCTCCCTCCATCTTTGTCATGTTGATAAACAAAGCATTTGAGGATTTAATTGGAAAATTTGTTATTGTGTGCTTTGACAACATTATTGTCTTCAGTCAAAATCAAACCACACATCTTCAACACCTCTGTGTTGTCCTTGACACCCTTTGTAAAAACCAGCTGAAGGCCAAGCCTTTTAAATGCAAATTTCTAAGGTCAGAGCTCCTATTCCTTGGGCACACCATCTCTGACCAGGGGATAAATACTGACCCTGCCAAAATTAAGGCAATCATCAGTATACCACCCCTCACCAACGTGAGCCAGGTGTGTACATTCCTGGGCATGATTGCCTATGTGCACAAGTTTATTAACAACTGTAGAGAGCTAATTGCACCTCTCACAGAGCTCTCAAATACAAAACAACTCTTTCATTGGACCCCTGCCAGAGACCAAGCCTATGAGACGTTGAAGCAAAGACTTACAACTGCAGCTGTATTGAAGTTTCCCAATCAGAACATCAGTACAAACTTGAGACTAATGCCTCTGACAGAGCCATAGGGGGCGTGCTACAGGTGGAAACTGACAAAGGTATCTTCCTTCCCATGGCCTATGAATACAGGAAGCTCACTGACTCAGAGCAGTGCTACCCTATACATGACAAAGAGTTAGCGGCAGTTGTGCACTGTCAAGAAACAGTGTTGTTACCTGGAAGGAGCCACCTTTTCACCCCATGTCCTGACAGACCACAAGTTGCTCAAGTACTTCAATACACAGTCCCATTTAACACAATATCAGGATGGCTGGGTCAAACACCTGTCCCCCTATCAATTACACATTGAGTACAAGCCTGGGAAAGAACTTGTCACTGCTGACACCCTCTCCAGGTTATATGTAGCGTCCATCACGGGGGACAACAGCCTAGATCCAGACTGGCCAATGCTCTACCTACGTCCCAAAGCAACCCAATACTAACACCTCAATCCCACAACTATCTCCAAGTTAAAGGACAATGAAAGTCAGTTCATCACTGATGCTGGCAACATCTGTTGTTGGGTAGAGACCAGTGAGAAGACACTGTATATTCCCACCACCCAGTGAGGAGATATCATACCGCATTATCACCGCACCTTGGGTCACATCATAGGATGTAACCTATTTGAAATATTGAAGCATAAGGTTTGGTGGCCTTGTATGCGCCAAGACATCTTGGACCTCCTTGAAACATGTGTGCTGTGCGAGAAGAACACATCAAAGCCTACAACTCCCAAGTCTGTCCTGCCCATCAAAGCCACAGAACCCTTCAAACAGTGGGCCCTTGACATTGTTGGACCCCTCCCTGAGGATAAGCTAGGCAAGAAGTACATCATTACAGCTATTGATTATTTTACCCATTGGCCAGTAGCGTGGGCAACCACTAATCACACCACCACTATCACCCACTTTATTGATAAAGAAATTGTGGCCTGCTTTGGGCAACCCAAACACATTATCACAGATGATGGGCCCAAACTTGTGGGGCATATCATGAAGGTGTACTGCGTCAAAAATGCCCTCCAAAGAATAGTCACAACTCCCTACCATCCTCAAGCCAATGGACGTGCAGAGCATCTAAATGGTTTACTGGTTCAACTAATTGCCAAGCTCTCACAGGAGCACCCTAACACTGCATGGACTGAACACCTGCCCACCACACTACTTATCTTACAAGTAAGGATCAACAGGGACACCAGGTTCAGCCCCAGCACCTTGGCCTTTGGAACACCTGGCAGCTTGACGGGGGTGGGACAAGGGAAATTACAATCCACGGTTCCCAGGAAGCCCCCCTTGTTGACCACCCCCTCCCTGAGCCAGTGGCGTGCCAAGGCCCAAGACATTGAACACAAGCAAATTGAGGGGGGTACAAAGCATCTTGAAGCCAGATACGCTGTAGGTGACCCCATCTATACCCTCAACCCCAATTTGGCTAAGCTAGAGCCCAGCCACCTAGGGCCCTTCAAAATAGCTGCAGTTTATGACAATCACACCTATTGGCTTGAAGATGCCCAAGGAAACACCAAGACACTTCAACATGATTGCTTGCGCCCCTACTGCGCCATTCCCACACAAAAGTTGTTTGTGCGGACCTTCCCAGATCTCCCGCAAACTCCAATCCTGGTGTCTGACAACAAGCAGGGGGTAAGGGGGAAGTTGCAACTGAGTTTCCCTTCTTGCCTGCTAATGTATCTTATAATACACAGGAGGCGCTTGATGGGCCGCCCCTTGATGTATCTAACAGCATGGACCAATCAGATGGCAATATCAAACTGCAGGCGCTTTCTCCTAATTAGGAGTGCTGCCAATTCAACTTGCTGATCCCGGCACAAGTTATTCCTTGGCTTCAAACCTTACATGGAACATGCCACTATGCCACCCCCTGGGGCTTTCCCATATAGTATATTACTCAAAATATTCTACAATAAACAACATCTTACTCTATTCTTTTCTGTTCTTTCTATTAGACTGTTGTCTCCCCCAATCAAATACTGAACTCTAATTGGTTCAGTTGCAACAATAAGATGAACATTTTAACAATCAGCTATATGTGCAATACATTTTTCAATATATTAATGTAATAAAAATATTTTTAAATACACACTTAATTTTTTATTGTAGATGTTTCAGTTTTGTTATTAAAAATAAGTTTGGTTTAAAAAGTGTCAACATTGACACTTTTGACGTTGTGAAAACAAAAAAATAAAATAATTTTTATTAGTAAAAGTAAAGGGGAAATTGGGTCAAACCAAGATCTTTATTAAGCTTAATGTTAAATAGTGTCAAAATGACCATGATTTTGTCGTGTTTTCTGGGTTCACACCCCTGAACGCTTTAAAAAATGGGAATTAAGCTAGTGCGTCTAGCAAAAAACTTAGGATATTTCAAGTTTTGAGTTGACAGTGACCATGTTGGCAAAGTGTCAACATGGGTGCTGTTGTCTCCCAGGGCATTCTCTACCCTTACACATACTAATAGGTATCCCCCCTATTGGCACACCAGTAGCATAAAGAGCAAGTGATAACTGTCATAGCTGGTCAGAGTATCAGACATTGTAGCTGGGCAACAAATGTGACAAGATTGATCTGCATGGATTAGGCAACTTGTTACAGAAGTAACATTTTTGAGGCCCCGGGCGGGAATCAAACCTGCTCCTAGCCTCCAGGCGGGGCTAGCGGGCGGGGGAGATTTGCTTGCACCTGGATTTTTGCTTTTCAAAGTGAATCCAGGTGCAGGAATCATTCCTGCCCTGGCAGTAGCTGTGGGGCCCATTCTGGGGCCCAAAAGCTACGCCCAAGCTTTGGTGGGTTTGGCTGGGCCTGGGCAGGCTAATTTTAGCTGCCCAGTAACCCCAGTTCAAGCCCACCCTCCATTAAGTAATTTGGGGTCCCCAATTGGGGACCCCTTTTTTAATCAAGTTCCTTGGCCTCAGGAAAGCCTGTCAAGCCAGCCCAAAAAAGGTGATTAAATTTGGAAAAACCCCAGAACCCCAGAAGCCAAACCTGCTAGGACCAATGGCCAGCCAGACCAAGATGGACCACCAAAAAGCCAAACAACTGTTCCTGAAAACCCCCAAAATGACCATAAAGCAGCCAATCAAACAGCAGAACCTGAGATGTCAAACCTTGCCACACAGATAGCACCAGAAGAATGCCCAGAGTGTCAGGAAGCCAGTCATAGGCAGAGGCATTGGGCGGCTTGGGGTGAGGTGCGGCCAAGCCGGCAGGTAGGGCCCACCATAGAATGGGTGCTAACTTGATAATATAAGATAAAGATTGCCCAAGCAAGGACCAGGGTCTGGAGTTGGGGACCACGGAATCCACCAATCCTGTCAAAGTAATATAGAGTACTCCAAACAGTTGGGTAGAGGTGGTCTCAGCGGCGGCAGTGGGTTCCAAGGGGCGGTCTGGTCTTGGGGTTAATGGCGGAGTCGTGGGGACAAAGTACACTGGTAGGTAGTTGTACTTGTCCTTGAATAATAAGGGCGGTATCTCAACTCTCTTTCCTTCACGTCCTATGTATTTGGTACTTCTAGTCCTTGCCAAAGGGTTGGCAATGAGAATGGTTTCCAAGTCATACTCCAAATAGGCCGGGTTGGGGGGGGTACTTGGTAAAGTGCACAGGTCCAAAGGGAGCTCCTGGGGGGTGGTATGATGCCTGGGGCAATTTGGCAGATTGGGCTCAGAAGGGGGTGGCGGCCTGGTAGTCTACTTGACCCAAATTAGGATGGAAGATCACTAAGACTAGATAGGGTAAGATTTGTTTGAACCAAAGGTTCATAGAACTTTATTATCAAAAATGACGATGGGGTCTTCACCATACCGCCAGGGTTTTTATACCCTGGGACTTTGCTTCTTTGATTTTTGCAGGGTTCAGGTTTGCAGACCAGGCACTGGCAGTACGTGGGTCTTGGCTTGGGGTCTCAAGGGCAGCAGATCCAGGTTGTGCCTGCTCTGGCAAATAGGAATGGCAATGCTTTGTTCCGCTGCCACTGTTCACCATGTCACCTGAGTAGTCCAATTGTACTACCCCTTCTGGGCGGAAGACTGGCAGTTGCTGGTGGTCATTGGTAAAGTTAAAAATAGATTTTGTTTTAACCTCCTTAAGGCAAGCTGCAACCTCTGCATAGGTTCAGGTCTTTGGTGGCTCAAGGTTAGCGTCAATCTGATGACCATTTGGGGAATTGTCCTTGGGAGACTGACGGGTCTCAGAGTAACTTGTTAACCCAGGTATGCAATTTAGCGAGTGGGCAGGTTATTGTCCACTTTGCGTGACTCAAGTAATAAGGTCCTCTGTAGTAGGCCGGCAGAACGTGGAGTAATTTACCGGTTTGAGTCTGTGATTTAACGGATTGGCGGGTCCTGGACTGGTCTGGAGGGTTTGATCCGCCTTCTGGGGACTGGGGTTCAACTCTTGGGTTTTCAATGCAAGTATTGAAATATCATTCATGACACAGAGGCACTTGCATGTGAGTAAGTATATAAACCAGAAGCACCTGAAAAAGTTCTGTATTGTCATCCTTACCAAATAAAGTTGTTATGAACCTTTGGTTCACCAATCTGTTTCCATACCTATTTTTAATACTCTTCCATCTGCAAACACCAAAGTGTCAGTACCCATCTACTGGGCTAGATAGTCAGACTCCTGTTGATAAAACCAAAGCCTTTGACTACTACTGTCCACCTAACGCTCTGTTTGGCCCTGTGAATTTCACTGAGTATCCCGCCAATCCTGACCTCAAACCCTGGACATTAGAAGACTTGCAGGGGTACACCCGCCCAAACGCTCTTAAGGAACCCTACCAAATTGTCTGTGACAGCAAAGCAATCACCATCTACCCTTTGATCTTCAACAGGAAGTACAAAAATCCTGCTACCTACTTGGTCCCCATGGAACTGCCCCCAACACCCAAATCAACCATTTCAACCCCCCCACTTCTGATGCCACTGGCCAGAGTAGTCAATTCCTGGGAGTGCTTTACCTGGCGCTCACAGGATTGATTGACTCTGCCGTGCCAGCGGCTGGACCTTGGGCTGTGGCTGGGAAGGCCCTTTCCTATCTGGTAAAGTTAGGTCCCATCATCTGGTGGGCCATGCCAGTACCTGCTTCAACTCCTCCCTCACCTGCTGGAGCTCCACGGTACTCCTGGTATCCTGGCACAGATCCTGACTCTGGCCATGACATCATTGGGCTACCAAGGGGATGGGGTATCAGGTTCAGATCAGGGTAGATCTAGGCAGGGTTTTATATATGGGGTAAGGGATTGGTGGTACAATTGATCCTGCTCCTTATAAGGAAGTATGAGATCCAGCTGTGTGGGTGGGTTGAGCGAGGTTATAATCTTAGATCTGTCCAGGGGTGGCTCTGGGAGTGCCCATGTGTGCTGTTGTGAGATATGTTGCTGAGTGAGGTGATAACTTGGTTGCGACAAAGGGTTGGTTTTTTGACACAAAGGTATTTAAGGCTAAAATCGGTATATGTTTTTTATATTATTTTTGTCAGATATTTAAAAAAATTCAATACGAGCTCGCTTCCATTTTTGGGCAAATAAAGATATTGGGCTATTTCGTTCACACTTTGATGACTTTAGAATCACTACATTGAAATTCAAAGCCATCGAGCCTAGAGCTACAAACACTGGTTCAACTCTGGGGTGATTGCTTTTCAAGAGCTTAATAATGACCCTAAAGTGAAGAAAATCGAGTTGGGATATGCATGTTTGGGTCGGATTCAACGCTGAAGCAATTAGCATCCAGATTGATTGCGGATCCGATCAAAAGTCTAGAGCCCTTAGTTCAGACCCAGCTACTCATCCAGGCAGCGTACGCGTCAAGCTAAACCCGTACACGGAAGCCTAGAAAATTCTGGCGTCAAGAAAGAAGCCTTTTCCCAAATTTATTTCAAGTAACTCTGAAGCCTGAACAATTTGGATTGTTCTACTGAAGCCTTCTCAACCGACCTATTTTTAAACAGCCTTGAATCAGAGGATCGTTTTTCGTATATAAACACCATCACGTTCAACTAAAGAAGGAAACGGACCCGGTTAACTTTTTCGAAATGGATGAGGAAAATTATGAACTACCACCCGACATTAAAAAGTTGGTCCGAGAACTTGGTCATGCCAAGCGCTCAGAGCTTTCGAAGAGCAATCTGTCCTTGACATCTCTATCAAGAGAACCGGTCTCTGTCAATCCGATGGGAACTGATTGGACCGAGGCTCAGGATTTCGTCCTCTTTATGGCATCAAAGAAAAACATCGAGGATATGGAAAAGATCGCTGCAATGCTTCCCAATAGAACCGCAGAGCAGTGCAGGTTGCGTTGGAACTATCTCAACGCACCTCCCCAGATCAAAAAGAAGATGACAGAACCTAAGAGCGAACCCCCCAAGCAACCAACTCCAGACCAGAGTCTTCAAGCGCTTTTAGACAACAGTTTCAACTTGACTTCAAACTATTCCATGAATAACTTTGACGAATTTTTTAAGAATTTAAAGCCAGATAACTGTTTGCCAAATAGACCAGCTACATACACACCAAATCCTCAACCTGGTCCCTCGTCACAATTAGCCACTAATGAGGATGCCCTTTTTAATGAGCTTTTTAACAATGGTACAACAGTACCAAACCCTCGAATTCCAAACAATCCCAAGAATAACAATTATTTTGATCCCCAGAACACTGGTTCCTTGGGTTTCAATGTTAATTCACAGTTTCAAAACAATCCTTTATTTAATGCCATGAACTTTGAGACTAGCATACCGAGTGGTATACCCCAGACAAACCAAGTGTACGCTGCTCCACAAAAAACCGAGCAAATGCCTGAAGCTACAGTGATGGCATCTCAGAAAAGGCCACACGAGCCCACCTTAGAAGAAGAGGTTAGGTCCAATACCACAAGTAACCTTTACTCTACTTCTTTTACTCATCCATCCTCCAAGCTTCTGTAAAAGAAAAGATTATTGAGATTGCAAACCTCCTCAGACAAAATCCCCAACTTGTGCCTGTGATTCAGAGGCTCAGTGAAATTACCTCACAACTTCCCAAAGAAGTCACTGCTGATCAACTTCTCAAAAGCGTAGAACTTTCTAGTGCTGCTGAGAGTGGATATAAACAGAATACATTCAACAGTTCAGAATCTCATAGTTATCCCAGAAGAGGTGTCAAACGCCCAACCACCAAGTAAGAAAGCATACTGCCTTTTGCTTATTCTACAAGCTCAATGAGCATAACTCCCCAAAGCGCTGAAGCAACTCGACCCAACAACTATACAAATGATCTGCTTTTATACCAGTTTGCTACTCAAGAGCTGCCCGAGGAGATAGATGGAGACGATGACTTTGTTAACAAGGATTACACTCGCAGCAGAGATGTTGGAGATCAGCCAGTTGTAACAAGTAATTCACAACTACCTCCATCATGACTAACTCCAATAGACAAAGAGCTAAATGATCTGTTTGATGACTACGAAAGCTCTGCGGGAGAGGAAATAAGCCAGCAAAATCCTCGGCCAAAGGCAGCTACATATAAGATGTATTGTGTTTTGTTTTGTTGGTACTTACAACTCCCAGGGAATCGCCGTTATTCTCGTTGGAGATCCTTAACCGCATAAGGAGCCAGCAACAGCAGGTATTCTTCTGTATAGAGGAGCTTACATTGTAGAACCTTCAGTTGGTCCTACAGGCTTACGCAATCGAATGTCGGTTCAGAGGCCCAGAAAGCGAGAAGGCAGTGTATTGGAAGTCGCAGGCGGTAAGGGATTGGTTTACTTAGTCTGAACTCCTAGATGTATATCAAAAAACTCAATGACTATGGCCAACTCAGTACATCCACATCACTCGACATTTCAGCAATCGATCCTGACGACAACCGAGCCTTTATCTCTTTCTTGAAGGTGCCCGGAGCAGAGTATATGGGAGCTATGCTCGAAACAATAGCAAATCCACCAGAAAGCATCATGAACTCATGTCACGTTGGAGGTCCAAGTTCGTCAAAGTCAAAGCTCCCAATCCTGTCGATGAGAAAGCGTGACTGGGCAGTTTACTTCCCTGAGAAAGACTTCATTGCTCCAAACTCCCCCAAGAATGTCGTTGATAAAGCCAGGATCATCTCCATCCTCGTTGATGAGATCTTCATGCCCATCTTTGACAAAAGACTCAAACCTTTCTTCACCATTAGTAAGCCACTACTCAGCATCTAACCAGTTCTCAGTCAAGAAGCGCGACCGCCCTATTTTTATCCCAGCAGAAGACAGGTAACCCCCTTTCTCTGCTAATATCCCAGTCTTTTCACAATAGGCTTGTATAAGTTTGGAGATGATTGGGCCTCCATCCGCTCCCACCTGCTCCCGCCAAGGACAAGCCGCCAACTTGAAAATAGGTTCAACAACCTCAAGTCACGCCGAGCGCAGTACACGCCCATCCAGGTACAGCAACTATTGCCTACTTCTAACGCTTTCAGCAATACTATCTCAGACAGATCAAGCCCCTTACGCTCGATGAAGAAGAGCGGCTTACACAGGTACACCTTATGAATCTAAAGGTTTAACAGTTAGGGTGTTCGTGCTTACGGCAGGAAGTTCCGCATTATTTCTCAGCGAATGATTCCAAATCGTCCCAGCTTCGTCCTGAAGCGGGCATGGAAAGAGATGGAAGACCGTAAGTATGCTCTCAAAAAACCTGTATTCCTTGACAATTATCCATGACCATACTTGGCTGTAATCATCTGCCAATTGTCTTTTTCATTTCATAAAGTTAAATGCTAAACATTACTTTTTTACAATAATCCAACCCTACTGAAGTAACTAAACACCATCATACTTAGTAAGAGCTCACGAGTTTACACACGCTTGATTTTTCAATGAAATGGCTCAAATAAAGATCTGCTTCCCAGTATCAAGGATCTTAGCCGTATATTATCATACATTCTTTACAAACGATGTCGCTCCTACGATACATTTAAGCTTCTTTTATTTTCAGCAAATATCCATGCGGCACTATTCTCTAAGCGAGCAGCAGTGATCAGAGAAAACAAAATTCATGACTGGGGTGAATACCTTGCCTCCATACCCATCGAAATAAAAATCAAGTTCGGTTTAAGCGAACAGAAAAAGATATTTAAGTTTAAATCCATCTGTGATCAAGGCATCTACAATGTCAATTGATGAACCACACAAGATTTCCACCGTAGCATCCCCAACCAACTTACAAAACAAAACGATCCCATTCAAATCATTGACAATCACCGTTATATTTACTACGTTCTGGCAAAGGTATCACACACTGAAGCATAGCACTCAAGCCAAAAACATGATAAGAAATCGAATATTCAACATATAGCCTTAAGCCAAGAATGAATCAACTACTTAGTGCTGGGTTATATAAGTTAATACAGATGATCTGAAATTCACATTTGATGCATAACTTCAAAGCACCTTCTCTCTAACTAAAACATCTACTGTAAATTCAGAACCTAAAGGTAAAAATGTGGGATTGTCAAATTCTTTTGCGTGAACTCACCAACTTAATGGAGTAATTTTCATCCCAGAACAACTTACTTTTTTATATAAAAGGATGAAAAATATCCCAGTAAGTTGGTGAGTTCATGCAAAAGAATTTGACAATCCCACATTTTTACCTCTAGGTTCTGAATCTACAGTAAGGTCTGTAAAAGGTCAACCTAATAAACACCAAGGATACACTATAGCTAGTCCATATTGATCTAGAACTACTAGAGATACCTAACAAGACCAGGATTAGGCTACAAAGAAAGCGTTTAAGTATCAAAACCAGTCCACAGGGGAGTCAGCAGGCAGGTACCAAAAAGTCTAGCATATGGTAGACAACTACCATCAAAGCTGATTTTGACCTTGATACAAGTCACTGCACCAACCTACCAGCAAAAAAGTACATTCAGCAGTGAGCACCAGAGCTGCAGCTATCTATGCAGGCTTGTTAACACACTGCATATAGATTTGAGCCCAGGACCAATTGGATGCGCTTGTAGAAACAAGATATGCATGCTACCTAGCCTCAGAGGCAAATACTCTCTACTGGAGGAGTTGAAAGAATCAACATCTGAACTCCAGGGCAAACTATAAAGATCCCAGCAAAGAGTGCATCCATAGATGTTAAAACCCTAGAGCAGGCGCCATGGAGATATTATATCCAATGTTTCAGATATGCGGCCAGCAATGGGATGCAAAAAGCTTCAGAGTAGGCTTTGGCATCAGATAGATTTCTTTTAAGAGCTAAGATAGCAAAGATGGTGAAAGGATTTTGGGGTATTGACTAATTAATAGATTCAACCAATAATTGCAAGCAGGCAGCTATGCAGCCCTACATATGGATTTAGCATAAAAACATGGACAACCAGGCTGCAAGTTTGGTGAACCAAGAATCAGATTACATCCTGGCATCAAAAAATTCCCATCACCAACTAACAAACAGAACCTGCAGGTATTGCACAATCAGTTGATTCATCTCAATAGGCTCTCACACATGCATTCCATAATAACTACTATTATAAAATTCAATTAGATTCTAGAACAGGAGGGTGACATATGAACCACCATCTGAATAACACTAGAAGTGTCCACCATGGATCAGGCCTTCCAGCCAAACACTCTAAGATAAAAGGCCCATAAGCATATTATATTAATCAGCCCTGAATATGTGAAATAATCACCTCCACCAAGTTTTAGTCACCTGCTGGCTAGCTATCCCTGGTTGACACCCTAGGTAGACAACTGGCTCTGCCTTACTAAGAGACTCAGTTGCATGTGTTTCAAGAATAACACAGCTGCTGTGAAAGCCATCAAACAAGCTTTATTCCAGAACCTGCCCCAAGGTTGGGTCTCCTGCTGCGTCACCCTAATACTACTTTCATTGCTTTCTTAGTGCTACCAGCCAATTTCAGAAACAACCCAGAGAGCCAGACCAGCCTCAATGCCAGTCAATGTGGATAAAGGCCCATGTTGATCATGCTGTTCCCCTTCAGACTTCACAAAAGAGTATAGCCTCCTTCATAACCCCTTTCCCCATCAACAGCATGATTAGCTTAAGCAAAAGAGGATAGTGTTACTGCAGCATGCCCACTGCCAGGGCCAAGGCTGTCAGGGCCCAGAATGCCCTAGACAATCAGCTAGCCTGCCTGGAGCTAAAATAACTAACAGTGTGAAAAGTATTGCCAACTGCCTTCCTAGAAAGAAAACCCCCTTTCTGACTGTGAATGGCCAGGTGTCAGGAATATTCCTGACAACAACTTGTCAAAAGACGACATTTTGTCATAATTGCACCCAGAAATCATGAGAAATATTTACAGCAGTTCTCCCTGATTGGGAAAACTGCCGCAGAACAAGGAGTCAAAGAAAAATAAATTAAAAATTACAATTCTTTTAATTGTGGCTTAAATAGTCCAACTGCGGACTGCACGCCCAGCCGCCAGCTGTCTGCATGCCCAGCCTGGTGGCCTGCTGCCTGCCTGCCACTGCACAACCATCTGACTGCTCCTGCCTGCCTCCCAGCCTGCAAAACCCCTCCAATGCCACTCCCAAAAGGGAATATCAGACAGCACCAAGAGTTTAGGGGTTTCCTGTACAATGTTTTTCACTATTCATGCTTCACCAAGGCTGATGATATATAATAAAGCTCATTCACTTAATGATAGGTTGTGCTATCATTGAGTGAATTACCCCTCAATAATATTATATAAATAATCCATACTTCAAACAACAGAAAGTCCAAGACACTAAGCTTTGTCTGCTCTTCCCCAGGATTAAAGAGATGAACCACCTTATCTTCTTGGCTGTACTCACAGCCTGCCTTGGGATTGGGGGCCACCAACCACAATTTCAACCACACAGGCTGTTCAACAATCCTTCTAACAAGGACTTTTATGGGGAGCCAGCTCAGCTAAGCTCCTCTAATAAGTACTCCTGGCCTGCCCTAGTTTTTCCCAATCAACTCAGTTCATAGCAATTTATACCTTGATCTACTATGTACTTATATATTTTACCAGTAATTTTGGTTGATTTAATGCCCATGCAAGTGTTTCAATGGGTGATGGCGGTCTACCTAATTGTAACATCACTCACTGGGTTCCAAGTGGAAAAATTGGGACCATACTTAGCTAGAACACTTCCCCAATTGTTGGATCTTTACACCAGGGGTTTACAAGACCCACATGCCGCAAACCCCTGACATTGAAATTAAACACATAATTGGGTCCCTTTGCTATTGGAAAATGATAACTTGGGAGAGCAATTGTTTGATTTTAAAATTGGGGGCTTGATTGCTTGCAGGTTTTAATAATAGCTATGGCACCTTGGTATGCTGCAGCCAAACCAATCTTCATGATATACCATCCAATGTTCTTCCCCCAGGCCCTAATGCACAATTTCCAAGCCATTTTGCAAGTATCACTGAAAATGATGCCACCAGGCCTCTGCTGGAACAAAAGGATAAGTATTCATCAGTAAGTATAAGTAGTGAGGGGGAAAGCCTTCCTCACTGTTGAAATCTTAAAATAAATGACTTTATGCCCAGAACCCATTATTTTCTTGCAGGAATTATCTATTTTTGCACCAATATAATCATTCTGCTTGCATCTATTTGTGAATCTACTACACAATACAACTGGGCCTATCTGTTCCCTCCTGGTTCTGATCCTGTAACTTTGGTCAAGCCACCTTGCACCATTGACTTGGAGTTCTTCCACCCTCACCGCCTGGATCTTCCTCCTGGCCACTCTAGAGGCCTAATTCCGACTAGCATGAAGGAGATCCCTTTCACTCCCTTCTTGCCCAGCATGAATCCTGCCCAAGACTTCAGTAAGCTGGGGTTCATCTAAATTACAATATTAGGGCTGGCTAATCAGGTTGTGCCCCATACTAAAAGTTGGTGTCCCCTGGCTACTGCTGTGAATTACATTGTCAGTGTTGCACTGATTGTGTACATGGCCTTCCAGGCCTGGCCGCCTCCCCTGTGGGAGTCTGGCCAGGCTCCAGTATGGCTGCACCAAAGGCACAGGGCAGGCGCCCTTGTGAAAAACCACATGTATGTCCTGCACACAATACCTCTGCTGATAATAAAGTGCACAGTAGGTCCAGCCGGCTCTTTAGCCATGATCAGGGGATCTTATGATGGATCAATTGCTCCAGAACATGCACTGGCAACTATGAGATCCAGACCATGAGGCCCCACTGCAGCTGGATATACAGGGAGGTGTATGTACCATTGTTGCTCTTGATGGCTTTGGTATGAGAGACTTTGATGGCAGGTCTTGATAGTTGTTTTTATCTGAGATTCAAGCTGCTGTTTCTGGCTTATAACACAGGAAGTGGTTGTCTGGCACTGACGCCTTTGGAAGCCTGTGTATTGGCACTGACCTCCTTGGGTTGTGTTCCAGGTCTATTCTTGGACCCTCTGGGGAGCCCTTGTGCAAGGGCTGCCCCGCAGGCTGTTGCGTGAGCTGGTTGGGAATGAGATATCCTGTCCATAAAAATAAAATATATATCTTAGGTTAAAAATGTGCTTTGTTTAGTTTTTTAGATCAGTTTGAATTGTTTTTAGTCTTTGTTTAGATTTAAATAGTATCACATATTTCTAATTCAGTGATTCAAAGCATATGATATTTTACTAGAGCCTATTTTAGACAATTTTACATTTAATTGGTTTTCATACTGTAGATTCAGAACCTAAAGGTAAAAATGCAGTATTTTCAAAATATTTTGCATGAACTCACCAACTTAATGGAGTAATTTTCATCTCAGAACAACTTAATTTTTATATATAAAAGAATGAAAAATATCCCAGTAAGTTGGTGAGTTTACGCAAAAGAATTTGACAATCCTGCATTTTTACCTTTAGGTTCTGAATCTACAGTATTGATATAAAGCTTTTAAATTTGAGCCTTTGATTTGATTTTGGTTGTAGTGGAGCTTCTTAATTTGGTTTGGTTTGGTTCTTTTTAGCTTACTGCCTGTCTATTTGTGTCAGGATTGACAATTCTTTCTCTCTGGAAACCTGGCCCCAGGAGCAGGAATCAAACACTGACCCTGGACCCCCCTGGGCTGCCTGCCCGCGCCTTTCTGGGATCAAGCCCCCACAAGCTGATACTGAGAATGTTGGCCCATGCAGTGAAACAAGCCAAACCAAGGAAATTATTATATCAAATGGAATACTAATCACAGCGCCTAATGGAGGTACTGAAGTGGCAACTATTAACTTCATGAATTTGAAGTCTACACTAGTGGCCAATCAAGAGCCATCCCCAGAAGGAGGCACAGGCCCGCAGCCTATCCCCATGGCCACAACTCTAGAGCAAGATAATAAGGTAGCCAAATCAAGATTCTTGACCAATGAAAGAACTCCCAGGCCAAATGCCATTTTGCTGCCTTTGGACCCAAGCACCCAGTTCCCCTGGCCCTGCCTTTCCCAATGCTCTGATGAACCCCCATGGAAAATGTTAAGTTTGGAAGTGGGGTACTATATAGACCAAAGGACCCCAAGCTCCAAACTTATTGCCATTTTTGAATAAAGATTATGTTATTTTGGCTCACACAGCTATTGCCTTATTTTATATTTTATATCTATCAATTCATTTTGAGATCTCCTGGCCCGCCTGCCCCACTGCCCACAGTCTTCTGTCCTCCTGGTGTACCCTTTGGACCCATCCATTTTACCAACTACCCTCTGAAATCTGAATACAAGGAATACACCCCAGAAAAGATACTCAAACTCAATCCTTTGGCCCGCATACAATCTGCAATTATATACAACCAACAAGGCCCGTGGATATTTTCAACGCCCAAGTTGTTCAGAGGGAAATTCAACTATCTTCCTGCTTACAACCTGGCCATGGAACCGCCTGTGACCCCAAAACATATGCCCACTTCCTCACCCGGCCTCCCAACTGACCATTCTGGTAAGCTGTTTGGGATTGTGTACATCACCCTCACAGGGGTGATTGACACTATAATCCCAGCTGCCAACCCGTGGTCCTGGGTGGAAAAGTCCACCTCCTACCTTTTAAAGTTAGCTCCCCTCTTGTGGTGGGCACTGCCCACAAAATACCTGGCCTGAGTTACCCCTGAAAATAACAGGCCAGCCACCCAAGACTGGATCCCTGACAATTTGACTCATATTTCAACTCCCAAAATTAATTTTTGTGTTTCCCAATGGATTTCAACTGTGGTTTGAAATCAAGCCCTAATATTTGACAAACCTGCAGCTTCAAGAAATATAGTAAACTTAAGGGGGATGGTGGGTGGATTTGAAAAATCCAATCCTGATTCCAGTCAATCTATTTTGTCCGCTTGGGATATGCTGCCATGGCTTGGGATTCTCAAAGTGTCTATGAGATCCAGCAATTTAATATATCCAAAAAATGCAAAGGAATCAATTTAATCAGAAGAAATACAACCCACAATTTTTCTTCAAAATTTTTTTGTAGGGCTAGTTAATCCTGCATTTTGCCATTAGGTTCTGGATCTACAGCACAGTATTTTTCAAAGCTATGGCGCTAAGCAACAAGACTGAGATTTAAGCAAAAACAACTGAGATTCAAACAAAAACAACTCAGATATAATTAAACTAAGACTAACTAATTTATATTGATTAATGATAGATTTTGATTCACTTCTATTCTTTATCAGAGTTTTTTTTAAAACCTCTTTTTTTTGCTTAAATCTCAATTTTGTTGCTTAGTGTCATAGCTTTGAGAACTAATGTAACAGTTCTGGATGTGGTACCCCTTTGAGCCTTTCCTGTAAACTTTGGGATCTTGATATTGATGCTCCTGGTTCTCCCAGTGTAAAAAATGACTATACTTTACAGGATCACAAGTTTAGTACATCTAACTACTATGTTCTTCCAATGTAAGCAGCCTGGCTCTGTATTTGTGCTGCCAAATCATTGTCATCACTGGACGTAATATTTTCTGATTTCTCTTCCCCAAACGCAGGGATTTTTTCTAGAGCCTGTCAGGAATCTAGCCTGTGGGGGGGGGTCTTGAGAACTTAAGGCAGACAGCCCGCAGGTCCTGCAGGAAGGGCCCACCACAAGATTGGAGCTAACTTTACAATATAAGATAAAAGCTTTTCCCAGAAGAGCCCAGGATCTGCTAGCAGGCACCATTGAATCAATCAGGCCAGTGAGAGTGATTTAAATCACCCCAAATATCTGTGTGGAGGTGGATTGATTGGTTGCAACAGATTCTTGCAGGCAGTTGGGCTACGGGGTGAGAGGTGAGAGGTGGCATCATTGGAACTAGATAGGCAGGAAGGTAATTGACCTTGTTGAAGAACAGCAGGGGAGGTATGGTGACCTGAGTTCCTTCTCTACCAATGGTTTTGGTTTCTCTAGTTCTGGCATCTGGGTTGTAGGTTAGGATTTCCTCTAGGGTAAATTCCAAATATGACGGGTTGGGTGGGTATTCTGTGAAATTTACTGGGTCAAAGAAAGCTCCTGGTGGACAATATAGTTTGGGCAGTTGGTCTGCGGTTTCTTGAGGTTGTTGGGTGTGAGGTGCAGAACTGCAGGAGGTAGACTGAAAATGAAATAGAACTAAAATAAAATATGGAATAACCTGGTTGAACTAAAGGTTCATGTCACTTTAATGCAAGAATGGCAATGGGCAACTTCCTGGCAGCCCAGGGTATAAGTATATCCATCTGCCATGGAGAAACTTTTATAATTTTCTTCAGGCCTGGTGATACTGTCTACCAGGGGTTTGCAGCCCTTGGTGGCATCCATTGCGGGAGTTATTTCATTGGCTGGTTCAATGTAAAGACCCAACAATTGGGGGAGTACTTTAGAAAAATAAGGTATCAAGCTGGCAACTTGGAAGCCTGTGAGTGCCATCACAATTGGATAGACTGTCATCATCAATCAAAAGACCTTGGCGTGTACGTTATAAAGTCCAAAATTACCGGCAAAATACGTGAGTACGTAGTATATACAGATGTATATGGCTACAGACTGGGTGGAATGGGGCAATACCAGCATGAGCCAGGAGTACTGCTTGGAGGAGTTAAGCTGCACTGCTCCTCATAGTAGTACTCACCAGATGGATTGTTGAATGACCCATGCTGTTGAGTGTATTGGTGGCCCCCAATCCCTAGGTGTGCTGTGAGGACAGCTGAGAAGATTAGGTGATTCATCTCCTGATCCTGGTAAAGGGCAGACAAAGCTTAGTGTTTTGTTTAACTTCTTGAAAGTAAAGTTTTTAATTGATTTATGTGATACTATTGAGGGGTAATTTAGCTCAATGATAGCACAAACTACCATCAAGTGATTTAGGTTTATTATATACTATCATCCTTAGTGGGGAATGAATAATACAAATCATTAGATAGGGAACCCCAAACACTTGGTGTTGTCTGGAATTCCTATTTGGTATTGGGATGGGAGTGGTTTGGTAGGCAATGAATTGTTATCCTTGGCATTGCATGGATCTGGAGCATCTTCAGGCACTTTGATGCATTCAAATTCAACTTTTGCAGTTAATGCATTAATTGTAGTGCTGGGCTGCTTGTCAACCCCCTCCAAATTTGGTAGATTCCAAATTCAGGCAGCAGTTTCCCCCATTTTCAGACTTGGGGAAATTGCCTTGTTTGGATTCCCAATTGGGTGATTTCCCCATCCAACTGGGGTGGACAACCCTGCTGTGAGGGGTGCGCTGTCCCCCGCTGGCGGGAGCAGGAGCACGCGCAGGCAAGCTGCCAGGCTTGGCGTGCAACCGGCGGACGCCTGGCAGCTGGCTGCACAGCCCACAGCCGGGGTATAAAAGCCAGAATTAAAAACTTTTAAATTTTTAGATTCCTTTTTTCCCGCTGGCTGTTTTGCGGCAGTTTCCCCAATCAGGGGGAGCTGCTGCAATTTTTTGTCTTGTCTTTTGAGCTCAATTGTGCAAAAAATATTGTCTTGACAAAGGTTGTTGTCAAGAATATTCCTGACATTCAAACTGAGAAAACTCAAATTTTCCTTTCAGGCTGTGAGATTTGTCATCTTTGGGTGGCCCACATTCCATGGAAAGTTTCTTTGCTTCCTCTGCCGCAATGGCCCAAGTTATTCCAGGATCATTGGCTTGGCCTGCACTCTCATTGGTCAGCTTAACAGGAACCTTTGGCATGAGAGGCCTTGATGCAAGTAATTCTTGTTCATCTAAAATCAGGGGATTCCCCAAAGTCAAATCCCGCTCTAGTTTTGTCAGGGAATTCTACTCTGACAAGCAAAATAATGATGGGATTTACAATATGTTTATTTCACCAACTGTGAGATTACTGGCTTCACAACAAGAGCACAAAGAGGCATCAATTAATGGCACCAAGGTTGGGAACAAGATTCAAACTCTGGAAAACCTTACAACCATTAATGTTAATGTTAGTAAGGATTTTAAAGTTAATTTACCTATTTATAACAACCCAATTCACTCAACTTTTGCTTTTGAACTTGATTCTAAAATAATGAAGATTAATAACAATCTCTTATACGTCAGTAACCGCTGGGAATCTGATTGGCTGCTTTCAGAGCCGTTTTTGCATAGAAACAACACAGCCACTTCAGCGGCTCTTGACGCTCTTTTTAATAACCAGCATGTACAACTCCTCTCCCCCAGTCTGCTTGTCTCCCTTCCATGTATTTTAAGCCTCTATCATCAGTACTGTGCCTGGTTCTGGATCCTATTAACAAATCAGGATAAGGCAAATCTGTTATATTTCCTTTTAAAAGGCCTTTGCCTTAAGAAACTTGGTTTTAAACCCTCCCTTAGTGTCAGGAAGCCAACCTGTGGGGGGTTCCTGAGAACTTGCGGGCGGACAGCCTGCGGGCCCAGCAGGGAGAGCCCACCACAGGATTGGGGCTAAATTTACAATATAAGGTAACAATTTTCCAAGGATTGCCCAAGGTCTGCTTGTAGGCACCATGGAATCAATCAACCCAGTGAGGGTGATATACATCACCCCAAATATCTGGGTGGAAGTGGATTCATCAGTGGCAACGGTTTCTTGCGGGCGGTCGGGCCGCAGGGTGAGGGGCGGCGTCATTGGAACCAAATATGCGGGCAGGAAATTATACTTGTCTCAGAATAGCAGAGGAGGTATGGTGGTTTTGATGCCTTCTCTATATACGGTTTCAGTCTCTCTAGTTCTAGCTTCAGGGTCTGGATGAGGATCTTCTCCAGAGTAAACTCCAAATACACCGGGTTGGGTGGGTACTTGGTAAAATGTACTGGGCCAAAGGGAGCTCCTGGTGGACAGTAAAGTTTGGGCGGCTGGTCCGCAGTTTCTTGGGGTATGTGGGCACGGGGAACAGGGCCGCAAGGAGTAGACTGTAGATGAAGTAAAACTAATAACAAGTATGATATGATCTGGTTGAACCAAAGGTTCATGTTACTTTATTGCAAGAATGGCAATGGGCATTTTCCTGGTGGCCCAGGGTATAAGTATGCCCATCTGTCATGGCAAAACTTTCAAAGATTTTCATGGCCCAGGTTTCCCCATCTACTAGGTCCTCACAGCCCTTGGTGGCAACAATTGTGGGGGTTATTTCATTGGCTGACTTGCAACTAGAGCACTCCAATTCTTAATCAGGTCACGGGACGGGTCATCTCTGGGTGGCCTGCTTCTTATAGAAGGTATCTTTGTTTCTTCTTCTGTAGTGGCCCGGGTTATTCTGGGGTCTGTGGCTAACCCAGCCTGTTGATTGGTTGGGTTAACAAGAACCTCTAGCGCAGGGGCATTGTTGTAGGCAAACTTGGTTCATCAAACTTCAGGAGATTCTCCAAAGTTGAATCCAATTCTGATTCAAACCCCAAAAACTGCAGGCGGCCGGGTGGCTGGCCCTGCGGGCTGGCGGCCCCCGGGGCGTCAGGGTTTGACTCCATAGTTGAGGCCTTTTGATTATCATAGTTGACAGGAGTTTGTCACTTGTGACACTTAGCCCCAAATGAACCTCTCCTCATATTTTATCCCCCAAACAGTATTTATACTAGCCCAATATTATCTTTTTCCTTTTTCCAACAATAAAGATATTTCTGCTATTCTAATCTTGAATACACCTATTTCTTACACCTCTTTTTTGAAACTATGAAATGAAGTTAATTCCTGTTCTGGTTTCTAGTTCCCTTCCTTTTTGTGGTATTGGCCCTTGAAAACCCAACTCCCACCACAGATTAGCACAATTCTTCTCCTGATTACTCCCACCAGAAGGAGTCCCTGGAAAATGGTTGGTTCAAATATCCCTCAGGTCACTGGGGAAGAAAGTTCCAGTACAGCCGGTCTACAACTCTACCTCCACCTGCTGAACCTTCCTTAGTGAGACCAAATGCCTCATTCTACCTGTTGTCTTACCTGGTTGGATATTAATTGCTGGGTAGATTCAGTTCCATGATGGGTTGGTTTGCATTCCTAGGGCACTTTGGTCACCTGGCTATGGTTACGGTTCCTATTGGTTTGGTTATTGCAGGGCTTGACTTAAGGGCCTTGGCTCATCAGATTGGGAACTTGTTCCCTTTCAAGTGGGTCCCTGACAGGTTTGAGTCCAGGAAACTGTGGGCGGCTGGGCAGCCTGCAGGGTTTTGGGGTTCGAATCCCGTAGTTGAGGTTTTCTCATAAGCATGGTTAGCAAGAGTTTGTCATTTGTGACAGACCCTCTTGAACGCCCACAGCCTCAATGCTCTCTTTTGGATTCATTTGCCTGTTGTTCAGGGTGTGCAAAGTTTTTCATTGAAGAAGATAAAAATTACTATTACTATTTTTATACACAGTAGCTTTCAAAGTTGTGGCACTAAGCAGAATTAAATCATATGTAAAAGAAGTACAAGTGGACCCAGATATATTTTTAATCAATATGGATCCATTGGCTTTTTATTCTATTTAAATCTAAGTTGGTTTCAATCAGCCCCACTGCTATGCAAGATAATGTACTGTACTTTGGACCTTCTGTACTATTTCATATACAGTAGTTTTAAAAGCTATAGCAACAAGCAAAAATTCTTCAGATTTAAACAAAATGATTTCAGCTTTAAACAAAATTCAAGTTGCACGAGATTCAGGATTTAATTAATTTAAATATTTTTGGTTAATAAATGAACTGTCAAACCAAAAACAAAATTTCACTAGCCCATCATACAAAATTATATCAAACATCAAGCGGTGTAGTTCAAACCACAAACAAAATGAACTGACACAACAACTGAAATGGATGGATGCTATTCTGGAGTATATTATAATCCAAGCAGGATTCATATGAGGCACCGACAGAAGGACCAAAATGAAACAAAATTGGAGCAATCTAGAAGCAAGATTACACAAGCACAAAACAAAATGAGCTCACACAAGATGTGTAGTATGAGCAGCCTAAAATAGAAAACTATCAATTTAATAGCCAATCAACAGCTATCCAATTTAGGACCAGAGGCATTTTATCCATTTTCATGGCTCCAGATTTGTATGAAAAGGTTTTGAGAAACTTCCAAATATAGACTTGATATTACAATAAAAATAATTCATTAAATTTTAAAATTTCTACTTTTAGTGATTTTATCCTAGGTTTTTTACAATGGTTTTTAATAACAACATCTTCAACGGCGCCAGCAGCCAAGCCAGCTTCAATGGAGGCAAGGCTCAGAACGTAGAGGCACCTGTTTACACCCAAGCCTTTGAGGCAGGTAACAAGGAAGCTGACCTGTACCTTACCACCAACCCCTATGGCTTTGACTTGTTTGAGAGTCACTTAGCGTCTAGCTCTGCCCCTGCTCCCACACCCACCCCTGCACAAGCTGCCCATCAACTAACCAATCAGGATGGCAACCTTGATTTGGAACAACTTCCTGACGCCAGCCAACCTGCTCCCCCCTCAGCCAATCAGGCTTCAGCTCCCCCGGCCCAGCGCCCCAAGCAACAAATCATCACTGCCCAAATTCTTCAGGAAATTGTGGCACTCAACCTGCAGGGTCTGTCCTGGGATCAGATTGCCGCCCAGTTGCAATTTACCCAAGCCACCATAATGCGGGAGTTCAACAACCTAATGAATAAGGGGAATCTGATTGGGACAGCCAAGAAGCCAAAGAAGGCCACAGAGTCCCAGATAACCAAGGCCTACCCAATAATGCTTGACCTCCTCCAGTGGGACCCCAAGCTTCCCTTGAACCAGGTCCAGAAGCAGCTTGCACACCATAACATATGGGTCTCCGAGTGCATGGTGCAGCTCTGGATGTATGGGAAGGTGGCTTCCATACAGGTTCTTACCAATTTTGCTGGCAACCAATGGGATGGCGCTGAGAATTCCCTGTATGATCCTGCCATTGAATCCACCCTGGTCTAATGACTGACTAGTCTGTCAGATGATGTCATGTTCATCTCTTACTATAAGCTATCTATAGCTTTTGATGATTTTGGCACCCAAGGAAAAGCCACCACTAAGAATGGAAGGAAGAAGGTCAAGAAGGGGACTTTCATTGGTGCATTTCTGGCTGTTTCAGCCAAGGGTTTTGTCTACTATTAGACAAACCCTGATTTTATCAATGATTACTCATACAGCCACATCCTCAGTGGATTACTCAACTCCTGGGATGGCTCAAATTCCAAATACCGGGTTTTCTTGAGCCACCAGATGGAGGGAAGCTCCACTGCCCTAAAGGCCATCCAGGGACGCAGGAACCAGGCCTCAGTCTACCCTGCCAGCCATGCTGACGTCCATCTGGCTGATGTTATCTTCTTCAACATTGGAGATACACTATGGGAGCGCCGCCCTCAGGCTTTCAACAACCTCTATCTTGGGGTCCTTGATCACAATTTTCTCTTTGGTCATCATATGGTGGCTGACTTGTTTGCGCAAATGGTTTTCCATGTGAACATGGGCAACCAATCACACAAGGATAAGCGCCTTCCACCCTGTGCCACATCCACCTACCAGCCCATCCAGCCAATGGCTGATGAGGAGTACAATGAGCAGATATAGCGGCCATCACGTGCAATCCTCCTGCCTCCACCCCCGCCACCAACACCCTCCACCCGCAAACCCAATCTATCCAATCCCAGACCCCCCAGGCCAGCACCGCCTCTACGTCTTCCTTCCTGTGTTATTCTGCCTCCTAGGCATCACTCTTCCCCGCCCAATAAACCCCTGTCACCAAACATTTTCTATTTATATTATCTTTTTTTTGAATTTCAATTGTTCATGTTCTCTTTGTTTATAGTTGGTTTTATTCTTTATGTTCAGCTTTTTTCTATAAAATCATATATTTACTAAGGTGTGTATCTAGATCCTGAACACAGTTATTTTTAGCACCCAACCATAGCCCCTTGTGAAAACATTAACAACAATTTGGTGATCAGCTAAATTTGAATTAGAAAATTATAGGTTAACTTTTTTAGATAAAGTTGTTACTGATCTGAATTCAAAACCTTAATGATAAACTTTAAGCCAATCTTGAGCCAAGTGATAAAGTGATTGTTGTGACATAAAGGGTCATTCAACAATTCTTTGATGTATGTGTGCTAATTAATATGATTGGCTGGATGTTTTGCTATTGTACACCATTGCCGCTGTGGTGAGTTGTTGATGGACTAGTGCACAATCAGCTGCTGATTGTGCACTAGTCCATCAACAACTCACCACAGCGGCAATGACGTACTTTGGAAAACATCCAGCCAATCATATTAATTAGCACACATACATCAAAGAATTGTTGAATGACCCTTTATGTCACAACAATCACTTTATCACTTGGCTCAAGATTGGCTTAAAGTTTATCATTAAGGTTTTGAATTCAGATCAGTAACAACTTTATCTAAAAAAGTTAACCTATAATTTTCTAATTCAAATTTAGCTGATCACCAAATTGTTGTTAATTTTTTCACAAGGGGCTATGTCAAGCGCTAAAAATAATATGGTAATCAAGGAAACAATGTCAACACAAAGCAAACAACACATATTGAGATGAGCGTAAAACATATACACAATGGGTAAAAAGATGGGATGATGTGATAAACAGGAAAACAAAAAGGAATAAAAAAATAGGCAACAGTATCAAAATAATACAGAATTTATTGGGACAAAGGCTATAAAAAAATATGAAAAGGTTAGTAAAAAATAAAATGAGAGAATTGGAGAAGCTGCTAAAAGACCTCAACTTGGTGATTGCCAAAATTAAAGAGATTGACCGCAAGGTCAAAGCAAGAGTTAAGTCTGCCGTCCTTGAAGGGGACAAAATCAAAAAGGTTTCCGCCAAAGCACTCATGGCCAAGATTCCAGACACCCCCAAAACAACAATTGAGCGACTTTTAAATGTCCAGAAGCACGTTGTGGAAGGTCTTCAATTCAAGTCCTTTGCCCTCTCCGCACCGTCTGTCTGGACAGATGACCCAGAAGTGTATGCCCACCTAAGACCCGCAAAACGTACCCAAAGAGATCACACTGAGCAGTCAGCACAACCAGTTACACCAAGAATAGCGAAGCCTGCTGAGGCTGTGGGCAAGGAGGAGACTGCAGAAGGTAACCTAAAATAATAATTAATAAAAATTTCCAAATACTTACCTTTTTTAGAAGAAGTTGATAGTGAACTCCGCCAGGTCCTGGTCCCTTTTGTCCCCACCACATTCTACGCCAACTATGCCACTCATGTGGCCAAGCAGCTTTTCCTGTCCCCCCTGACTTGCAGGAGCTTGAAGACTGTATTCATGGGTCCTTTTCTATGTCCAGGGAGGCATTGGCTGGGCTGACGCATGGAGAGAGGGCATCCAAGTGGGCAGTTACTGCCTACAAGGATGCCCAACTGGTCCGCCTGGACCCAGTATCACTCAGTGGAGTTTACTGTGTAAACTCCATTGAGCTTGTTTGGGACGTCCTGGTGATGCTCCCATTCAAGAATGTACTGGAGATGGGCCAGGCTCATGCGGCTGCTGGCTTCTGCTTCTTGGTGGAGCACACCCTGTCCTACTTGCTGGAGAACTTCAGGCGCGCAGTAGAAAAACTGGCTGTTGCGGATGAAACAGCTGTGAAGAAGACCAAGATCCTCCTGGCAGACTTTGAGCTGGCCTGGAGTGCCAACAAGACGGGGGTCCCAGAAGCTATGGATCTTACCTTCAGCAAAACTAAACATGAGAAAAAAATAAGCGCAGTATACAACAAACTGTGCTAGTTTACAGAAGCCTTTGCTGGGCAAAGGCTTCACCTCATTGCTTACCTGGGGTTCCTCTTTTACTTTGGGATGGGCGTGTTGGTTGAGGACCTGGACGGGGTCCTCCTGGGGATCAACGAGGCCAGGCTATCCCTGGATGGGAAGAAGGTCTCCCCTGGGTACGGCTTGGTGGATCACGTCATCCAGGACACCTTGGTCCTAGCTGGCATCTTTGGGTTTGCAGCCCCGCCAGAAAAGCTGCTCCTCCATTTCCACCTCACCATCCTCCCTTTTACCAGCAGGCAAGAATATTTTAACCAGGGTGTATCCACCGTCCACAGGGTGGCGGTGGAGGTTGTGTGCCACCTCCATTGTGGGGTGGGTACATACTGCCAAACTCACTATAGGAAACCTTAATAAATTCTCTCTTCCAAATAATTTCATTGCAATTTATAATATTTTTATTATAATAAAATTTTCTAATTCTTATTTTAGAAAATGAGATCTGCAGAATATATCCCAGAGAAGGTCTTAATAAAAGCATAATAATATATTTCAATAAAATCTACTTCTGATTTGGACACATTACATTAACTTTTTTTGATTATTATATTTATTATCCAAATGTGATATTAATGTGTTTGCGTAATCCAGTATCAAGTGTTTGGGATAACCTCAGATGGCATAATAAAAAATATAATATAAAATAAATAAATTACTTACCCATTGATGGATCTTCTGAATGTGATTGCGGGCTTAGAAGCTTCTAAATATAAAATGTTAATTAATAAATCTTAAATAATAAATTAGAGAATATAAAAAAAGTTGGACACACTAAGCCTTTAATTGATTGGCTGTTTGGCTAGGCATGCGGGGATGAACAAATCAGCGTGGACATAGAATTTGGCCACGGTCTCAGCTGAGAGGGTATGGATCCCGGCCTGCAGCAAATCAAACAGGTCCTCAGTCCCAGTTGGGCTTCCTTGCATGACAACTTGCTTGAGCCACCCAAAGACTTCCTTGATGGGATTTAGGAAGAGTGAATAGGCGGGGTGGAAGAGAAGGCACATATTTGCCGTGGCCAATTGCTGGGGGCCCACTGCAATGCTTGTGTTGATTGATGGAAATTCTTCAAGAATATCAGCCACCTTGTGAAGACCAACATTATCCAACACAATTACGTTGGTGAAGCCCGGGCTTGTGCGCCTCAGGTGCTCCTGGACCAATCAGAGAAATGACAGGAAGGTCCGGCTATTATGGGAGCCTAGTATCATTTGGTAGAGCTCAACCCCCTTTGGACCAAGGAGAGCCACCATTGAATAGGCTGTGGCGCGGACTGCAGCACGCTGAGCCACCCCGTCATTGGAGCCTCTGGGGACATACCCATACTCATTGCGCATTGACGAGGCAAATGCTGATTTGTCAATATAGTAAAATTTGACTGTCCTCTTGGCTTTGAGGGCAGTATACACCTCTGCGTAGTTTTTCTGGGTCTCAATATTGGCTGGGCTGTTCCAATTGTATGGGGATACCCCAAGTTTTTTTCCAGGAAAATCACATTCCCTTGACCAGATGGTAGTAAAAGGAAATTGAGGCCTTAATCCCAAAAGAAGACTTGACCATAGCCTGTATATTTGCCAGTTCAAGATGGCAGTCCCGGGTGATCATCTGGCAGATTGCCCATTTATGCTCCTTGGTGAGCATAGTGGAAACACACAAGGATTTCTCCACGGCAAGGACTTGGCCAGTATCAATGAACTTGTTGAAGGTCTTGCTGGCGTACTTGGGATCCACCCCAACAAGGGCTGCAGCTGCCTTGTAGTCACCCAATTCCTGCATTAGCTTAAGCAGGATGATGTGTTTGATGTCAGGGATGCGCTTCTGGGCGGGCTTTGTGGGTTCAGACAAGCCAGGATCCTGATTGATGACAGGCTTGCAAGGCATGGGCACCTTGTTGTAGAAGGCTGCAACTTTCTTTAGCACCAGCTGTCCCTCATTGGTTTGGTAGAACTGGGGCTCCTTGTCATCCTCCTGATTGCCATCACTGACGTAGGGCTCATAGCTAGTATCAAGTACAGGCTTCACCTTCTCCAGCATGGCTGATGGGACCAACTCTTGCCGATACACAACGTCAAACACATACAAAGTAAGTTCTACCTCCTTGTTTCTAACCATTTTTGTTGTGATAACCTTGGTGGGCTTCTGGGTCAGCTTTGGGACCCAAGGGTTGATGCTCTGCACCCTACAGCTTGTGCTCCTTGAACCGGCTGTGTCAGTGCAGCATCACTATGGAACTCTCCTCTCCTGCCTCCCTCCTGAGTAGGCACTTGTGTTGTACTAAGTCTATCCTTTGACCCGCGGGGGCGACTGCAACCGCGGCGCACAACGGGTGCAATGGTAGTCTGTTGTTGTGTTCCTTCCATTTTTAGAATTTAATAAAATATTAAATAAAACTTAATTAAGTTACTCTCTAATTTTAATTTTTGCTTTTATCTGTTTATGGATATTCAATTATTATTTTTCCCACCCAATATCCTAATTATAGATTTTTTATTTCTTAGTTAGTTGTTTTTGGTTTTACAACGCCCATTTTAGAATACTCAAAAAAATCCACCCTTTTTCCCAGATTTTACTGCCAAATTCAAACACCCAACACAATATTTTTAAAATTTATGTGTCAGATCTCATGTCTTATTTTAGATACCTTGGTATCATTCATGAGTACAATCCATTGCACACATTGTGTGAGTGATTTTGTTTACATTGTGAGTTGCTATTGTGTTTTGTTTTTGGATTGAGTTTTGACACACCTTTCTTGGGTGTATTTTGTCACCAATTCACATAGTAAACATATGTACACCAAAAGTCAACTCACACCATTTTTTGTGAATCAATGTATTACGGATTGTATTTTGAATGGTTTTGCTTTGCGTATGAGCTTTTTGTTGCTGTGTTGACCCATTTTGCCCATTAATGCCAATAAGCCCTGTTAACAGAGTATATATTTTAACCTGAGACTTGGATTTTGTTTAAATCTGAAATCATTTTGTTTAAATCTGAAGAATTTTTTCTTGTCACCATAGCTTTTAAAACTACTGTACCAAGCTCTTCACTTCCTTTACCATATTGTCTGTTTATGTGTATTGTGACTCTATACATGATCAAACAGCCACATTTAGTTATTTTTGTCAGTTCTAAGTTAAATCTTTAATTTTGCGCATTTTTCACCCACAAGATACAGTAAAGATAGCCATAACCATCCTTTTTTCATATTCCATGCATCAATTTAACTGTAATGGTAGAGGCTTTCTGGAATTTCAAAGTGTTGACTGATGGAGATAAAGATTTGAATGCCATAAGATTTAGCAACAAAGCAATTCCCAGTGTCAAATTTTGAGAACTGTAACCTCCAAGTAAAGGCGTTGGGAGGTGTAAAGACCCAACAATTGGGGGAGTACTTTATCAAAATAAATGACCAAGTTGGAAACTTGGAAGCCTGTGAGCGCTGTCACAATTGGATATACTGTCATCATCAATCAAAAGACTTTGGCATGCACGTTATAGCGTCCAAAGTTAACGGCAAAATACATGAGTATGTAGTATATACAGGTGTATATGGCTATGGACTGGGTGGAGTGGGGCGATACCAGCGTGGGCCAGGAGTACTGCTTGGAGGAGTTTATCTGTGCTGGCTCCTTTTAGAAATACTCATCAGGTGGTTTGTTGAATGGCCCATGCTGGTGATTATATTGGTGGCCTCCAATCCCTAGGCAGACTGTGAGGACAGCTGAGAAGATTAGATGATTCATCTTCTGATCCTGGGGAAGGGCAGACAAAGCTTAGTGTCTTGTTTTAACTTCTTATAGGTAAAGTTTGGATTGATTTATGTGATACTATTGAGAGGTAATTTCACTCAATGATAGCACAAACTATCATCAAGTGATTTGGCTTTATTATATACTATCATCCTTGTGGGGCATGAATAGTGCAAAACACTGGACAGGGAACCCCAAACACTTGATGTTGTCTGGAATTCCCTTTTGGGAGGGGAATTGGAAGTGGTGTACAGGCAATGAATTATTACTTCTGGGCTTGTATTGGTTTGGTGTATCATTGGATGCTTTCATGCATCCAAATTTGACTTCTGCCTTTAATGCAGGAATGGTGTTGTTGGGCAGCTTGTCAGCCCCTCTCAAATTTGGTAGATTCCAAATTTAGGCAGCAGTTCCCCCTCCTTTTGGGTTTGGGGAAATCGCCTTTTTGGGTTTCCCCATTGAGCAATTTTCTCATTTAGTGGGGGTGTGCCATCCCCCGGCGGCTGGCTGGTGGCGGCTTGGCGTGCAACTGGCTGCGCGGTCCGCAGCCGGGGTATAAAACCTGTCTTTCTCAAAATCACATTTTTTAATTTTTGAATCTTTGGCCCAGCGTTTTGCGGCAGTTTCTCCAATCAGGGGGAACTGCTGCAATTTTTTATTTTACTCTTTGAGCTCAATTGCAGACAAAAGTTTATCCTGACCCAAGGTGTTGTCAGGAATATTCCTGACAGGAGGAGACAACCAAGAAAAACCAGGGGAAAAATACAAGTAGCAATCTGGAGAAATGGAGCAGGATCTTGCAAACAAACAATTCAGCAAGTCAGTCCAACCATTTCCTTGATTTTGGGATCAGTGGTTGCAGTGAGCAGTGTGGAGACCGCAAAATTGATGCCGTATCTCAGGAGAATCTGTACAGGCATATAAGTTAGTAGGAGCTCCGTTCCCATGGAGATTTTTTGGTTGCAAGCTTAAACTTTGCTGGTTTAAAAAGCTTATGGTTTTTATTGAACTACTGGGATAGTTATCAGCTTCAACCCAGATCACATGGGTGTTCAGAATTGAATGCTTGCATAATCAGGGGAAATATTCACAATTGTCCCATTTGAAACCACAGGAAAGGTGTGATATCATATTTTGAAATCAGGTCAAAGAGCACCAAATCCCCTGATTTCTGAACATTGAGGCTATGAGCAGCTTTCTTAGCTTATGTCAAAATATTTTCCTGTTTGGCCACTACCCACTTCTGATTGATAGCTTGGTTGATATCAGGATACTTTTAGGGGCTTTTTTGTGTTTGAACTCCTTGGTTCCTGACTTTGTGCGGATGGGGAATTATGGCCAGGATGAAATCGTCTGTAACATTGCCAGCCCGGAACTTTGATGGTGCCTGGTGTGATATGTCTGTAGTTCAACTCAATTGGCTATGGAGTTTGTCTGCTTCTGCCCTTGATTTTATGCATGGTTTTTGCAATATAGGCATGGCTTCTGTGCGCCCTGATCAAAACATAGTAAGCTTGATATAACATTGAATGTTGTTGTAACTGTGCTGTATTAGCAGAGTTAAAGGGGAGATTATTTGAAAACTAGATAACCTTGTTATTGTAATATGTGAGATTGTATAGTTTGGGTGAATCTTTTAGGAGGAGCAAGATCCCTGCTGAGCAATTGCTTGGATGTGTAGGGGAGGCTTGATCATACTATTGAGTGAAGCGCTGGATTGAGGTTGCCTCTGGATCAAGATTATTGTTGGTTCATGTTTCCTTGTTTGGTGACTTGAGTTGGCTTTTGCTTTTGGCTGCAAGTGCCAGGATAGTTTAATTGAAGAGCAAGAGGTCTCTTGTGCGGAGTTTTTCTGGGGGGTTGGCCCGTCAGTTTTGACTATATGTGTGTTGTTTTGGTTGTATCTTGAGATCTGGATCTTACTGTGTGGCTTTGGGCTGTTGTGTGCTTGATATAAATGTGTATTTGATTTGATACACATTAACAACTATATCTCTGTTAAAATAGATTAAATCATGTGTGTAATGTTATATTATGTTCAATGGGCAGCTTTAGCTTGTACATCCCAGCAGCTCTGAAAAGTACCATATATGCTTTGCAGTATATGTTATTTATCTGGGAATTAGTTAAAATTCAAGGAAAAAATGATGAGAAAAGTAATATTTGTTGAAACCCCTGGCTATAAATTCATTATATATATATATCAGCTATTTAAATGCATTAAAGGTATATAAAAGTTTTATATTATGATTTTAGGGTATGAAATTTAGAGCTAGAATAAGATTAATTAAATTATCATGTATATAAATAGGAAGTATATAAAAGTTGATTATAATAGATTTGAGTGTAAATTTATATTGACTAAATTGTTCAGAATATATCAGTAGCTTTAGTTTTAATTACATGTGCTTTTAAGGCGTTAAATGTTATGCAGTTTCGTTTTCTGTTTTTATTTCATCCCATGGATAATATTTTAGTTTTAGATTTGAAATTCGGCTAGATATAGGTAATCCAGTTGAATTGGTTGGATTCGATCTTCAGTTTTTTGATTTTCAGCTTTTATAAAACAATAGTCAAAGGTTGACTATGATTTTACAATAAAATCTCAGGTACAACTCCCAGCAAAAAACAAGCGCTTGAAACTAAAATCATTTGAATTGGCTGCTTTCTCTTTAAGTAGTTTGTCTTCCTTGGGTGTATAAGTGATAAGTAGAATATTGGCATCTAAAGAATTAGTACTCCGAAAGGCTTCAGCATTAACCCTTTTCAAGAAGTTACCTATAGATACTCTTTCCACGGGGATTGATGGATGATGTTTCAATACTCTGGTGGCTTCAAAAATTTAAATTGTTTGTTGTGAAGCTTTTTAATCGGAGCTTGGTATTTATTGGGGTGAAGCTTCAATGTTGCTTCTTTTGTCTGTTTAGATTTAGCAGAGGTGTGGGTTCACAACTTGGCTCTTTAGAAATATATGCAGTAGATTATGGCTTGGGGATAAGCTATCCAAAGATTCCCTCTCTTTTGACTGAATCGTTCTAATTTATAGGTTATTGTTTCTGATGAGTTTCATCTTATTAAATAAACACAATCCTGCGCAGAAGCAACCACCCAAATGGTAGGCCATAATTGGACCCAACTTCAGTCTTTCTGCGTAGATTGATAAAGTTATGACTATTAAAATATAAGAGACTCCATTCATCTTTAAGCTGGAGTATGTGTTTATCATAATAAAACAACTTTAATGGAACTGTGAAAGATCAAATGCAAGCCTTTTTAAGACACATAGCTGGCGCCGATAGCGCAGTTCATACCTTAAGAGGGTCGGGCATTTGGGCTTCAGGCACACTGCAGGCAATACATGCTAAAGCAAAGTCAGTATGTGGCGTGTATGAGTAATGTTCAACAGGAAGTTAGATGGGCAACGGGGTTAAGAGGGGCTTTTATGTGACAGCTCTTTGCGCTGTAGGATTTTGACTTCGTACTCATGCCAGTCACCCTCTAGAGTTGGAAAGTCTTCAAGATTGGATTCGTATTTTTTAAAGTAGAGGTGGTTTAGGGCGTCGCGGGCAGAGATACGTTCAGTAGGACACATTGCGAGCATCTGCTCGGCTAGATCTAAGGCTAAGGATGGTACAATGCTAAAAGTTAGCAGGGGAAGATGGGGGCGTTACCTAGAGAATTTAGACCTGAAGCTAGGGGCGTGGCACTCAACAGGCAGTAGGAGTTGGTACCACGGCAAGTCTTCGATACCAACCCAGCTACTGGGGCTAGGTGTCCCCAAGCAACGATAGACAAGATCTAGTTGTCCAATCTCATCCTTTCCTGGGAAGGCAGGAGTACGCAGAAACATCTCGAGCATAATGCACCTTACAAGTTAGGTGGTGCTGGACTAAAACCTTACCCTGCGCCCCAGAGGTCAACTTCATTGCCATAATTGGTAGATCCCAAAAGCAACTCAGGTGGACGGTACCACAAAGTAATGACCCGATTAGTGTAATCCCTGTTACGCTTCTGATCTAAAATACGCGCTAAGCCAAAATCTGCAATCTTGAGATTGCCCTTCTTGTCAAGGAGCAGATTCGAACCTGAGGTTAGTTTACCCAAGCGCACGCTTACCTTTTAAGTCTCGATGCACAATATCATTGGTATGCAGATAATCTAAGCCTTGGAGTAGCTGACACATGAGATGAGTGATATGTGCTGGCTTGATTATAGACGCAGGGTGAGTCAGAAATCCAGAGAGATCGTAATCCATATATTCAAACACCATATAAATAGACTCTAGGATGATTAGTTAGGTTCAGTAAACCAAAGTTACTGTCAATGGTAAGTATTTCTAATAGCTGAACTATACGCTTGTCACGAAGTTTTTGCAAAAGTTTAATCTCACGTAGCGCCGTAAGCGGAAACTAAATCGTTAATAAAAACCAACAGAAATAAGCTACCCCTTCTCGCTCATTTTCAAGACGAAGACATTTAAGCGCAACAAAATTTTGGGTCTGGAGGTTTCTAGCTTTATATACTTTTCTGTCCAAGTTAGCGAGGAATAGGAATAAGGCTTACCCATAGCTTCCTTCTCCAATCTGCGCAATTTTCTCATAGAGCTCGGTAGGGCCGACATCGCGCGGGGGGCTTGGGGATGGCAAATCCTAAAAGTTGAGACAAAAATAAACATCAAGGTTACCTTGGGAGTAGGCTCGATGGGAAACACATGAGGTTTGGGTTGGGAGGGTCGAGGTTTCTCATTCACTGCCACGCCCCCGGGCAACTGTGGCGAGAAGCTAAGTCTGTTTTTCGGCGGCGTAACTGGAGCTGCAGTCTTCAAAGCTGAAGGGTGCCCGTTGTTACGATACTGGCTCAGATCTGGCCTAGTGGCTGGCGCTAATGCAGGAATCATGGGGGGGGACCATGTATGCATTTGCTATCGGCGGTTGGTAATTAGCTACTGGATGCTGCTGATATGGCTGGGCAGGAAGATAGCCTCCAAACCACGGCTGAGGTGGAGGAGGATAGTGCGGATAACAGTTTTGAGCAAGGTAGGCATGAGGATAATAACCTAAAGGAGGAGGTCGATTTTGAGGCTGGCCAGGAGGTTGAGGTAAAGGTGGAAGTGGAGCTCCAGGGAAAAATTGCTGATGCATTTGCGCCAAGGCCTGCGGGGGGAGAATGGGAGGAGGAAAGGGATAGTTATGAGCCATAGGAAAAGGATACCCCGGAGGACCATAATAACCATTAGGGGCATTAGCATTTTGATATCCTGGGTTAGGGGGTGGCATGTTTGGAAAAGGAGTGCCAGAGGGATTAGCTTGATTGCATTGTCCTTGAGATTGTGGGTAAGAACTGCTTTGATGTTGATGCTCCCATCCCGAAGAATCACAATTGCCAAGCCGAGAGTTGCTAGGGTTGAAATTGCCTTGATGCTGCTTTCGTTGGTAAGGGGTTGGGCGATTGTAGCTTCTTCCATTGGTATTGTGACCTGACATAATGCACAGGTGTAGGTTGATTCTAAACCAACTAGAAATGTTAAAAATTTATAAGCAAAAAGTTTTTTTGGAATTTTAAAATTGCCTTAAACAAATATAAAGGCTACAATGAGAAAACAATGCTAACTTTACTTGGATTCAGAAAGTATTGCTAAAAAGAATGATTAATATTTATTTCATACAGCTAATCAAGCAATAAAGGTAAAGAATAAGAACTTACCTCAAGAAAGAGCTTTTTTAAGAAAACTAGGCACCTATGGATATCGAATTAGCCTTGGATTCGCATAGACAAGTATAGAGTCAAGAAAATAAGTTAAAAGTTACCCGTTCAAAGAGTCAAGTATTGGGCTAGGTGAAGCAGGCTGATTGAGGTTTCTGGGACCAGGGCCGATAAGCTGGTCCAGCTGATTGAATCTTTGCTGGAATGTTAAAAGGGCAAGTCAATCGTTGATTTGTTACTGGCTCCTGTCATTAAAAACTGATTTAAATTTGGACTTGACTTGGATTTCATATCTTCAATGCACCAAGTATAAAAGACTAATTCTCAGTGACAAATGGTAAGAATAAATTGATTCCAAATCGAGCATTGAAAAACATAATAAATATTTCCAAAAATTACTTTATTCGGTCATATTTGTAATGTTAATATATAAATGCTATTAAAAACCTGGGATGATTAAAACCCTATCCTCAGAACTTTAACAAGTCATTCAATTGAATTAAAAATGTCCTTCAATAGGATCCTCTCTGAAAATCCATCTAGTTTGTCTATCAACTCTTGGGCATTAAGCCATATCGATAATATAAATTTGCAAATTTAAATTTTCAAAAACATGATAAGTGGGGCGGAAGATTTTTGCCAACCATTTCTCCACAGCTGATTTTCAATCCTACCATAAAAGCATTACGATTTTTCTGATTTTTAATACACCTTTGATCCTCCCTACGCCTGAAATTTTAACTTTATATTGGATCAAGATAAATAAAAGCTATATAGTTACTTCAATATCTTTATATTTTTTATTCTTATCAAGTATATTGTCAAGATTTTGCATCTTGGGAGATTCTTTATTATTATTACTGGTCATGTCATTGATATAAGTATCTGTATGCTGACAGATCTTGACTACCAATCAGAGTCAGGGTACAGCAAGTTGGTGGCACAGCGTCTAGCTCAAGGGAGAGTATATGAAAGGAAGTCTTCAGTCCAGAGAGACACAGTACCAGGATAGTCAGCTACCAAGAAGTTCCCACAATCACTAACATTCAGAGTCAAGTGCTTGGATAGTCATACTACAAGTAGACAGCTCAGTAGTGATATAGATAGAAATAGAGGGTTTAATTTCCTGTCTGTGGAAGTATACATTTTCTGCTCTCTGCTGTGTCCAGCTCTTGGGGAGATCATCCAAGAGGACACGGCGGGAAACCTTAATAACAAAAGGTTTGAGGTTCAAAGCTAACCTCGGGTTAGCCTTCAGGGAAAAATTAAGGGGGCAAACTTTAATTTACTGGAACAAAGAAGGAGAGTTTCCTTTTAGTGAAAAGGAAAGAAATAAGCTTGAAGATGATAAAAGCCAACACAAATGTGGATAAAATTGTCTTTATTTAGAGAGATAATTCTACTTGTATAGTAGATTGGGAGCAGGGATCATTCACTAGATAGACAAGGGGGCTGGTTGGGTTTGAAATTGTACCTGGATCAGAATAACTAAGCTAGCACAATCTGGTATTTGTGGATACTGGGGTTTTGTAATACCCTAGAATGGTGGGCACCACTTGGAGTATGTATGGTAGCAAATTGGAGAACTGGAAACCCGTCAAGGCGGTGATTATGGGATACACCGTCATTAGCCAGCGAAATACTTTGGCGTGTATGTTGAAACGCCCGAAGCTCCCGGCAAAGTAGGTGAGGATGTAGTAAGCCGACGTATACATGGCTATGGAGAGTGTTGAATGGGGAGATACCAGAGGCGGCCAGGGTCCAGTGTTTGACGAGTTAAGTTGGCCAGGGTCGTGGTATGGGTCATAACCTAGTCCTTCTGTGGAGGGGCCGAAGAACTCTGAACTCTGTTGGTAGCCTCCAATCCCAAGGCAAGCTGTGAGCACAGCTGTGAAGATGAGGTGATTCATCTTCACTGGGTTGGAGGGTTGGCAGGGGCTTGATCTGTAAGCTTAACTGTAGTTGTAGTTAGAAATTTCACTTTATTGAGGGTATTAGTCTCAATAATAGCACAAGCTATTACTGAGAGGGGATCCTTTATTTATAGTGAGCCCCCACTTGCAAAGTTTTGCAAATGGGAGTAAAAAAGGGGACTGGAGTCCCCAAAAGTTTGGTCATGAGACTGGGGAATTGGTGTTTGAAGGGATGGTCAAACCCTTATTCCTGGGCAATCTGTTGGGGTTTTGGATAGTTCTGCTTGGGGCCAATAATTTCTCCTGGATGGGTGATCAGGTGGTGATGGCAGCTCTTGGTTTTAAACACTTCTATTTTTGACTTGGGGATGTTATTTTGGTTGGAGTCTAGGCCTAGCTGATTGTTGGCATCCCCCTGGTTCCATTGGCTGTAGGTCAAGTTATTTTTATCTCCTGGGGTTATTTTTGGATTGTCCTCATTATTTTTAGAATATTGGTTGGGTTTAAAAATAGGGTTGGCCCTTCTTTTGGGCCCCAGAATTATTTTTAGAATTCCCCTCTGTTTCAAGGGGGTTTTCTGATTGGCTGGCAGCTGGCAAGCGGGCGGGTGGCTTGCGGGCAGCTGGGCAGCAGGAGCCCGCTGGGCGGGCAGGAGGCTCGCGGAGGGTGGCGGGAGGCTGCCCAGATGTTAAATTATTCCGGCTTCCATAAAAATTTGTTTTTTCCAAATTTTGATTTTTCTTTTCCCCTGATAGTGGGGGAAATTACCTATCAAATTTTGCCCCTCCTGTTGAACATTTATCCACCTGATTCCAACATTTTTTCCTAGTCAAAATCTGGTTTATGTCAGGAATATTCCTGACAGGTTTCCCCATTTAATGAAGGGGGTACCTGTTGAAGTCAAAAGCAAACCCAACCAGGTCTTTTCAAATATCAAAATTCACAGGCCATATTGAAATAGCATTGATAGCGCAATTTACCACATTCTTCTTAACCATAGGAGAGGTTTTTATATAGGGGTTGAGGCCCCCAAGCCAGGATAACATCTGGCATTTCTATCTCTTACTTGGTCAGTCTATCTTTTCCCAGACTGCTAGTTTTAACCCCAAAGCTATGTATCCATGCAGGTGGCAGCATGGGTTAAAAACTTGTGGAGAACCCCTAGTTGACTCTATTATTCTGAATAACAGCAGGGCAGCTGAGCCTTGTTAACTAAAAGGTGATCCATCATAAATAGAAACTATCAAATCAAATTAATAGGAAGAGTTGACATCCTGTGTCATGGCTCAGGTTGCTCTCAGGGGATTATTTGGTTGAGGGAAAGGGCCTGGCATAAAAGGCCCAGTAGGTAACAGGACTTTTCCATCACATAATTGACAGCAGTAGCTCAAGGGTGCTATACTCATATGTGGGGAATCACTTGTTCAGTGAGACCCAGTGTTGTGTTCTGAGGCGCGGCACAGATACACAACAGGGAATCCTAACCTTAGGATTGGATGTGTGCTATGTATTGGTTAGAATGGCAGGGAAGGCTATGTGATTATCTTGTGGCCCTGATTGAATAATATCTGCTAGACATGGCTAGAGAGGCACCAAAGTACGTGGAGACACAAAGATAAAAATGTGAATATAACTTATTTTTATTGGTGAATAAGAAATAGAATATATAGTGGTTGACAATACCACAAAACACTACCAGGACAGTAGGATCAATTGCCACAAGAATGAGTGGGGTAAGTGAGTTGCGCAGAATCAGGAAAATGAACAATTGAATATCCCAATTCTGAGCCAGATCCATTTCAAAGGGCAAAAGCAAAAGAGAGAATTTGTCCTCAAAATAACCCATTGAAGGCAAAAGTGAAACATGGTGAGTGGGGGATTCACAACATTGCCCCCTCTAGATTGGCCTTAGGGGGTAGTACTTGCAGAGAAACTTGGCACACACTTGGGCAAACAGACAACTACTAGAGAGGAGCTTCACAGTGTACTCTGACCCTTGTTTGAAGATCACTTCTAAAGGTCCACCCACAATGTATATAGCTTGTGAGCACATCCTCCTACTCTATGCTGATAGTAGAGAACATGGTCCCCAATGTTGAACTCAGGCAAGGGAGAGCGTCCAGCATTGTCAGGAGAGAGCTCAAGCATCTTGGTCTTATACGCAGAAGTGTAAGCAGTAGCCTGTATATCAATGATGTGGTTGACTAGATCTTTTATATGGACATCTGGATTCAAAGCCTTATCAGAGAAGAGTAGGGGGCTCCCAGGAGAAATGGAGTGATAGCCTCATGCCCATAAAATATAGCAAAGGGAGAATGCCTGGTGACACAATGCTTGCTAAGGCGATAAGCAAAGAGAGCAGCGGGTAAGTATAGATCCCAGTTTGCCACGTTGGAATAAGTGAGTTTCCACATGATAGAAACCAGAGTCAAATTTGCATGCTCAGCCGCCCCATTGGTAGAAGGATTATAGGGGCAGAGAAAGACTGGTGAGATCCCAAGGCTTCACCAACAGAGGTTACCAACTTGGCATTGAAGTTAGTCCCATTGTCAGACAATAACACTTGAGGGCAGCCATGGCAGTAGAAAACGTCTTGCAGCAGGAAAGTGGCAGTTGTCTTGGCAGTGATGTCCTTAGTAGGGCGAGCTTTTACACACTTGCTAAAATAATCAACAGCAATTAGGATAAAGCAGCAACAGGAGCAGGAGCAAGGGAGATGTCCCATAGCGTCAATACTGACAGTGTGAAAGGCGTGTTGAAGGGGGACTAGCTTGAACTTGTGTGAGGCAGCTTGTGGTCACTGGAGCTGGCAATTGTGGCAACTAGCAATGAAATCTGGAATCAGCAGGTGTAGGGTTTCCCAGAAATACTTTTATGGAGCCAGAAATAGGTCTTGGCAATGCCTTCATGTCCCATCTTCTTATGAGCTTAAAGCACTAACAAAAGGCAAAGACTAGGCTGTACATAAGGCAGGTATTGGTCTTGTATTTTATTAAAGAGCTGATTGTCACAAATGAGTGTGTCCTCAGATAGTTTAGACAGGGCAATTCAAACTTCTTCTGTCTTGCTTTCTCACAAGGAAGGATATCTAATTAGTTCATACAGTCAATCAGCCTCAGCAGGGTGTAGAGCAAGAATGGGCATTCTGGATAAGCCATCAGCGTTCTGATGTTGAATCCCAGGACAATTTAGCACAGTGAAGTTGTAACCTTGCAGGCAGAGAGCCCATCTAGCTAGTCATTCTTCTGGTTCCTTAAGCTATTGTAACCACTTAAGCAAAGCGTGGTCAGTGACCAAAGTGAAATGGATTCCATGCATGTAATGGCAGAACTGCTTGACTGCATGCAACACAGCAAGGCTATCTTTCTCTGTGATGCTGTAATTCTTCTCATGCTTGTTCAGGACACAAGAAGTATAAGCTACAGGGTGATCCACCCCCTCATCATCTAGTTGGGCCAAGATGGCTCCAATAGCCAGGTCACTAGCATCAGTGTAAAGGATTAATTCCTTATCATAGTTAGGATACACTAGGATGGGAGCCTCTTTGAGTTTTTGTTTAAGGGTCTCAAAGGCTTGTTGCTAACTAGCGGTCCATTTGAAAGGGACATTATGTAATAGTTGGACCAAAGGTTTGCTAATATCAGCAAAGTCAGGGATAAACTGTATGTAGTAACCCATCATGCCCAGAAAGACTTGTAATTCTTGTAGGTTGGTGGGTGGAAGTATTTTGTCAATGGCCTCAACTTTCTTGGTCATTGGGTGAATCCCTGTCTGGGTTACCTCATGGCCCAAGAATTCAAGGTGTTCCTTGAAGAAGACACACTTAGATAGATCTCAGTTTAAGGCCAGCCTCTCAAATCTTGATGAACACTTAATTTGAGGTGATCCAGGTATTCTTTAAATGTAGTGCTGAAGACTGTTATATCATCCAAGTACACTAGGACACATGAGAGCTTCAAATCATAGAGAATGGAGTCCATGGCCCGTTGGAAGGTAGCCAGGACATTGTAGAGCCCTTGCAGCATGTGTGTAAGCTCAAAAAGTCCTTTGGAAGTGATAAGCGCAGTCTTCTGTCTATCCTCAGGAGAGAGATCAACTTACTAGTACCCAGATGCTAGATCCATAGTGGAGAAGAACTTAGAGCCTCCAAGGCGGCGGAGAGTGTCAGCAATACACAGCAAGGGGTAGGAATCCTTTTTGGTTAAGGAGTTCAATTGTCAATAGTCTATCACAATACAATGACCTCCATCCTTCTTCTTCAGTATGAGCAAGGGGGAGGCCCACAGACTTTGGGAAGGAGCCAATAGCCCAGCGTCTAAAAGTTGTTGGAGCTCTTTAAACACCTGAGTGTCCTCCACGCAACTGCAGCAATATGGTTTAGCACAGAAGGGGTGTGTGTTACACAGTATCAATATGGTGAAGGACACCTTTGGCTAGAACATAATTAGTGCTATCTTTAGCAAAGATATCTGAAAACTGATCTAAAAAATCAAGCACATCCTTCTGTTGAACCAGGGATAGCTACAGGAAATCTTGCACAGTGAACAAGGATAGGACTTGGGGCTTGTCTTCAGGCAAATTAAAATCCTGGAACATGCCAAAGAGGTGTAGCAATAGGATATCAGGAGCATTCAGCAACTTGCCATAGCCAACAACCTGCTCTCTAGACACATGTATGGGGAGAGCAGTTAAGTTGGCAACCAGCAATTAAATGGGGTCTTTATAAGAGACATCCAAGATTCCCAGGCAGAGGTAGGGTTTGTTGCGGCCTAGCAAGGAAGGAGAGTATAACTCTAGGAACGTGCGCTCAGGTAATTCATATGATATTTGGGAGTCTAGGATAGTTTGAAATTTGGGGGAACGGTTACAACAGAATTGTCCAGGAGAGGAATCCCCTCAGACGCAGGGAAAGCCATATGAGGACACTTCATGTTGGACAAATGGGTACAGTATTTTAGGGTGAAAACACCGGTGGGATATTCTAAGGCACACATATTGAGGCATTTCCAGGGGACTTTAACAGGCTCATCAAAGATCAGAGGGACTTTGTACCCTAATATAGAGAGGTAGCCATCCTTCAGGTTGATGATCCCATTGTATTCCCTAAGAAATTGAGTACCAACTAGGAGGTCATAACTCTCATTCTCCAAGACTACAGTAGGCGCGGCTAAGAGTAGCTTGCTAAACCACATAGGAAGGGCAGAATAGGCTCCTATAGCACAAGTCATTGACAACCCAGATGTCTCATAAGACTGGTGATAGTTAAGGTTATGGGCAAGTTTGAGATTCTTGACAAGCTTCAAGGAGACAACATTAACAGGAGATCCAGTGTTCAAGATGGCCTTGATTTTCACCTTTTGGATGGATATTTCTACTCAAGTGGTAGTACAACCAAAGGGTGTAAGGACAGCCAGGATGTCCTGGGTTTCTGCTTTCTCTTTGTCCCATTTTTCAATCATGCATCTCAAGCCTGGAAACTCCTTATAGAAAGTCTGGAGAGGAAGCAAAACTGAAACATTCTTGAATACAGTGTTGGCAATTTCAGCAGCTTCTTTGGACAACTCTACAAGCACAGGGGATCTCTTGGCTTGGGTGAGATAAGGGCAAGTGACAACTTCCTTGGCTTCAGGCAGAGGCTTAGCAGTTGTAGTAGTCTTCCCAGAACATAGCTTATAAGGGACTGCAGTAGTTTCAGGGACAACCAGGACGGAGTACCCATAGGCATCAGGATCTTCTACATCAGAATTGTCCATGTCAGAGTCATCAGATATGTCGTGGAATAGCAGCAGAATGGGAGGAGCCTCACTGTCAGCAGGCTCAGAGTCAGCTTTGGAGGGGGGATCAAAGGAGACTGGGAAGAATTGTCAACTGAGAGCATCTTTGCCTCTAGGTTGACTGTTCTTTTCCTGCCTGCTCCTTGGGATCAGCTCCTTCAACCTGGGGATTGGTGCAGACTCAAGAATGGTGACCTATCTGGCCACAGTTATGGAAGCCTTGGCGTCTAGGAGGATTATGTGAGTTCATAGCAAGGATGCAAGGGCCACAGTAAGACAAACCAGAATTAAAGGTGGCACAATTCTCCCGCACAACTGCCCCAGAATGAGTAAGGTGCATATCCTGCAATAGTGTCTTTATGCTCTTCATAGAAGAAAGCATGACCTTATAAGCCTTAAAGTGGAGAAAAAGAAGCTAATTAACCTTGAGGGCTTGAGCGCAAGCCATGTAAGCTTCATGCGCTGTCAATTGTCTGCTTGTTATTAGTTGTTGTCCTTCCATGTAGAATCTATCTGCAAATTCAGCTAGAGTATCCTAAATTTGAAAGCAATGTGCATGAAGGTGCCCTTCTTTACTTCCAAACTAATGTTGCCACCAAATTTGTTGATCAGAAGCTGCTTCATTTCTTCCCAAGTCTCTATGGTGGGCAAATTGTGTACCACTACCTCCTGACAGGTTGGGTGCAGGCAGGTTAGAATGTGTTCCTTCTTGACCTCATCAGAGGCTCTCCTCATAGCAGTTTTATAGATAATTAGGAAAGCTGCAATGGTATAAGCTTTGGGGTCAAAGACTTGCTTAAAGATAGGTTTGAAGTGTGCTTCAGGAGCTGGACCACCATTGTTGATATTAAGTACATTTATGTGCAGGGAGAATTCTGCTTCATATTTGGAGGGGGGATGCCTGGCCCACAGCTGAAGGACACTCTCTTCAACAGTAGTCAGGGTCTCATCAGCACAGGCACCTGTATTATTAGCTAAAGTGGTCTGTTGCTTAGTAACGTCTAGGAGTTGGCCCTGTGTTGTTACTACTGTGGAAAGCTCAGCCAGCTGGAAGGTAAGGGAAGGACCCACTGAGAGGCAAGGGGTAAACCTGCCATTCACTGAATCAATTAATTCACTAATTTCTTGAATGTCTTTATCAAGTTTGGAGTGGTCCTGTTTCAAGTGGTCCATCTCATTAGCTAGAGCAATGAAATCTCTAGCAAAGTGGATTCAGGGGGGCTCATGGCAGTCCAGGGCAGCAGCCATCATCATCAATAACCCTAAGTGGACTTGCAGCAGTTGCCAACATTTTGCGTAAGGCAGCAACCTCTTGCTTTAGCTCAATAACTTGAGTCATCAAAGCAAGCAATTGAGGATCTGGATGAGGTGCTTTGTGTAAGGAATTCCATACCTTACACAAATATTAGAACAAACACAAGAAATCTGGATAAATCCAAAAATCTGAAAACTGCATTGTTAAATGCAGATTTAAAAACTAAGGTTGTTAAAGAAACAATTAATTTAATTGATTTGAAAACACATTCAAAATTGATAAAAAATGTGTTTTAAGCAAAAACAAGTCCAAAAGCAAAAGCAAGTGTGAAATACAAGAACAACATATAAATTCCACTTTAAAATTGGAAATTAAGGCTTTGAACAACTATTACAACAACATTAACAATTCAGCATTGAATTTTGGCTCTGAAAATCATAATACAGCAAATTAATCTAAAAATAAATATGAAAACTGTACAAACCAGACATTCAGGGACCCAGGAAGCCAATCAAACCCAGCAAACTACCCAATCCACAGCAATACTTCACATCCAGCTCTAGATACCATCCCCAACCAAAGTGAGGTATAATACTGCAATGCAATATCTTGACCTGCTCTTCTTGCATTACAGGCTGCAGCTTGCTGCACTTCTGCAAAGCAATAATTCTACCCTACACTTGCAGGTTTGCCTGGTAAACTCTATGATCCATTCCCCAATTTATTTCAGTATTTAAACTGAATATTTTCCCTTGAGCTAATTACTCCAAAAATTCCTCTTATTCCTATCAATCAATAAATCTATATTTTCAACTCTAAACACTTGATTAGTAGATTATAAAGGTTCCCCTCCAACAACATGAAGTTCATCTTCCTTGTATGGACTTTGTGTGTGTTAATCAATTATGGGCAAGCAAATTTTAACTTTGAAAACCCTGAACCAACTCCTACTGACAAATCTGAAGACTCAATTTGGTATTGTTTTGGTCTGCGTCAAAGACATGCCCCTTATGTTGAAACAGCTTGATTCCCACCAATCATCCACCCCAAGGCCCCCTGGTTGGTCTTGGGATATACCAGTGTCTATTATCTCTTAAACCATTTCTCTTTCTTCCTTGGAAGATTCCACCTATTTTGTCACCTCTTACACATGTTAATGATAGGGATCCCAGTAGGGTTCACTCTAGTCAAATTCAACTTGGGAGCTCTCCCCCATTCCATTAGAGAGAGACTTCCCAATGAGTGGATCCCTGGCAGGAAGCTTGGGGTCCCGGTGCAGGAGATTGATGTGTCAGAAATGGTTGGATAGTAAGAAGCAGTCTCTAGGTGGTGAGGAATTGCCACCCAGATCCACATAAGTTGATGATTAACCACCAACAAAGCTTCAAATACTGTTTTGTGAAATTTCTAAAAGATACACTAGAGTTAAGTAAAATAATTAATCCTAACTAAAGTAGCCCAAGATAAATAGCCTGTGAAAGCATCAGAGAATCTTCAGAATAAAATTCAGGATATTGAGATATTACAAATGTCTCTGCTGTGGATACAGTGGGGAAAACTCCTAAATTGACGGGCATCAGATTAAAATTGGGCGGAGGCAACAACAAAGTGCCAACGGCAGAGCCCCATCTTCCCAAAATGATTTGGCTAAGAATTAGATTGTAGGGAATGTAGCACAGAAGGCCCAATACAGGATGTATTTCAAAATAAAGTTATATCAGAGGATATGTGATTTTTATTGAGTAAATTTTGGGATGGCTCAACTCTTAAGAGTTGAAACAGTGAAAATTATTCAATATATATCAAAACCAACTAAGCAATACCGCCTGGATCCTGGGCTCTTATTCCTTCTGCATTGTCAAGTGAGTATCTAGTCCAGGTTGCAAAAAACCCTTAAATGACCAACTTCTGATGACCATGCTGATTAACTAGTTCATATCTGGTGACCCTTAAATTACGTCAATTTATCAACATCAACTTGCAAGGGGGAATCAAATACAACTGGCAGACTGGAGTGGCTGTAACCCATTTTTGATCAACTGGGTCATTATTTTTCTTGTTATCCCTAGGCACCAGATTTATTCTTTTATAACTTAATCACATTATTTATATTCAAATTATTCAGAAAGCTTAAAATACAATCAACAAATTCCAAAACTTTAATTGATCTTGGGCCTAGATGATTTTTTTTAAAAATAAATCATCAATTTTAGAATTGAAAATTGCAACTTATAGTATTACTGAAAATATCTTAAGTGCTACTACAAACTACAAACCAAAAATATTTATGATGAGTTGCATGGGAGAGTAATAGCAGCCCCAAAGCTATAAATGCTATTACCCTATCTTTGGCTCATCATAAATATTCTTAGTTTGTTTCAGAAAAAAATGTTGTTGTTTTTGAAAGACTGATAACTCTATTTAAAATACACCCTCTAGTAAGCTGCCCTACTTCATGAACTTGCCCTAGTGCACCACTAGCATCTTCTGATATTTTTGTTTCTCTGGTATCATCACATGATTTCAAATGATAAGTTATCTCAGAATATTCTGAGAAACTTTCAAATGTTAAAGGTGAAGTATACAACTTCCCATCTTTCATCAAATATGAAAGATTAATGCACAGATTTTTAACTTTGAGCTCTTTCCTTATAGGCCTAACTTTTCTCTCATAAATATAAAAGAATGACTTTTGAGAAATATTTGAGCCTGATAGCACTGATTTATATAACTCTTTTCTTTTTTCTTCTTGCTCAAAAATATTTTTAATATCATTTATATTCTTAATATAAAAATGATTTTCTTTCTCTTTTAATGTTTTTGATATTACACCAAAATGACCATCAACGATGCTTTTTCTATGACATTCCACAAAAAAATTATATTTTATAGAACCCTTAATATATTTAGGTGCCTCTTTAAATAAGTAATATAAAAATTCATATGATCTAAAATGATTTCCATTATCAGTCCATACTTTTATATTTTTTATTTTTTTAAATCTATCTAATTTAAGAATTTTTATAAAACACTCACCTGGAAATAAAGAATCATGTGATAATATTTGAGACAAAAAATCACGATATTCATATTTAATTTTATTGTTTTCCTTAAAAAATAATGCAAACCTTAATAATGAGATTGGTTTTTTTTGAATAAAAAAAATTGTTGGTCTCAATTGGACCACCTCCAACCTTTAAGTTTTCTTTATAATCTATAACTACAACACAAGACTCATCATCTGATTAATTAATATCTTTGTTACATTCACAATTTTGATTAACATAAAAATCTTGGTGCTGATTAATAGTCTTTAAGTCATTGTCTATAGATTCTGGTAATGACAAGTTTTTACTTTCACATTCTTCCTTCTTTTTTTCTAGTGAATTTTAAAATTACAAATATTGCACATATCAGTTTGTTTTTTACTTTTATTATATTTTTAGGTATTAATTTATAGTAAGTAAAAATTGAAACTGAAATTTCATTTTTTATTTTCATATTTTCATATATTTCTTTTTTGTTTTAAGTAGAGAGTATTTAATTTCAGTTGAGTAATTACTCATCTCTTTTTCTATATCTTTATAAATTTTTTCAGGCACTTTTTTTGTAAACTGGCTTGTTTCAAAAGAATTTTCCAGCAATTTTTTAATTATTTTTTTAGTTATTTCTTTTTTTAATGAATAGTTATTATTTTTTTGGCTCTTTTTGTTTAAGCTTACATTTTTATTTTTATTTATTTTTCTTGAGTATTCAAACTCACTTTTGGTTATATTAAAACCCATATCATTAAGCTCTTTTAAAGAGTAACTGGAAGTAACCAGAGATCATAAGGCTGGGAGATGTTTTTGGGGAGAAGATTTCATGAGATCCTTTAAGTTTTCAATGAACTCATTGTCTTTTTGAATTCAAGTAGTTGGCAGGAACTGAGCTTTCCCAAATTCAGTTTGAGTAAGGAAGTGCTTGATGAAATTATCAAGATCATCACCAGCAATAAAGAGGAATGCCTTTTTTAACATTGCAATTCTCTCTCTTTTTGTTGAAGCTCCCAATGAAAAAAAGGGTAGCATGGCAGAAGTAAATTTAACTGAGGACATGGTAGTATTTTGAATCTGTATTTTGGCCAGATCTCTGAAATGTGCTTTAATGATGGAGTAGTTCTGATCAGAATGTAGTCTTTGAATGGGGTCTTTTGGATTAGAAGCTTTGTTGTGCTTTAGCTCTTATATACCAAGCTAAATGACACCATTCTGAAAGAAATGGTGTGATAGCTTTTATTATAGTTTGAAATTGAATTTATGTTTGCAGAATTGATTAAATACCCAGTTTTCATGCACAAGTGATATATGTGAAGCAGCTAAGCATTATTATTATATCATATCCTCTTTGTAATCAATGTAAATCAATTAAAATGATGTATTCAGTTAATTGTAACTCTTCTGCATATTTTTAAAATGATAAAAAATTAAAGATTCCATTTAAAGAATGCTTAATTTGAGGTTTGAAGCTCACTTGAACCTTAAAATCAATCTAAACAGTGATAAAAACACCCTAACTTCAAACTATCATAAAATCCTAAATAATTAAGCTTTTTAAATAAAATAAAATGCTAAAATAAAGCTCTCAATCTTATCTTTAATTTCATTAAATAAAAAAAAGCTGTTGTATATTAAAAAAGAGTATTTATTAGCTTTGAAGTGATCTACTTTATATCATTAGATATAATCATATAATAAAATCTGGATTATACTCTTTTAAATTACTTTCTCTTTAATATTGAGCATATTATACACATTAAAATCTTTCCACTAATAGAAAAATAAGATTCTTAGCTTTATTTTGATAGTTTACAGTGTAAAAAAATATTAATTTTTCATTGAGTTATTAATGTTTTAAATATAAAATATGTAATTAGATACTTTTTCAAAATTGAACTGTGTTATGCTGCAACTTGAGCAGCATGTGCATTAGAAAATGGCCTAATCCCTAAAATAATGACCCAACTGTTTGATTTAAATCCATCAAATCAGTTAATTTTTTAAAAAAATTTCCAGCTTTTCAAGCTTTTTTACTTGGGCAGATAATTCCTGGCATTATAAAATCTACTGTGACATTATCCTCTGCTTTATCCTGGGGTGCAATACCACTGTTGGGAAGATGTGAAAAGGAGAAGTTATTGTGAGCAGGAGGAAGCTTCATTGCTGCAAGAGTAAGCTTGGGGTGACTGATGGTATGGGGTTGCAATTATAGAACTCTTGGAGGAGCTCCAGGGAATTGGAACAGCCGTAGTGCAGAACCCACACATTTCCAGAATCAGGATAACCTTTCCAGGATACCAAATACTCCATTCAGCAGCAATTCTTTTTGGAAAGCCAAAATACAATTTAACTTATACTTAGGCTCACCTTCCACAAGAATAGGTTGAGAAAAAGGCACCTCAGCGCCCTTAAAGAGGGTGAGGAAACATTTGTGAAAGGTATAAAAAAATCTTAAAAGATTGGGGTAAATATAACCAATACATGGAGGGACTAATTTGGCGTTCCACTTTGAAAGGACCAGCCCACTTAGGGCCTAACTTGAAACATGGAACCTTTAACTTCATATTACAAGCATCAACCATGACTAGATCACCCAACCTGCAAGTTGGACCTTCCTGGTGCTTGCAATCTGTGTATTCCTTGTAAGTTATCACGGCGGCGGCGAGAGTAACCTGGAGCTCCTGATGAACCTGCTTCAATGCAGCAGCATGATCAGTTGCAGCTTCCACGTTGCTAACCAGTTGCGGGCCCATGTTGGATGAAGGATTTTAGCCCACATTGGCATAGAATGGTGATACCTGAGTCAACGTGTGCAGGGCGTTATTATATGTAAACTCCACCATGGGTAGGTTTGAGCACCATCATCTTGTTGCACATTAGTGTAGCAACATAGGTAGACCTCTAAACTTTGGTTAACCCTCTCCATTTGTCCATCAGAATGGGGGTGAAACACAGTAAAGAGGCACAGCTTGATACCAAGAATCCCAGTAAAGGCTTCCCAGAACTGAGAAATAAATTGGGGCCCACAATCACTCACTATCTCCATTGGGATGTTATGTAGGGAGAAGATTATGTCCACAAACAACCGCGCTGTTTCCACCAATGTAATTGTGGGTGAGCAGGGGACAAAGTGTGCCCTTTTTTTAAACCAATCTATGACCATCATGATTGCATTAAACCCATTGGAATCTGGGAGTTCTCCAATAAAATATACCGACACTGAATTCCATGGTTCTGCAGCAGGCTGCAGTGTAATCATCAGTTCAGTAGTCTTATATCTGCTTGCTTTGAACCAAATGCACACCAAGAAATCTTGAACATATCCTGCAACCTGCACCATCAAGCCCTTCTAAGAAAGCTGTCAGAAAATTAAATAAACTGGTTTGTTCTTTCCCAGGTGGTCTGCTGTAGGAAATGTGTGGTATGCTTCCATGATCTTGTCTCAAATAGTTCCCTCTGGTACCCATAGACAGCCTTGATGATAAAAACCAGGCCTATCTTGTGGTAGCCCTGTGGCTGACCTACCAGGTGTACACATGCTAATTCCAGTAATATATCATAACCCTTGGACAGAGGCTGCAAAAACTTAACTTTGGAATATAAGTCTAAGTCTGCGCCCTCAGTCAAGGACATGGTGGCAAGCGTAGCGGGCAGAGTCAATACAAAGGGAACCACAGCCTCATCTGGGATCAGAGTATGTGTATTAAACTTGGCTCCCATACCAGCATCAGGGATATGGAAGGATTTCTGCTCAATGCATCAGACAAGTGGTTGTTGATAACTTTGATGAACTCATACCAAAACTTGTATCTGGTCAGGTCACCATGCTATCTGAATTGACAATCCAACTAAACTATGGGTTGGTGGTAGTATAGGTGAGCCTTATTATCAGTTTTTACAATAAAGGGGTGGTGCACTGACATGAGATGATGATGTCAATGCTTTAACAACTCCACAAATGCCAACAATTCTGTAAGGTCTTTTCCATAGTGGTGTAAGGTTATAAACTAGCGTGTTTAAGGCATTAGGATTCAGATTTAAAGGTATAAAAAGGTGGGAACTGTCTGCAAAATAATCTTACAGAACCCTGCTAAAAACCTATACTGAGTTACAAAAGGAGTAATTGAGTTTAAGAACCCTAAGCAAAGAAGATAAAATAAAGTGTTTAATAGTGAACAATTTGTAACTAAGGGAATTTCAATATTAGAATATTCTCCATCAGCAAATTGGTACATATAACTATTGAAAGATTCCTTAAGGAAAAATAATGGGTACAATAAGCCTAAGGCTTGTTGATTTACACATTCCATTTGTTCAATAAAAGAAAAGGCTAAACTTTAAAATGAATTTAATGAAAATGTATAAATTTCTAAAAATTAAGATCTCAAGTTTAAATTAAATAAAGAGTTGAAGGGTAGAAATCACTTAGAATTTTGGCTTAAAGCCTACTCTTCAAAATCTCTTTATTTATAGAGAAAAAGCCTTTTCAGTTGAAGATTGATAGCCAGGGAGGAAGCAGCCAAGAAGAGGAGCAACTGGGAAAGTTTGGAGACAACCAGGAAAAGAAAGGGGAAACAGACAACCAGTTTGAAGTTGATCTGCAACGTGAATCTGGGGGAAAGCGGCAACAACATAACCAGGAGTTTTGAAAAGGTGAGTGAAAATTAAAATTTCTCTAACTTTAAAGTAGAGAATATAAAGCTAATAGAATAGATGAAGAGCAAAAGACAACAATGACAACATCAATTCAAACGCAGATCAACGTAAAACAAGGTAAATTACTTTAAAATACTTAAATATTAACTGTTAATTCAAAATTTCAATAATAAAAAATAAAGAAAGATTAAATCAATCAAAAACAAATATAATATGATAAGTTTAAAAAGCCTGCCCTTTGGGGCAGGGCATGACAAATTCCTTATTGTAGATCATGTAATTTTGTTCACAAGCCTCCATCTTTTGAGAGAATTACCCCACCAATCTTTCTACACCATCATTGGCGGTTTGCAGCAGCACTCCAGCCACTGAATATTTTAAAGCATCTGTAGATACCACAAATGGAAGCTCTGGATCTAAGTGTCACAGAACTGAGGAGGATAACAAAAGAGCCTTGACTTCTAAGAATGCTTCTGCACACTCAGGCGTCCAGACTAGAGTTGTCTTCCCACTTGCTGAATATAAAGGAGCTGCCAGCCCCAATTAATGAAGCGTGAACTTCTTCAAGAAAATACAAGTACCCAGGAAGCTACAAAGTTGGGATAACATCACTGGAGTAGCATACTTGAAAACTGCCACTTCCTTATTGGGGGCAATAGTGTGATCATATCCAAAGATAATAATACCCAGAAATGTAACTTTATGTTTAAAAAATTCACACTTGCTACGTTTGATGATCCAGTTGGCTTATAAGATACGTTCCACAACCACTGAGAGATGAGCTTTGTTAGACTCCTCATCCAGAGAAAACACCAAGATGTTGTCCATATACACAATAGCACACACACCCAGGAGTTCTCCCAAGACCAAATCAATCAGCCGCTGGAAACAAGCAGAAGTATTTTTCAAATCAAAAGGCATAACACAGAACTGGAAGATACCTTTCTTAGTTCTGAACATCATCAACCACTCCATTTCCACTGCAATTTTAATCTGGTTGAAAACATTCAAGAGATCAAGCTTTGAGTAAACCTTTGCCTGCTTGACACAACAAGAGATTTGTGCTTCAAGAGGCAAAGAATAGGGGTCTGGGATGGTAATATTGTTCAAATTCCCATAGTCAACACAAGGTTTAAGAGACCCATTGGATTTTTGGACAAACAACAATGGAGAGCAAATCAACAAAGCCTTCTTAAAGATATATCCTTTTGCAAGCATGTCCTGATTTCACTCCTCTAAACATGTGTCCTCCTTTAAAGTCAAAGGGTAGATGTAAAGTTCCGTGGCCCACATTTGGCCCTAGATTGGGATGTATTTCCCAGACCATCAAAAAAGGCGGCCCGCATGCAGGCAAAACCCCTCCAAAACCTGGAGGGCTTGGCTCACACGGTAGACAAATGCTTTGTGTTGGCCTTCCCGGCTGAAGTTCTCATTTCCCCTTTGGAGTCCCCTCCAACTGTGGAAGAGACATTAATTTGGTTGGATTGCTTGTTGTCCTGGTGTTGCCTGGTCCTGAAACAATTAGCAAACCAACAAAAAAATGTGGGCCACATGAAGTAGGAAAGGTCAAATCTGCGGCCTGGGGAAATTGGGTACCAAAACCCGCGACCAGAGGTGTCCCAGGTAGCTAATTTCTCCGGCCCGGGAGTCCCCCGGCCCAAAACAATTGGGTTCTGGAGCACTCCAGTGGAGACGTCAGAGGAAGGCATTAGGGGAAATGTGCACCCTGAGTCCTCAGAAGGCTCCTAGCCAATAAAGGGGGCTGAGTCTTACATCTGGCCCTGCGGCCCCTATTTTCCGGGTCTCAAACCAAGATAAGATTGGCTAGTACTCTTTAATAGGCTCCCCTTTAGATTGCACTCCAATAGCCCCTTTCATAACCCCTCCCGTCCTATCACCCCCCTTTGCATAAAATGGAAGCATGGGCTGCCAGGTCCCTTGCTTATCAATTCCAATTGTTGAATAAAACTCCTGACTTTGCAAATCTTTTGTATTTTAAAAGTTTGTTTAACAATAAAGGTATTTATCCCAACTCCTGCTGTTGTCCCTGCCTCCCGCTTTCTCTGGCCCACCTGCCCATTGTTTTTTGTTGGGAATTGTTCCAAGTAATAATTTGGATCATTTCTTATTATTTACCTGTGCACCTGGTCTGTCCGCCCAGTAGTCTTAGCAAAAGAAGGGTACCCGCTGGAATCATGTTGTCACCTTGGTACAAGATGGCTATGTGGATACTGGTGCCCATTTCCCTCTTGTTCTGGTCCTCAAACCCAGTCTTTTGGAGCAAACTTTCCTTGATTTCTCAATCTTCTGAGTTTATTCCTAGTCATTTTACAAATGTAATTGAGCATCTCACCCAGATTCCCTTCAAACCAGGATCCTATGGGTTGTTCTCTTGGTTGTATTCTCATCTTGAAGAGTTGTTGCCACCTTTGGAATCTGTGACTACTGAAACTCCTTCTTCTGACTTGGTCAATCCTTCCCCCTTGCGCCAAAACCCTGAGTCAAATACAGAGGCCCCTTTCACTTGGGATTGCTCTCTATGGTTACTTACTGGAGCCATGGTCATGGCTTTGGATGCATACTTCCCTCCCCTTTCACATCCGGTCTCCTTTGGGAGGCCCCTTCAAGCGGCTATCCCAGTCTTGCACTGGATGGCATCCTGGTGGTTGGTCCCACCAGGATGGGAGCCAGACTTTGTTAGTCTAGCCCCCTCTCTTACAGTAGATAGGGGAAGCAATATGGATAAGGTTGGCAGTAACCTTGAAGTCAAAATTGAACTGGGTATGCTTGGGGAGAACCTCACCCCTAGTGGCTTCAAAAGCTGCAGACCAGGGTTAGAGTCAGGGTGGGAATTCTGAACTCATGGGCATTGGAAATAGGATGGACTATATGGACAGAGAAGACTTGTCAGGGCCCAGAATGCCCTGGTTAATCAGCTGTCCTTCCTAGAGGAAGAAAACTCCACAGCTTGGGAACCTTTACCAAGTATCTCCCAGAGCAAGAAAAACCAATCCCAACTAAAAAATGGCCCGGTATTTGAGAGGCACACAAGCCTCAAATCCCTGGCTTTAATTCTATTATTGAATTTGGGTCTCTTGACTATCAGGAAATGGTACATTGGGAGTGTGATTGTTTGATTGCGCAATCAGGCACTTGATTGCTTGCGGTATCTATAAATAACTGTGGCACCTTGGCATGCTGCAGTTCAAGAAAGGTCCATGTTATATCAACTAATGAGCACCCACTTCCTGGCCCAAGTACGCCAATTCCAGTGAAAATTATAAGTTCAACTGAAATTGACACCATCAGTTCTCTGGTAGCACAAAATGCCATTAAATTACCAGTAAGTATAAGTTGTGAGGAGGAGAATCCCTCCTCACTGTTGACATCTTAATATAATGAGTTTATGCCCAGAAATCATTATCTTATTGCAGGAATTGTCTATTTTTACTCAAATTTAACTATTCTCTTTACATATATTTGGGAATCCACAACACAATATAAACTTGCCTATTCTTATCCTCCTGGTTATACTCCTGCTATCTCAGTCAATTCACCCCGCGCTCTTGACTTAGAGTATTTCCTCCCCCATCATCTGGATCTCCTGCCTTCTATGAAGGAGATTCCTACTGCTCCCCCTACCCAATGTGCCTCCTGCCCAGGACTTCAGTAATTTGGGGTTTGTCTAAATTACAGTATTGGGGCTGGCCAACCAAGTTGTGCCCCATACTGGGAGTTGGCGCCCCTAGATACTACAGTTAACTACCTGGGACAAATCATGCCTATTGTGTACATGGCCTTCCAGGCCTGGCTTTCCTCCCCTGTGGGAGTCCAGTCGGACTCTGGTATGGGCTGTGACACAAATGAGAGGTCAAAGAAGGTCCCACTGAGAGACAAGGGGTGAACCTATTGTTTACAGAGTCAATTAGCTTGCTCATCTTTTGGGCATCCTTGTCTAGGCTGAGGTGGTCTTGATTTGGGTGATCAGCTTTGTTGGCTAGGGCAATCAACTCCCCAACACAATGGATTTGAGAGTTCATAGGCAGCCCAGGGCAGCAGCCATCTTTGTCAGCAAACCCAACTGAACTAGTGATATCAGCCACAGTAGTGCAAAGAACAGCAACTTCTTGCTGACAGGCTAGCAACCTGTGCAGTAAAGGCAGTCAGTTGAGGGTCTGGATGAGAAGGGTCTTCAGAATGTCTTTGACTATTATTGGATGCATGGGTTCTCTGATAGCGTCCCATAACCTCTGTTTCCTATCCACCATATCATCAGACAGGGTAGAGAGGGGAACATCCATCTTAGGCGCAGATAACTCATCTACTTGGGGTTGAAGCTTTGCAATTAAAGTGGCCATGGTAGCCCTCTCCTGGGCAACTTCCTCTTGTAGTTCACAGAGACCTTGAGTAGTGTGTGCTGCCACTTGCTGTAATTGATCCAATGAGTAGGTGCTGAACTCATTGAGTTGTTCAATGTGTTTTTCAAAGTTGGAGAGGTAAGCATTCAGGGTGGAGTCTATTTGAGTTTGTCAGGGTTGTTGTAACTGGTGGAATTAATGAAGATGCTCCCTGACATATTCAGGGATAGACAAACTTATCTGCTCTATAGAGGTAACCAGACAGGAATGAGAAGCAATTTAATTGCATTGGTGATCAGATACCAAAGAGAACAAGGAATGCATCCACTGCTGTTAAGTAGCAAACTGGTCCCAATGATTAGTTACAGCAGCTTAGAGAGACAATATTTCTTGGATGTGGAGCCCCAGTCCAGCTGATGGTGGGCCAAGGCAGGCTGCACAAAGAACAAGAGCAGATGGTCAGCAAAACCAGCCACTGAGAGGAGATGCTGCAGGAATTGCAGGGCAACAATTAACTTATAATATTCTGCTTAATTAAACTGTAGCTGAAGATGGGGGATGGCTCCCTCCTGGGATATCCCAAGGGCTACTGCCATGACTTTCTCCAAGTTGAGAGCCCATAGGGTAAGCTACTAGACAGGAATCATTTCCTAAGTTCAATACAGTGAGGACAATAGACGGGTCCAAGATTTTCTCTATAATAGAAGGGCTGGTAATTTCAGGCAAAGACAGCTCCTGTAGCAGAGTAGGAGACATGCATGAGAACATATGTGGTGAAAGGAATAACCTAGGGGCTTGCAGCCCCTTTAGTGAGCACCATTTCTGTTGTGTTCTGAGGAGCAGCACAGACACACACAGGAAATCCTAACCTTAGGATTAAATTTGTACTAAGACTTGATTAGTTGGTAGGGAAGGTGATGCAATTAACTTGTAGCCCTGAATAATAAATTTCTACTAGTTGTGGCTAGAGAGAGGCGCTGAAGTACTTGAAAACACAAATGCATAAGGGTGAATAGAACTTGATTTTACTGGCAGTATAAAAAGGATTATATTGTTTTTGGTTACCACAAAACAATACAAGGACGGTAGGATCCCTTGCCACAAGAATGAGTGGGGCAAGTGCATTGCACAGAACTAAGAAGACAAGCAGTTGAATTTTCATCTTCAGAAATAGATCCATTTCCAGGAGCAAAAGCAAAAGCAAGAGATTCATCCTCAGAATAACCCAATGAAGGCAAAATGAAAAGAGCGTAAATAGTGGCATTCACAACACTGTGCATTCAGAGCTGCATCATGCGCTCAGAAACCCAAATGCCATTGTGCGCAAGTTGCTTCTGGACCTGGGTCAGGGGAAGCTTGGGGTCCCGCTGCAGGAGATTGGGCATGGTTGGATATATCTCATTGATCTGGGACTCTGGGGACTTGTCTGGCTTCTTAGTTGTCCCAATCAGGTTTCCATTGTTCATCAGGTTGTTGAATTCCTGCATGATGGTAGCTTGGGAAAATTTCAATTGGCTGGCAATCTGATCCCAAGTCAGGCCCCAATGATTGAATGCCACAATATTTTTGGAGGTTTGGGTAGTAATGATTTGGTGCTTGGTGCGCTGGGCTGCAGGAGCTGTAGCTTGATTGGCTATAGGGGGCAGATTAGGTGTTGGCAGGCAGTTATTCTAAACCAGGATTGCTATTCTGATTGGCTGGTTAATTGGCAGCTTGTGTGTGAGAGGGGGGCTAAACTAACTAAGTTTGGCTCCCGTCCCGGAGGAAGAATCCACCAGGACACCATCCAGTTCAAGACTGGTACAGCCGCTCAAAGTGGCGTCCACAAAAAGGACACAGCAGATAGTTAGGGGAAGTAGGAGTCATAGCCCATCAGAATCATCCCATCAAGCAACCAGGGGGCGCGCTTGGGGTAGACTCCAGGACAGCCTTGTCATCTCCTGGGGCCAACACAACTGGGGCCTCAGAGGAAAGGGGCAATGGGGAAGTCAGACCTGGGGACGCCAAAGGGGATAGTTCAGGGGTCAGAAACTTGATATTGTCACAAGTGAGGCTTCTCACAACGTTCTCACTGGTGGCAAAGATATCCTGAGCCCGTCCAGGGATGTTCTCAAATATGTGCAGGAATTGGTTAGGGTTAGCGCCAACATGATGAAATGAATGGGAAATACACCCCAAAGATCCGGGGTAGTACTCCATATCAACACCAAGGCTGGTGCCAAGGTGAACACAACAAACTTAGCAAAAGACACCAGCATTTTACTCAGGGCTACAATCTAAAGCCCAGTAAACAGCAATTGGTTTCTTTTTATTGAGTGTGGCCAGAAAGCAACAAAAAAAGGCCAATGACAAACAAGGAAGTCTAGGGAGACCAAGAGAAGCAAACAAATGGCAACTGTGGGATTCAAGCACTTCAAAAGCGGGGTTAAAGCTTTAGAGTGTATAATAAGCAATAAAAAATTCAAAAGCAAAGGAGAAATAAAACAAACTTCAAATAGGTAATTATATTAATTAAATCACTAAATTTTAAGTTCAAGTGGTTATATTTTAAAGCAAAAGCAAAAAGCCTTGTCATTGATGATGACAACCTGTAAGAGGCTTCAGGAGGACACTGAGAGGCTTGGGAGCAAAGGAGAAAGGTAAGGGAAGAAAAGACCAATACTAACACTTTAGAAAATAAGATGGGACCAAAAGGGGGACCCAAAGATGACTGAAATTTAAGTGAAGGGATTCAAACTTTAATTTGTAAGAATGAGCAAGCAGGGGACCAAAAGTCCCCTGTCTTGCTTTAAGAGACAGGCTTCAATTTGAGATAACGCCTGACCCAGGGGATTGATTTGATTGGTCAGGGGAGAATTTTGCAAGGACTTATCCATTGAGTTGGGGTGTTTTGCAATAATTTCTGACTTCAACTCTGATTGGCTGGCATTACTGGGGTGATTTGAATCAGCATTCAATCCAGTTGGATTGGAATTTGATGATTTAGCAGTAGCACAACCTGGTTGTTTAGACTTAATTAATTTCAAGTGCAGATGAGCCCAAGCCAAAAAATAGTCTAAATTAATCAGGGATCCCCCCAAGTGGGAGCAGAGTTCAACACATCAGTATTTGCCACCTGGGAAGGGTATGTCAACACAAATATCTCATTGATTATGTGGGCTAAGTACTCAAGGGAATTAAAGGGCTTGGCTGGCTTCTGAGCAGATTTTTTTGTGCAGCGCAGGAAAATTGTCCTATCCAAGGCTAAAGAGGGAGTGACTTTACAGCTTGTGCAGGGGTGGGTAAGGGGGAAGGGGCAGAGCTGAAAGCTAGGTGACTCTCAAACAAATCAAACACATAGGGGTTGGGGGTCAAATACAGGTCAGCTTCCTTGTTACTCACATCAAAGACCTGGGTGTAAATAGGTACCTCCACATTCTGAGCCTCCCCTTCAAGGAAGCTGCCTTGGCTGCTGTAGCTTGTTCACTGGTGCCATCAAAAATGTTGCTAGTAAAAACCATTGTAAAACAAAGCCTAGGGTTAAATCACTAAAAGTAGAAGTTTAAAATTTTATGGTATGGTTTTTATTGTGATCATTAGTCCAGATTTGGAAAGTTCTCAAACCCTTTATACACGAATAAGAATCCATGAAAATGAATAAAAAGCCATTGTTCCTAAATTAGATAGCTGTTGATTGGCTGTTAAACTGTTACTTTTTTATTTTAGGCTGCTTGTACTATACATCTTGTGTGGCTTCATTTCCATTTTGTGTTTGTGAAATCTTGCTTCTAGGTTGCTTTATTTTTATTTCATTGTAGACCTTCTGTTGGTGCTTCATCTGAATCTAGAGAGGATTATAATATATTCCAGAACAGCATTGATCTATCTCACTTACTGTGTCAGTTCATTTTGTTTGTAGTTTGAGCTACACCGGTTGCTGGTTGAAATAGTTTCATATTTCATGTTAGTGATATTTTGTTTGTTGTTTGACATTTTTCCTGTTCACCAAAAATACTTAGGTTATTTGATTCCTGAATCTTGCCCAACTTGGGATTCACTTAAATCTGAAATCTTTACGTTTAAATCTGAAGATTTTTTTGGTTGTCACCATAGCTTTTAAAGATACTGAAGTTTAACATGTCACTTGAAAATTATAGCCATTTAAAATTTATTATAACAGTAGAAGATACTTCACTAATTAATTAATGAGGGTTAAAAATCTAATGGCTATAGTGCAAATATATGTGGACTGTCAGAAGAGGATAAATTATGGGCAGGGTGCAAAATTTAGCATTTTGATAGCTTGATGCCCCTACACATTTATTTTGTCTTGGTGGGCTTGGAGATTAATAAATTGATAACTTTATTTTCAGCGTTGAGTTAGGGTTACTTACAGTAGTTTTAAAAGCTATGGCAACAAGCAAAAATTCTTCAGATTTAAACAAAATGATTTCAGATTTAAACAAAATTCAAGTTGCACAAGATTCAGGATTCAACTAATTTAAATATTTTTGGTTAATAAATGAACTGTCAAACCAAAAACAAAATTTCACTAGCCCATCATACAAAATTATATCAAAAATCAAGCAGTGTAGTTCAGACCACAAACAAAATGAACTGACACAACAACTGAAATGGATGGATGCTATTACGGAGTATATTATAATCCAAGCAGGATTCATATGAGGCACTGACAGAAGGACCAAAATGAAACAAAATTGGAGCAATCTAGAAGCAAGATTACACAAGCACAAAAAAAATGAACTCACACAAGATGTGTAGTATGAGCAGCCTAAAATAGAAAACTATCAATTTAACAGCCAATCAACAGCTATCCAATTTAGGACCAGAGGCATTTTATCCATTTTCATGGCTCCATATTTGTATGAAAAGGTTTTGAGAACCTTCCAAATATAGACTTGATATTACAATAAAAATAATTCATTAAATTTTAAAATTTCTACTTTTAGTGATTTTATCCTAGGTTTTTTACAATGGTTTTTAATAACAACATCTTCAACGGCGCCAGCAGCCAAGCCAGCTTCAATGGAGGCAAAGCTCAGAACGTAGAGGCACCTGTTTACACCCAAGCCTTTGAGGCGGGTAACAAGGAAGCTGACCTGTACCTTACCACCAACCCCTATGGCTTTGACTTGTTTGAGAGTCACTTAGCGTCTAGCTCTGCCCTTGCTCCCACACCCACCCCTGCACAAGCTGCCTGTCAACTAACCAATCAGGATGGCAACCCTGATTTGGAACATCTTTCTGCCACCAGCCAACCTGCTCCCCCCTCAGCCAATCAGCCTTCAGCTCTCCTGGCCCAGCGCCCCAAGCAACAAATCATCACCGCCCAAATTCTTCAGGAAATTGTGGTACTCAACCTGCAGGGTCTGTCCTGGGATCAGATAGCCAGCCAATTACAATTCACCTGGGCTACTGTCATGTGGGAATTCAACAACCTGATGAATAAGGGAAATCTGATTGGGACAGCCAAGAAGCCAAAGAAGGCCACAGAGTCCCAGATCAATGAGGCATACCCAATAATGCTTGACCTCCTCCAGCGGGACCCCAAGCTTCCCTTGACCCAGGTCCAGAAGCAGCTTGCACACCATAACATATGGGTCTCCAAGCGCATGGTGCAGCTCTGGATGTATGAGAAGGTGGCTTCTGTACGGGTTCCTACCAATTTTGCCGGCAACCAATGGGATGGCGCTGAGGATTCCCCGTATGATCCTGCTTTGAATCCACCCTGGTCTGATGCCTGACTAGTCTGTTGGATGATGTCATGTTCATCTCTTACTATAAGCTATCCATAGCTTTTGATGATTTTAGCACCCAAGGAAAAGCTGCCACTAAGAATGGAAGGAATAAGGCCAAGAAGGGGAATTTCATTGGTGCACTTCTGGCTGTTTCAGCCAAGGGTTTTGTCTACTATTGGACAAACTCTGATTTCATTGATGACTACTCATACAGACACATCCTCAGAGGATTGCTTGACTCCTTGGATGGCTCAAATTCCAAATACCGGGTTTTCCTGAGCCACCAGATGGAGGGAAGCTCCACTGCCCTTGAGGCCATCCAGAGACACGGGCACCAGGCCTCAGTCTACCCTGCCAGCCATGCTGACGTCCATCTGGCTGATGCTGTCTTCTTCAACATTGGAGATACACTACGGGAGCGCCGCCCTCAGGCTTTCAACAACCTCTATTTTGGGTCATTGATCACAATATTCTCTTTGGTCATCAAATGGTGGCTGACTTGTTTGCGCAAATGGTTTTCCATGTGAACATGGGCAACTAATCACATAAAGGATAAGCGCCTTCCACCTTGAGCCACAGCCACTTACCAGCCCATCCAGCCAATGACTGATGAGGAGTACAATGAGCAGTATATGGCAGCCATCACGTGCAATCCTCCTGCCTCCACCCCCGCCACCAACACCCCCCACCTGCAAACCCAACCCATCCAATCCCAGACTCCCCAGGCCAGCACTGCCTCTACGTCCTCCTTCCCGCGCCATTCTGCCTACTAGGCATCACTCTTCCCTGCCCCAATAAACCCCTGTCACCAAACATTTTCTATTTATATTATCTTTTTTTTGAATTTCAATTGTTCATGTTCTCTTTGTTTATAGTTGGTTTTATTCTTTATGTTCAGCTTTTTTCTATAAAATCATATATTTACTAAGGTGTGTATCTAGATCCTGAACACAGTTATTTTTAGCGCTTGACATAGCCCCTTGTGAAAGCATTAACAAAAATTTGGTGATCAGCTAAATTTGAATTAGAAAATTATAGGTTAACTTTTTTAGATAAAGTTGTTACTGATCTGAATTCAAAACCTTAATGATAAACTTTAAGCCAATCAAGAGCCGAGTGATAAAGTGATTGTTGTGACATAAAAGGTCATTCAATAATTCTTTAATGCATGTGTGCTAATTAATATGATTGGCTGGATGTTTTACCATTGTACACCATTGCCGCTGTGGCAAGTTGTTGATGGACTAGTGCTAACCCGGCAGCTGATTGGGCACTAGTCCATCAACAACTTGCCACAGCGGCAATGGTGTACAATGGCAAAACATCCAGCATATCATATTAATTAGTGCACATGCATCAAAGAATTATTGAATGACCCTCTATGTCACAACAATCACTTTATCACTTGGCTCCTGATTGGCTTAAAGTTTATCATTAAGGTTTTGAATTCAGATCAGTAACAACTTTATCTAAAAAAAGTTAACCTATAATTTCTAATTCAAATTTAGCTATCACCAATTCGTTGTTAATGTTTTCACAAGGGGCTATGTCAAGCACTAAAAATAATATGGTAATCAAGGAAACAATGCCAAACAAAGCAAACAACACATATTGAGATGAGCGTAAAACATATACACAATGGGTAAAAAGATGAGATAATGTGATAAATGGGAAAAAAAGGAATACACAAAGAGGCAACAGTATCAAAATAATACAGAATTTATTGGGACAAAGGCTATAAAAAAATATGAAAAGGTTAGTAAAAAAATAAAATGAGAGAATTGGAGAAGCTGCTAAAAGACCTTGACTTGGCAATTACCAAAATTAAAGAGATTGACCACAAGGTCAAAGCAAGAGTTAAGTCTGCTGTCCTTGAAGAGGACAAAATCAAAAAGGTTTCTGCCAAAGCACTCATGGCCAAGATTCCAGACACCCCCAAAACAACAATTGAGCAACTTTTAAATGTCCAGAAGCACGTTGTGGAAGGTCTTCAATTCAAGTCCTTTGCCCTCTCCGCACCGTCTGTCTGGACAGACGACCCAGAAATGTATGCCCACCTAAGACCTGCAAAAAATACCCAAAGAGATGACACTGAGCAGCCAGTACAACTGGTTACATCAAGAATAGCAAAGCCTGTCAAGGCTGTGGGCAAGGAGGAGACTGCAAAAGGTAACCTAAAATAATAATTAATAATAATTTCCAAATACTTACCTTTTTTTTAGAAGAAGTTGATGGTGAACTCCTCCGGGTCCTGGTCCCTTTTGTCCCCGCCACATTCTATGCCAACTACGCCACTCATGTGGCCAAGCAGCTTTTCTTGTCCCCCCTGACTTGCAGGAGCTTGAAGACTGTATTCATGGGTCCTTTTCTATGTCCAGGGAGGCATTGGCTGGGCTGACACATGGAGAGAGGGCATCCAAGTGGGCAGTTACTGCCTACAAGGATTCCCAACTGGTCTGCCTGGACCCAGTATCACTCAGTGGAGTTTACTGTGTAAACTCCATTGAGCTTGTTTGGAACATCCTGGTGACACTCCCATTCAAGAATGTACTGGAGATGGGCCAGGCTCATGTGGCTGCTTGCTTCTGCTTCCTGGTGGAGCACACCCTGTCCTACTTGCTGGAGAACTTTGGGCGCGCGGTAGAAAAACTGGCTGTTGCGGATGCAACAGCCGTGAAGAAGACCAAAATCATCCTGGCAGACTTCAGGCTGGCCTGGAGTGCCAACAAGACAGGGGTCCCAGAAGCTATAGATCTTACCTTTGGCAAAACTAAACATGAGAAAAAAATAAGCGCAGATGCAATAAACTGTGCGAGTTTACAGAAGCCTTTGCTGGGCAAAGGCTTCACCTTGTTGTTTACCTGGGGTTCCTCTTTTACTTTGGGATGGGCGCGTTGGTTGAGGACCTGGGTTGGGTCCTTCTGGGGATTGACGAGACCAGGCTATCCCTGGATGGGAAGAAGGTCCCCCCTGGGTACGACTCGGTGGATCACGTCATCTAGGACGCCTTGGTCCTGGCTGGCATCTTTGGGTTTGCAGCCCTGCCAGAAAAGCTGCTCCTCCATTCCCACCTCACCATCCTCCCTTTTACCAGCAGGCAAGAATATTTTAACCAGGGTGTATCCACCGTCCACAGTGTGGCGGTGGAGGTTGTGCGCCACCTCCATTGTGGGGTGGGTACATACCGCCAAACTCATTATAGGCAATCTTAATAAATTCTCTCTTCTAAGTAATTACATTGCAATTTATAATATTTTTATTATAATAAATTTTTCTAATTCTTATTTTAGCAAACAAGATCTGCAGAATATATCCCAGAGAAGGTCTTAATAAAAGCATAATAATATATTTCAATAAAATATACTTCTGATTTGGACACATTACATTAACTTTTTTTGATTATTATATTTATTATATAAATGTGATATTAATGCGTTTGCGTAATCCAGTATCAAGTATTTGGGATACCCTTAGATGGCATAATAAAATATATACAATAAAATAAATAAATAACTTACATCTATTGATGGATCTTCTGAATGTGATTGTGGGCGTAGAAACATCTAAATATAAAATGATAATTAATAAATGTTGAATAATAAATTAGAGAATATAAAAAAAGTTGGACACATTAAGCCTTTAATTGATTGGCTGTTTGGCTAGGCATGCAGGGATGAACAAATCAGTGTGGTCATAGAATTTGGCCACGGTCTCAGCTGGGAGGGTATGGATCCCGGCCTGCAGCAAATCAAACAGGTCCTCAGTCCCAGTTGGGGTTTCTCGCTTGACAACTCGCTTGAGCCACCCAAAGACTTCCTCAATGGGATTTAGGAAGGGCAAATAGGCAGGGAGAAAGAGAAGGCACATATTTGCCGTGGCCAATTGCTGGGGGCCCACTGCAATGCTTGTGTTGATTGATGGAAATTCTTCAAGAATATCAGCCACCTTGTGGAGACCAACGTTGTCCAACACAATTACGTTGGTGAAGCCCGGGCTTGTGCGCCTCAGGTGCTCCTGGACCAATTGGAGAAATGACAAGAAGGTCCGGCTATTGTGGGAGCCCAGTATCATTTGGTATAGCTTGACCCCCTTTGGACTGAGGAGAGCCACCATTGAATAGGCTGTGGCGCAGACTGCAGCACACCAAGCCACCCCGTCATTGGAGCCTCTGGGGACATACCCATACTCATTGCGCATCAACCAGGCAAATGCTGATTTGTCAATATAGTAAAATTTGACCGTCCCCTTGGCTTTGAGGGCAGTATACGCCTCTGCGTAGTTTTTCTGGGTCTTGATATTGGCTGGGCTGTTCTGATTGTATGGTGATACCCCAAGTTTTTTCCAGGAAAATCACATTCCCTTGACCAGATGGTAGTAAAAGGAAATTGAGGCCTCAATCCCAAAAGCGGACTTGACCATAGCCTGTATATTTGCCAGTTCAAGATGGCAGTCCCAGGTGATCCACTGGTGGATTGCCCATTTGTGCTCCTTGGTGAGCATAGTGGAAACGCGCAAGGATTTCTCCGCGGCAAGGACTCGGCCAGTATCAATGAACTTGTTGAAGGTCTTGCTGGCGTACTTGGGATCCACTCCAACAAGGGCCGCAACTGCCTTGTAGTCACCTGATTCCCGCATTAGCTTAAGCAGGATGATGTTTTTGATGTCAGGGATGCACTTCTGGGCGGGCTTTGTGGGTTCAGACAAGCCAGGATCCTGATTGATGACAGGCTTGCAAGGCATAGGCACCTTGTTGTAGAAGGCTGTAACTTTCTTTAGCACCAGCTGTCCCTCATTGGTTTGGTAGAACTGGGGCTCCTTGTCATCCTCCTGATTGCCATCACTGACGTAGGGCTCATAGCTAGTATCAAGTACAGGCTTCACCTTCTCCAGCATGGCTGATGGGACCGACTCTTGCCGGTACACAACGTCAAATACATACAAAGTAAGTTCTACCTCCTTGTTTCTAACCATTTTTGTCATGGTAACCTTGGTGGGCTTCCAGGTCAGCTTTGGGACCCAAGGGTTTATGCTCTGCACCCTAGCAGCTTGTGCTCCTTGAACCAGCTGTGTCAGTGCAGCATCACTATGGAACTCTCCTCTCCTGCCTCCCTCCTGAGTAAGCACTTGTGTTGTACTAAGTCTATCCTTTGACCCGCAGGGGCGACTGCAACCGCGGCGCACAACGGGTGCAATGGTAGTCTGTTGTTGTGTTCCTTCCATTTTTAGAATTTAATAAAATATTAAATAAAACTTAATTAAGTTACTCTCTAATTTTAATTTTTGCTTTTATCTGTTTATGGATATTCAATTATTATTTTTTCCCACCCAATATCCCAATTATAGATTTTTTATTTCTTAGTTAGTTGTTTTTGGTTTTACAACACCCATTTTAGAATACTCAAAAAAAATCCACCCTTTTTCCCAGATTATACTGCCAAATTCAAACACCCAACACAATATTTTTAAAATTTATGTTTCAGATCTTGTGTCTTATTTTAGATACCTTGGTATCATTCATGATTACAATCCATTGCACACATTGCGTGAGTGATTTTTTTTACATTGTGAGTTGCTATTGTATTTTGTTTTTGGATTGAGTTTTGGCACACTTTGCTTGGGTGTATTTTGTCACCAATTTACATAGTAAACATATGTACACCAAAAGTCAACTCACACCATTTTGTTTGTGAATCGATGTATTTTGGATTATATTTTGAATGGTTTCGCTTTGCGTGTGAGCTTTTTGTTGCTGTGTTGACCCATTTCGCCCATTAACGCCAATAAACCCTGTTAACAGAGTATATATTTTAACCTGAGACTTGGATTTTGTTTAAATCTGAAATCATTTCGTTTAAATCTGAAGAATTTTCACTTGTCGCCATAGCTTTTAAAACTACTGTAAGTGCTGGCCAATAAGGGGTTGATAGATGTAGTTGGCTGGTGTTTTTTTGAAAGTGCATTTAATTTATTTAAATATCGACAAATAGTTGGCAAGATTTGGGTAAATAAGCTTCGTATGATTGGCCAAGTGTTTAGGGGTTTATTGGGCATTTAGTGCAAGGGAATGCATACAATAATTTTTATTGGGGCGGGGTTAATTACTAGGGGTGGTTGGGTTAGATTATTATTTTGGGGGATCAGATGGAGGTTTCAACTTGGAGGCGTTTCATCCACGTGACCAATATGATCGTTGAAGCGATGGAGACTAGAATCATGTTCCTGTTGGGTTAGTAATAGATAGATGGTGTGCGTTACCAGAAGAAACCAATGACGTCAATTAGGGCTCCAAGGGGTGGGACTTCGGGCTGGGTACTTCGCAGATTCGGCAGGGCAAACAGACAGGCGAGACCGAGCCCAAGGTAGGCGCCGTTGGGGCGGGAAGTAGAAAAAACACTAACAGCAATGGCCATGCCGAAGATGGCGAGGGAGAGGAGCCACATTAGCATAACGATAAAGACGCAGAAGATTATGGCAAACACGGGACGATTAATGTTGAGGATGACTCGGAACAGGGTGTCTTCATCCGTGTCCTCGTCATCCAAGAGGGGATCGTTCTCGATGCGGCTAATGTCAAACCAGAGCGACGGGGTATTGACCAGGATATCAATCTCAATTGGCAGTGGGGTGTGGGTGCGAGTATCCATGATCTCAATCATAAGCTCAGCTTTGAATTTGTCAAATGGGTAGTAGTAGTCGCTGCCGCTGATGATGGGCACAACAGTCTCGAATGGACTGAGGATGGCGCCCTCTTTGACTACACCATAGCTGTACTTGAGATTGTATGAGATGGGGAACAGCATTTGCCCGCTGGGCGCCGAGATGTTGCGCGATGGGAAGAAATACACCCACGCATCTATTTGCTCCTTGCCGAAGTTGACACTGGAGATGCGCACCTCTACCCGCATTGCTTTTGTCTCATCCGTTAGCTCATCCAACACTGGTCCTAACACGCTGTGGTAGCTTGCCTTATTGAGTTCGCGACTGACTTCACTGGTGGAGATTCCCAGCAAGAACAGATAAAAGAAAAGCACCGACAACAAGATGATTCCCCACACCCCATATCTCTTACGTGTCTCTTTCCAATTGAATTTGGTTGCGTAGTCCACCATTGACATTGTCAGCGGCACGATGCGCGGCATCTGCTCCTTCGGCTCATATGGCTTCTCCTCATAAACCGTCGCGTCTTCCAAGCCCCTGCTCCAGCTTTCGTCGATTTCTTGGATATAATCTCCCTTTTCCATGCTCCTCGTCCAGCAAGCCACATGGCTTTATCTCAAAGATTTACCCCATCGGTATCACATTAGTCCATCCGCAGATCGCATCAACCAAAGTGAATCAAACCTTTCTTATCCATGTATGACCGAGATCTCAATTTGATCTGTTACTTCAGTTTTAAGATCGCTGTAGTAAGTTACATGTACTATTGTGAAATAAAATTTTATGCAGTTATAAATCAAATATGTTGAAAATTATCATTCCAACTATAAATTTTAAACCAAGCCTTTTAAATCATTTTGATGAATAATAAGGAGCATTTAATTATTTTTTATTGCATATATTTTAATAATATTTTAATAATATTTTAATAATCCTACCAAGGGCTAACTCCATATATAGCAGGGCCGCTGGTTAGAGTGGAGATCGTTTCAAGTGACTTCATCTCGTGGGCCAGTGAATTGGCAGTGATGTAATCCTCTTATGAACTGGATGCCTAGTATGGAAACGTTTGGCGGGACATCACACAGCAATCTGGATTCCGAATGAGATTTAAGGAGTTTGAAGGGACTTACGTTCCGCATGTTGAAAATCAAGAAGAGTCAAAGCTTCAGTGCAGGTCTGAACTGGATGAATGAGCATTTCACGTCGGGTTTGGTGCCGCTGGCGCCAGACCCGGTGGAGCCTCCCAAGCCCATGCCGTTTAAATGGAGAAAGCTCCATTGGCGGACCCTGCGCAAGAGCCCCGTGGTTTGGGTGGCGTTGATATCGACTTCAGCAATGTTTATCATGTATGTTTTTCTGATTGGCTACTCGCTTCATGAAGTCAAGGAGGACTTGGAGAGCACGAGATACCACAGTTACCTGGGGCCAACTGAGCTCGATGAACCACCTACTGACGGGGCAAAACAAGTGCATGTTGAAATCCGCGTAACGGGCGTCGATGTGCTCAGGAATCGCATTGATGCGTGGGTCTACTTCTTCCCGTCTCGTGACATCTCCACCGCCAGCGGTGAACTTAACTTTCCCGTCTACTATAGCCTCAAATACTACTCCAACTCGTTTAATGCTTCCGATATAATGGACCCCATTGAAATCACCATCCCCTTCCTCCGCGGAACACATTACTACTACCCCTTTGACCTGTACAAGGCTGAGCTCGCCATCGATATTATGGATTCGCGCACAGACACCGCCCTTCCCATTGAAATTGACATCCTTGTTAGTACGCCCTCGCTTTGGTTTGATATCTTCCGCATCAATAACGATCCTGACGACGATATAGAAACTCCCTATGAAGATAACCTCTACAAGTTAGACATTGTCATCACCCGGCCTGGCTTTGTTGTTATTTTCAGCGTATTTGTAGTCTTTCTGATGTGGGCCCTATCTCTCGCTGTCCTCTCCATGGCCATCTCCATCACCGTCTTCTCCCCCGCCCGCCCAGGTGCTCCATACTTGGGCCTAAGCCTCACCTGTCTATTCGCCCTTCCGAATCTGCGCAGCACCCAACCAGGCGTCCCACCCCTAGGCATTCTCATTGACGTCATTGGATACTTTTGGTATGCTTGGCTTTAAAACTAAACTAATCTCCTAGGAACATGATTCTTGTCGCCATCTCTGCCAATGCCATCATGGTTTGCTGGATGCAACGCCTGGGCTGCGACAAAACCCTCTAGCCAAGTCTCTTTGCAATCCCCTAATTTAAAACCAAAATTGAATCCCCTGATAAGCATCGTAATTAATTAAAAACCCCAATGCTATGAAACTTTACCACCCTATATTAATAAAAGGAGGTATACAAAAACATAGCTATATTAAAACACTATAATTTGAGACCAACAAAGCCAGAAAACCTGACATAATCCAAGCTTCAGCTCCCAACTCCTTATAGGAGCATATAAAATTAATAAAGCATGCGTTGAACATTTATAATTACATCCTCTCAGCACACAGCGTACTCAAGTACCAAGATCCAATCCAACAAAAGAAACTCTGGAGTCTTAAAATCCGCAGAGATGTATGAAATCAAAAAAGCTTAAGACAAAATTAGATAAAACTACGAATTTATATCCATCAACAATAAATTTAGATCCATTCCTATTTAGTTTTAAGCCGACTTGATTCCAAACATCCCACAGGTTTGGAAATTACCATCCAACCCGAAACCGCTGGACCCTTAAAAAGCTCAACCTATCAAACCCCCCACTGCATCTACTTCGATACTTCCGAATTAAAATCGACGCAATATATTTAAGTAGATAAATATCATCTCAGTTTAAGTTTACCTTTAAATGCTATAGTTTTCAACCCTGGGAGGATGTTTGAAACCACCCTTTCTGTCACAGCATTTTTGATTACTCCCTCTCGGAGAATCATTTCCTTGAGAAATATATTGATTGTCAAGTAAAGGGGACACTGATGTTTAATCCAGATATTACATCAGGACCAAACTTTCAAGTTCCATGAGAATCAGGATCTTCAAAAGCCCCATGACAGCCATTATTTACATATACATTATATGGCTTATCACTTTACTATATATCATTCTCTTCATGCTTTTTCTCTCCTATTTTATACTATATACTTCTCAGAAGCATATACTCAAGAGTGATAGCAGAATTAGGTTATTCCCACTTACTACACAAAAGAAAAATCCTCCAAAAAAATAATTCAAGAAAAAGTAAATCTTCTGGCTGGAAAACCTATGACACGATATCCCTACAAGATAAACCATCTTCAATAACAATCTTATACTCACCAAAAAGGGTAACCTCCCCACCATGAGAGGGACCTTGGATCAACTAACACCATGTGGCACACAAAATATTGCCTGCATCATACCAGCACTTCCAATCTGCAGAAATCATAGCTTTTTGTCAGGGACCCACTCTCAGGCGGCCAGCCTGCCGGTTTTGGAAGTAACTTGGACTGGGGTTTTCCCGGGCAGGGCCCACCACAAGAGAGGGGCTAACTTTAAGAGGTAAGAAGCAGACTTTTCTAACCAAGACCACGGGTCGGTGGCTGGTACAATGGTGTCCACCACTCCAGTGAGGGTGATGTACACTATACCAAAAAACTTGCTGGTATGGTTGGTTGGCAGGTCGGGGGAAGAGGCTGGCATCAATTTTGGTGTTACAGGTGGTTTCATATAAACGTTATAGGCTGGGAGGTAGTTGAATTTTCCTCTAAATAACTTGGGAGTAGAGAATATCCACGGGCCTTGGCAGTTGTATCTGATAGCGGATTGGATGCGGGCTAATGGGTCAAGTTTGATGATTTTCTCTGGGGTGTAATCCTTATATTTGGGCTTTAATGAGTAATCAGTAAAATGAATGGGCCCAAAGGGAGCACCAGGTGGACAGAAAACTGCGGGCGGAGGTGCAGGAGGGCCAGGAGATCTCGAACTTAACTTATAGACGGCAAATACAAAATATTGTAATAGCTGTATGAGCCAAAGTAACATAACCTTTATTCAAAAATGGTAATAAGTTTGGAGTGCAGGGTCTTTGGGTCTATATAGCACCCCACCTCCAAACTTAAAATTTTCTGTTGGGGGGTCATTAGGGCATTGGGAAAGGCAGGGCCGGGGGAATCAGGGACTTGGGTCTAAAGGCAGCAAAATGGTGCTCAGCCTGGGAATTCTTTCATTGGTTGTGACTCCCAATTTAGCTACTTGATTATCTTGCTCTAGCGTTGTGGTCATGGGGCTAGGTTGCGGGCCGGTGCCTCTTCCTTGGGTTGGCTCTTGATTGGTTGCTGGTGAAGACTTCAAACTCATGAAGCTAATAGTTGTTGCCTGGTTGCCTCCATTAGGTGTTGTGATTAGCACTCCACTTAGTGCACTAATTTTCTCAGCTCAATCTGTTTCACTGGGTGGGCCATCATCTTCAGCGTCAGCTTGCGGGGGCTCGACCCCAGAAAAATGCGGGTGGGCGGTCCCACAGTCCATAGGCCTGGTGGCCTGGGGGAATCCAGGTTCCAGGTTCTATTCCCGCTCTTGAGCCTGGGTTTCCAGAGGAGGAGAATTGTCAATCCTGACACTTTTGCTGGACCACTCCAAGAAAATACCACACTCTGAATCCAGATCAATTGAACCTAATTTACACAGGTTGACTAACCCCAAAAACTCTGGACAAGAAAAATCTCATCAAGAGCCATAGGGATTGTTAACACTTTTTTAAGGAAATGCTTTGAGTTCAACCCAACTCTAAACAAGAGCTGAGGCCTCTTTAAAAAGGCCTTCATAGACATGCTTGCACTAAAAGACTCTGATAAAATGACCGCCCAGGAGCTCAAGAAGCCCAATATGATAGATATCATTGATGAGAAAAAAATTTTGCCTAAAAAGGCATCCAGGATAGAGCACCCTGCCACATGAGCTTTGATAACCCATCACTCTTTTAAACTTCTACAGCAGCCCCCATCCTATGCCACCAAACAGTTTGCCCTCAACAGCAGCGCTAACCTCCAGGAAACCTTCCTGGAAAGAAAGTGTATATTGCTGAAAGGGGAAGTTCTATACCAAATGTGAAACACAGGAGAGTGCAGCACCCATAAAGGATACTTTCTCTAAAAGAAAGCTCCCCATATCAATAGCTCCAACTCCATAAGAGGAGCTCACAGTGCTCTAGGTAACCTCATGCAGAGCACCAATGATACCTGTGGGGTTCCTGTCCACCAGTCCCCAAAGTGTGTCCTGGGTCATATCTAGGGACTGGCTGGAAGGGGATGTCATTCTCTAGTAAGGGAAAATGTATCTCAGAAATATGTAAAGGGGTCAAAATGGGCTTTTATTTACTCTCAGAAGGAAGATCCCCTTAGAAACCTTCTGATATATGGCCCGGGGGGTCAAAGAAACAATATGGGTTTTCCAATACTTGGAGTCCTCCAACAATATCTTGGACTCCTTGCACTTGGTCTTGGACTCCTGAACCTTAGTATTGGACTTCTGCACCTTAATCTTGGGCTCCTGCTCCTTTATCTTGGGCTTCAGCTCTCTGTATATCTTTAGTGACCTTGTTATTCCACTTGTATCAGTCCAACCAAGCTCCTTCTGGTGATCAAAAGGCTTCTAAAAACCTTTTGGAAGAAACTTAAAAGGCCTGGGAAAGACTCTGTCAAAGACCTGGTAAGACCATGTAACTTTCCAGCCAGCCAACTTCTTATGGTGTCCTTTTTCCAACGGTCCTGCCTTCAAAATGGCTTTCTTCAGAAACTTAAACCATTGCTGCTCACTTTTCTGTCAGGAAGCCAGTCATAGGTGGAGGCATTGGGCGGCTCAGGGCAAGGCGCGGCTGAGCCGGCGGGTAAGGCCCACCATAGAATGGGTGCTAACTTGATAATATAAGATACAGAACAGCCGAGTAAGGACCAGGGTCCGGAGTTGGGGACCACAGAATCCAGCAATCCTGTCAAAGTAATGTAGAGTACTCCAAACAGTTGGGTAGAGGTGGTCTCAGCGGCAGCGCTAGGTTCCAGTGGGTGGTCTGGTCTTGGGGTTAATGGCAGAGTCATGGAGACAAAGTACGCTGGTAGGTAGTTGTACTTGTCTTTGAGCAATAAGGGCGGTATCTTGAACCTCTTTCCTTTGCTTCCTATGTACTCAGTACTTCTAGTCCTTGCCAAAGGGTCAGCAATGAGGATGGTTTTCAAGTCATACTACAAATAGGCTGGGTTGGGGGTATTCAGTAAAATGCACAGGTCCAAAGGGGTCTCCCGGGGGACAGTATAATGCCTGGGGCAATTTGGCAGATTGGTCTTGGGAGGGGGTAGCGGCCTGGTAGTCTACGTGACCAGAATTAAGATGAAAGATCACTAAGACTAGATAGGGTAAGATTTGTTCAAACCAAAGGTTCATAAAACTTTATTATCAAAAATTACAATGTGGTCTTCATCATACCACCAGGGCTTTTATACCATGGGACTTTGCTTCTTTGATTTTTTCAGGGTTCAGGTTTTCAGACAAGGCACTGGCGGGGCATGGATCTTGGCTTAGGGTCTTGAGGGCAGGAGATCCAAGTAGTGCCTGCTCTGGTGAATAGAAGTGGCAATGCTTTGTTCCACTGCCACTGTTCACTATGTCACCTGAGTAGTTCAATTGCACTACCCTCTCTGGACGGAATGCAGGCAGTTGATGGTAGTCATTGGCAGAGTTAAAAATAGGTTTTGTTTTAACCTCCTTAAGGCAAGCTGCAACCTCTGCATAGGTTCAGGTCTTTGATGGCTCAAGGTTGGCATTAATCTGATGACCATTTGGGGAATTTTCCTTAGGAGACTGGCAGGTCTTGGAGTGACTTGTTAACTCGGGTATGCAATTCAGCAAGTGGGCAGGTTCCTGTCCACTCTGCGTGACTCAAGTAGTCTTTGGCTGATCAGGGTTTGATTCTAGGGCTTCCAGTGTTGATTCCAAAGCTCCAGTATTGGCTCTTGGCAGGTTGGCAGTAGGTTCTTTCCCAACCTCTGTTAGCCAGGTTACATTTTCTTTTTCGGTATGGGTCTTCATTGGCACCAGTTTGGCAGCAGACTGGCAACTATCCAGGGAATCCTCCACAGTAGGCCAGCAGGTTGCGGGGTAATTTACCAATTTGAGCCTGTGACTCAACAGATTGGCGGGTCCTGGACTGTTCTGGAGGGTTCAATCCGCCTTCTGGGAGCTGGGGCTCAACTCTTGGGTTTTTAATACAAGTATTGAAATGTCATTCATGACATTTTCCCTATAATAACTTAAGCTTACATACTTACTTTCTTAAAAGCTTAAAGTATTAATTCACTATTTCCTTGCTTATACTTTAAGCTTTTGGCTTCCAACCAATCATATTCACCAGGAAACCTTCCAGAACTCAACCAATGAATGCAGAGCGCAGAAATAGACCATTTCTAAAGTTCCACCGGGATCCAACTAAGACATCAATTTCCATTGCTTAAACTGCTCAAATTGACAACTCTTTGCGCACCAAAGCGTTAATTGGTTCACTATTCTGGCATTAGTCTTCCCTGCATTCATCCTGAACCCATTTAAATAGTAGAATACTATTTAAAATTTTCTTTTTGAACCTCTTTAACGTTTTCCCCATATATTTACAAGTTTATTAAAATCCAAGGAAAACGTCCCACCAAAACAACTTTGTATCCAGCTCTTATAGCAACATACCTTCATCTATCCTAGGAACTTAATAAATAAATATCTTACCCACACTTTTATCCACATTCCTTCTTGATTTTAATAATAAACCAAGGCAAAAAATTCCACATTTTCCCACTTTGGCAAATCAATTCAGCAAAATCTTGGCTCATTTCTCCGGACCACCAGTCCTTCACCATCATCTTCTGGTCCTTTGGCCAGCCCATTTCAGTCTCCATCAGCTCATCAGTCCTCTGGCTACTCCTTTATTATGACCAGCTACTCCTACATCATGATCTCTGAGCCCTTCAACTTATCTTCACTAGGAACCACCTTGGTTCCACCTGCACAAAGAACCCTTTTTAGTTCCAAAATTCAATATGAACCAACAGTCCCTCAACTAGTGTTGCAACTGAACCAATGAGGATTCAGTATTTGGAATTGGGGAAGACAACAGTCCAATAGAAAGGACAGAATAATAAGAATAAGGAATTTTTTATTGTAGAATATTGTGATTAATATACCATATGGGGAAGGCCACAAGGGAGTGGCATAGTGCAAAGTTCCATGTAAGGTTTGAAGCCAAGGAATAACTTGTGCGGGGATCAGCAAGTCAAATAGGTAACTCTCCTAATTAGGATGAAGTACCTGTCATTTGATATTTGCCATCAGATTAACCATGTTGTTAGATATGTCAAGGGGCAACTCATTGAGCGCCCCCTGTGTATTATAAGATACGCTAGCAGGCAAGTCTGGAAACTTGGTTGCAACACTAGTCTTCACTGTGATCAAACAGTCCTTCTTACTAGTCTTCTCTGCTGATTCTGTGAACCACCTTGGTTCTTTATCTCAGTCCTTGTTACCAGAACCTGTAGACCCAGGCATGAGTCTACATTAACTGGTGTTTGACTGGGCCCTTGCAAGTGGCACTCCACTTAGGCCATTTAACCATAGATCAATGTCTATGTGTTGTCTTTACTCACCAAGGTGATTAAATCTGGGCTTTCAGTTGCAAAGCAATCAGCTTTACTTCCCTGAGGCCTGATCACACCAAGTTCTGCAGCTGCTTCCCCCAAAAAACTGCCTTGATGACACTTCTGAGCAAATCTATGCCCTCCAATACTCACTTTGGGTTCCCCCCAAAGCTCTCATAGGGGCATAAATGAGGACACCCTACCAGTCTGTTAGGTATGATGCTTGCCCACAGACCTCCTGTAAGCGTATCAGGGTACATAGAGCCCACAAAGCTCTTCTCCTCCCTGGCAGCCAACACTATCATCCAGGGGTCCAAAGCTTATAGCCCTGGTAGGCGTCCCCTACCATACTGGCACAAACTTCTACCCTGGCAGCTCACGTTACCCACCAGGGTCTAAACATCCTCCAGCCCAAGCAGCAAACACTACCCATCAGGCTGGATCACTCTCCACCCCAAACAGACAAAGTTCCCTGCTGATCTATCTCATTCTTAACCCTAAGCAGCCACAGTTACCTGCTGGGTGAAGACCTCTAGCTCACAGCAGCCAATATCTTCTTCTGGGTGGAGACAACATCTGTACCTAGTAGTCTTTACACCTACTAGCCAGGCCTTATGTCGTGAATAACGGTATTCACCATGTTTCAATTTTGCCTTTGTTGGGCCATTTTGAAGAAAAATCTCTTGCTTTTGCTTTTGACTCTCAAAATGAACTAGCTTCTGCTTCAGGAAATATGATTGTTTGGTTTCCTGACTCTGCGCAACTCACTTGCCCCACTCATGCTTGTGGTAAGTGATCCTACCGTCCTGGTAGTGTTTTGTGGTATTCCTAACCACTATATATTCCATTTCACATTCACCAATAAAAATTAAGTTCTATTCAAATTTTTATCTTTGTGTCTTCTGTACTTCTGCGCCTCTCTCTAGCCACGCCTAGTAGAGATTATTCATCCAGGGCCACAAGTTAAACACTATTGCCTTCCCTATCATCTAACTGAGACTTAGTATGAATCCAATCCTAAGGTTAGGATTCCCCGTTGTGTGTCTGTGCCACGCCTCAGAACACAACAAAAATGGTGCTCACTACAGGGGCTGTAAGCCCCTTGGTTATCCCTTTCGCATCTATGTTTGAAGGTCCCTTGCCTCCGCCTATTTGGGAGTCAACCTTGCCTGAAATTACCAGTCCTCCTATTGAGGAAGACATTGCCAACCCGCCTATTGTCCCTACTGTACTGAACCTTGGGAATGGTCCCCGCTTAGTTGCTTACCCTATGAGTACCCCTGACTTGGAACAAGTTATGGCGGTAGCCCTTGGGATAGCTTGGGACGGGGCCATCCCTTGCCTTCAACTACAGTTTAGCCGTGCCAAATATTATGAGTTAATTGTGGCCCCTCAGTTTCCACAACACCTCCTCCCAGCGGCTGACTCCGCTGATCATCTGCTGTCATCATTTGTACAGCCCGCCTTGGCCCATCACCAGATGGTGTTAGAACTCCACGTTCAAGAGATCTTGTCTCTACAAGCAGCTGTTACTCATCATTGGGACCAGTTTGCTGCCTACCAACAATGGCTTCATTCCCTGTTCTCCCTGATATCTGACAATCAGCATGATTTGGTTACCTCTCAAACACATTTAGTCAATTCCATTGAGCAAATACGCCAGTCCATCCCTGAGTATGTTAGGGAGCAACTACATGAGTTTCACCAGTTAGAACAACCCTGGCGCACTCAAGTAGACTCCACCCTAAACACTTATATCTCCAACTTTGAACGCCTAGTGCAACAGCTCAATGCATTCAGTGTCTATTCCTTTGAGCATTGCAACAGGTAGCTGACCTTGCAGCCCAAGGTCTAAATGAGCTCAGTGCGGAATTTGATCAAGAAAGAGCTACCACTGCCGCCGCTATTGCCAAACTTCAGAGTCAGGTGAATGAGCTGTCCTCTCCCAAACCTGATGCTCTGCCTTCTCCTCCTGCTGATGATCTGGTGGACAGAGAGCAGAGAATCTGGGAAGCCATCCGGGAATTACGTGCTTCCACTTGTAGCCAAGGACGTCCTACTGAAATGCCTCAACCTGACCCCCAGGTTCTTGTGCTGACTGCTCAGGTCGCTGAACTACAGCAGGAAATTGCTTCTTTACGTGAGGTAGTGACGGCCGCTGCTAGTCCACGCGGGGTTAACAAGGAAGATGGATGTTGTCCTGGTTTGGAAGGGGCTCCTCAAATCCACTGCGCTAGGGAGTTGATTGCCCTAGCTAATGAGGTGGACCATTTGAAACAAGACCAGAATGAGTTGGACAGAGACGTACAGGAGATGAATGAGCTGATTGATTTGATAAACAACAGGTTTGCCCCTTGCCTATCAGTGGGGCCATCCCTTACTTTGCGACTGGCTGAACTCTCCATGGTTGTCACTACCCAAGGACAATGCCTAGATGTTACTGAACGGCAGACCGCTCTAGCCAATGCTACAGGTGCCAGAACTACCAAGACTCTGAAAACCCTTGAAGAAAGTGTTCAACAACTGTGAGCTAGACAACCCCCCTCCAAATCTGAAGCTGAGTTCTCTCCGCGCATAAATGTACTCAATAGCAACAATGATGGTCCAACTCCTGAGGCACACTTCAAGCCTACATTTAAGCAAGTGTTTGATCCTAAAACCTTGACTATTGCAGCCTTCTTAACCATTTATAAGACTTCTATGAGATGAGCATCAGATGAAGTTAAGAAAGAACATATTCTGACTTGCCTACACCCGACCTGTCAGGAGGTAGTTGTTCCAGAGCTGCCCTCCATCAAGACCTGGGAGGACATGAAACAACTCTTGATTGACAAGTTTGGTGGTGATCTTAGCCTAGAGGTGAAAAAGGATGCTTTAATGCACATATCCTTCAAGCCCAAAGAGACATTAGCTGAATTCGCCGACAGATTTTACATGGAGGGACAACAGTTAATAACAAGCAGACAATTGACGGTGCATGAAGCATATATGGCTTGCGCCCAGGCCCTCAAGGTGAATCAACTAATTTGCCTCCATTTCAAGGCCCACAAGGCTATGCTGTCCTCCATGAAAAATATAAAAACACTGCTCCAAGATATGCATCTTACCCATTCTGGGGCAGTTGTTTAGGAAAGTTGTGCCACTTCCAACTCTGGCTCCTCTTCTTGCGGCCCTTGTATCCTCACTATGAACTCCCAAAATCCTCCTCAACGTCAGGGTTGTCACAACTTTGGTCAGATAGGCCACCACTCTTGCGTCTGCACTAATCTGCGGGTTGAAGAAGCTAATCCCAAGGATCAGTTGGGAAAAGAACAGTCAACCTAGAGGCAGAGATGCTCTCAGTTGACAATTCTTCCCTGTCTCCTTCTATACCTCCGCCTGCTACTGACTCTGAACCTGCTGATGATGAAACACCTCCTATCCTCCTCCTGTTCCATGACATTTCTGACAATTCTGATGTGGATGAATCTGATGTTGAAGACCATGATGCATACGGGTATTCTGTTTTTGCTGTCCCTGAGACTATTGCTGTTCCCTACAAGCTACAATCTGGGAAGACTACACCAACCACCAAGCCCTCGTCTGAGGCCAAAGCAGTTGTCTCCTGCCCCTATCTTACTCAAGAAAAACGGTCCCCTGTCTTAGTGGAATCATCAGAGGAAGCCGCTGAAGTTGCAGACGCCGTTTTCAAGAATGTTTCAGTTTTGCTTTCTCTCCAGACTGTCTATAAGAGTTTCCAGGCTTGAGATGCATGATTGAGAAATGGGACAAGGAACTAGCTGAGGCACAGGATATCTTGGCTGTTCTGCCACCCTTTGGACTCACCACCACCCAAGTAGAGATATCTATCCAAAAGGTCAAGATCAAAGCCGTCCTGGACACCGGTTCCCCTGTCAACGTTGTTTCTTCTAAACTGACAAAGAAACTTAAGCTGGCCCCTGATCTCAACTACCATCAATCCTATGGTACCGCTGGTCTCTCCATGACTTGCGCCATTGGTGCGTACTCTGCCTTACCAATGCAATTTGGTAAACTCCTGTTGGCTGCGCCGGCTGTTGTTCTAGAAAATGAGAGCTACAACCTTTTGGTTGGTACCCAGTTCCTTCGGGAATATAATGGGATCATCAACCTAAAGAATGGATATCTTTCTATTTTAGGGTACAAAGTCCCTCTGGTCTTTGAAGAGCCCATCAAAGTTCCTGGTAAACGGTTGAAGACATGTACTCTGGAGTACCCCACTGGGGGTTTCACCCTAAAATACCAAACCCATTCCACCAACATGAAGTGTCCTCCCATGGATTGTCCTGCAACTGAGGGAATCCCTCTCATGGTCACGTCTGCTATCACCATCCCCCCCAGGCTCTCAGGCTATCCTAGACTCCCAGATATCATATGAACTACCTGAACAGACTTTCTTAGAGCTGCATTCCCCTCCTTTGCTGGGGCGTAATGAGCCTTACCTTTGTCCTGAAATTCTGGACGTTTCCCACAAGGATCCCGTTCAATTACTAGTTGCCAACCTTACTGCGCTTCCTATGACTGTATCCAGAGGACAGGTTGTTGGTTACAGAAAGTTGTTAAATGCTCCTGACGTCTTGTCTCTTCACCCCTTTGGAACGTTTCAAGACTTTAATCTACCCAAAGACGAGCCTCAAGTCCTATCTCTGTTCACTGCCCAAAACTTCCCTCAGTTGTCCCCGGTCCAACAGAAAGAGGTGCTTGATTTACTAGACCAGTTCTCAGACATCTTTGCTAAAGATAGTACTGATTATGGGCTACCCAAAGGTGTGATTCATCAGATTGACACAGGAGATGCTCCCCCCTTTTGTGCCAAGCCATACCGTTGCAGCCAAGTGGAAGATGTGCAGGTTTCTAAGGAGCTCAAACAACTGCTGGACGCTGGACTGCTAGCTCCCTCTCAAAGTCCCTGGGCTTCCCCCTGCTCATCTTAAAGAAAAAGGATGGTGGACACCGGATTGTAATGGACTATTGAAGGTTGAATTCTCTAACCAAGAAAGATTCCTATCCCTTACCACACATTGATGACGCCCTTTGATGCCTTGGAGGTTCTAAGTTTTTCTCTGCAATGGATTTGGCGTCTGGCTACTGGCAAGTTGACCTCTCTCCAGAAGACCGTTAGAAGGATTGTTTGAACCTACTTGCATGCCGCAAGGGCTCTGTAATGCCCCAGCAACTTTCCAGAGGGCCATGGACTCCATCCTGCGTGACTTGAAGTTGTTGTGTGTCTTAGTCTATCTAGATGATATAACAGTCTTCAGCACTACCTTCACCAATCACCTAGCCCATCTTAAAGAGGTGTTCATAAAGATCCGAGAAGCTGGCCTCAAGTTAAGGCCTTCTAAGTGTGCGTTCTTTAAAGAGCGCCTTGAATTCCTAGGCCATGAAGTAACCCAAACAGGAATTTGTCCAATGACCAAGAAGGTTGAAGCCATCAACAAAATGCTTCCACCCACCAACCTCCAAGAAGTACAAGTCTTTCTGGGCATTATGGGTTACTATAGACAATTCATCCCTGATTTTGCTGATACTAGTGAACCCCTGGTCCAACTATTGCATAATGTCCCTTTTGAATGGACCGCCAGTCAACAGCAAGCCTTTGAGACTCTAAAGCAGAAACTCAAAGAAGCACCCATTTTAGTGTACCCTGATTACAATAAGGAATTCATCTTGTACACTGATGCTAGTGACCTTGCTATTGGGGCTATCTTGGCTCAACTTGACAATGAAGGTGTGGACCACCCTGTAGCCTATACTTCCCGTGTGCTAAATAAGCATGAAAAGAATTATAGCGTTACAGAGAAGGAATGCCTTGCTGTGCTGCATGCAGTCAAACAATTCTGCCACTATGTGTATGGTACCCATTTCACTGTTGTCACTGACCACGCTTTGCTCAAATAGTTACAACAACTTAAGGAGCCTGAGGGACGCTTAGCCAGATGGGCTCTCCAGCTGCAAGGTTATGACTTCACTGTGCTCCATTACCCCAGGATTCAACATCAGAATGCTGATGGGTTATCCTGAATGCCCATCCTTGCCCTACATCCTGCTGAGGCAGACCGCCTGTACGAGCTAATTGGCTACCCTTCTTCCTGGGAAAGTGAGACAGAAGAGGTTCAACTTGCCTTGTCCAAATTGTCTGAAGATACCCTCATACGCGACAACCAACTCTTCAAGAAGGTGCGGGGTCAATACCTGCCATACGTGCGTCCCAGTCTTTGCCTCTCCTTGGTGTCACAAGCTCATAAAGAAACTGGCCATGGAGGCATTGCCAAGACCTTTGACTGGCTTCAGAAGAATTACTTCTGGGAGAATCTTTGCCTGTTGATCCCAGATGTCATAGCTAGTTACCATGACTGCCAACTTCAGAGGCCTTGAGCTGCTTCTCACGAGTTCAAATTGGTTCCCCCTCAACACGCATTTCATACTGTCAGCATTGATGCTATAGGTCCTCTCCCCCGCTCACTCTCCGGATGCTGCTTTATCCTTATTGCCGTTGACCACTTCAGCAAGTGGGTAGAAGCTCGCCCTACTAAAGACATCACTGCTAAGACTACCACTGCCTTCCTGTTGCAAGACGTTTTCTACTGCCATGGCTGCCCTCAAATGCTGTTATCAGAAAACAGGACCAACTTCAATGCTAAACTTGTAACCTCTGTTGTTGAAGCTCTAGGAACTCACCAATCTTTCTCTGCCCCTATAATCCTTCCACTAATGGGGCAGTTGAGTGTGCCAACTTGACACTGGTTTCTATCATGAGGAAACTCACCTACTCTGACGCCGCCAATTGGGATCTATACTTACCTGCCGCACTCTTTGCCTATTGTCTGAGCAAGCATTGGGTCACAGGGTACTCCCCCTTTGCCATATTGTATGGGCGTGAAGCCACCACTCCGTCACTCTTGGGGGTTCCCCTACTTTCCTATGATAAGGCCATGAACCCTGATGACCACATCAAAGACTTAGTCAACCACATCATTGATATACAGGCCACTGCCTACACCTATGCATATAAGACTAAGATGCTTGACCTCTCTCCTGACAACACAGGGCGCCCCCCTTGCCTGAGTTTGATGTTGGTGACCATGTCCTATACTATCAACACTGTGTGGGTGGGCGCGCGCACAAACTAGACTCCCTATGGATTGGTCCTTTAGAGGTGACTTTCAAACAAGGGTCTGAGTACACTGTAAAGCTCCTCTCCAGTGGTTGCCCTTTTGCCCATGTACATGCCAAGTTCCTCCACAAGTATCTCCCCCAAAGGCCAATCTAGAGGGGGGCAATGTTGTGAATAACGGCATTCACTATGTTTCAATTTTGCCTTTGTTGGGCCATTTCAAAGACAAATATCTTGCTTTCACTTTTGACTCTTGAAATGAACTGGCTTCTGCTTCAGGAAATATGATTGTTCAGTTTCCTGGCTCTGCAGCAACTCACTTGCCCCACTCATGCTTGTGGCAAGTGATCCTACCGTCCTGGTAGTGTTTTGTGGTATTCCTAACCACTATATATTCCATTTCACATTCACCAATAAAAATTAAGTTCTATTCACATTTTTGTCTTTGTGTCTTCTGTACTTCTGCGCCTCTCTCTAGTCACGCCTAGTAGAGATTATTCATCCAGGGCTGCAAGGTAAACACTATTGCCTTCCCTGTCATCTAACCGAGACTTAGCACAAATCCAATCCTAAGGTTAGGATTCCCTGTTGTGTGTCTGTGCCGCGCCTCAGAACACAAAACCTTACTTACCCTAGTAGTCTTTACACCTACTAGCTAGGCCTTACCTTTCCTAGTAGCCATTGTCCCCTACTTTTCCTCTACCTTCAACAATCAACCAAACTTTTACTTGGCCAATATTAGCCCCGCCTGCAAACCACCAAACATGCAGACCGTCACAATACCCCTGGAAGAGTAAAATAGCAGGAGAGTGCTTAGGCAAGCTGCTCTCCCCACACAATAATATTTGGTCAGAGACCAGGGCATAGATTCCATCAAAATATCCAAAGACCATTCAAGAATCTTATACTGCTTGCTGATAAGGCTGAAGATAAACAGCCAAGTTATACTCTTTGCTTTTGGTGTTAGTGTTTTTTTTACAATATAGCTCTATTACTTGCTTTCAATGTTACCACAGTACAGCTTTGGTTGGTACTGGAGAAGATAAAGACCTTCTTGATAAAACGGCTATCAATATTGTGGAAATAGCTACCACCAGGAGCCGTTTAAGCCATGTTGACATGGTAGAGAAAATAACTGTAGCAGTAGCCAAAGAAGTAAACCTATTATGAGCACAAATATGATCTGTCTAGACCACTCTGAATGAACCAATTATACATATACCTGATACAATGTAGTACTGGTCTATGGCTAGATGAAAAGACAATACTGCAAGTTGAATGGGAAATTTTTACACCAACCATCTAAGGGGGAGAAGTTCATCACCATGCCTATCCCCATTGTCAGGGTTGAAAGTTTCCCTCCCCCTTGAAACCTGGGTCCAAGAGTGGGCTTCAACCCTGGTTCTGGCTACTTGGGGGCTGTCAGGCCTAAGGACTGAGGGGCTAGCTGCCCAGGTTTTCTTGAGATCAAGCCCACTTGAGCTGTAGCCGCAAACAATTCCCAGGATGAAGATAACAGCAAAAGCCCTGGAACCACAGCGCCCAAAGGAAGTCAAAACAAATTGCTTAATGGAGGTAAAACAATTCCTACCATTAGCTTGATGATTTTGAAGCCTATCTTGGCAGCCAATCAAGATTCACCACCCAAGGAAAACGTGAACTGGAAGGCTTCCCCCATGACCATGACTTGAGAACAGAAGAGTTGAGAAATTCTTTCTAAGGATCCATCCAATTAAAAACTCCCCAGAGACAGTGCCATTTCTCTGATCCAAAACCTAGCTGTCCTGGCCACCCAACCTCATATTTCTGGCCCTATTATGAACCCTACATAGTAGATGTAAAGTTTGGCAGCAGGGTACTATATAGACCTTTGAACCCTGCACTTAGACTTTATTGCCATTTTTAAATAAAAGGTTATGAGATATTGGTTTCCCCAATTACTGTCCTATTTTATCTTTGCTATTTACCAGCTCAGTTTGAATCCTTCTGGCTCCTCTGCCCGCAGTTTATTATCCACCAGGAATCCCATTTAGTCCTTTCACTTTAAGGAGTACCCTTTAAAGCCTGAATACAAAGACTTCACCTTTGAAAAAATAATAGAGCAGTATCACTTGGATCAAGTAAAAGCTTTGGCCAGATACAATAGACAAGGGCCCTGGCACATAACCAAGCCCTGTCCATTCTAAGATATATATAACTCCCTATCTGTGTACCAGTTGAATATGGAGCTGCCAATCACCCCTAAACCAATGCCCAAGTCTGCTTCTAAGATTCCCCTGGAGCATACAAACAAGCTGTTTGGGATAGTGTACATCACCCTTGCTGGGGTGATTGACACTATAATCCTGGCTGCTGGCCTGTGGTCCAGGGTGGAAAAAATGATATCCTACCTTATTAAGTTAGGGCCAATCTTGTGGTGGGCTCTGCCTGCAAAACCTGCAGCCTGTATGTTCCCAAAAAGCAACTGGCTGGCTGCCCAAGTGTAAAGCCCCAACATATGAGGGAGTATTTTAGCAAAGTAGGGTACCAAGTTGGCGGCTTGGAATCCTGTGAGCACCGTCACAATGGGGTAGACTGTCATCATCCATCTGAAGACCTTGGCGTGTATGTTAAATCTTCTGAAATTACCAGCAAAATACGTAAGTACATAGTATACACAGGTGTGTATAGCTACAGACTGGGTGGAGCGGGGCAACACCAGCGTGGGCCAGGAGTACTTCTTGGAGGAGTTTAGCTGTGCTGGCTCCTTGTAGATGTACTCTCCAGATGGATTGTTGAATGGCCCTTGCTGTTGAGTGTATTGGTGGCCCCCAATCCCTAGGTGTGCTGTGAGGACAGCTGAGAAGATTAGGTGATTCATCTCCTGATCCTGATAAAGGGCAGACAAAGCTTAGTGTTTTGTTTAAATTCTTGAAAGTAAAGTTTTTAATTGATTTATGTGATACTATTGAGGGGTAATTTCACTCAATGATAGCACAAACTATCATCAAGTGAATTGGCTTTATTATATACTATCATCCTTGTGGTGGAATTAATAGAGTAAAACACTGGACAGGGAATCCCAAACACTTGGTGTTGTCTGGAATTCCCTTTTGGGAGGGGAATTGGTAGTGGTGTGCAGGCAATGAATTGTTATCTCTGGGCTTGCATTGGCTTGGTGTATCATTGGATGCTTTCATGCATCCAATTTTGAATTCTGCAGTTAATGCAGGAATGGATGGGTTGAGCAGCTTTTCAGCCCCTCCCAAATTTGGCAAATTCCAAATTTGGGCAGCAGTTCCCCCTCCATTTGAATTTGGGGAATTGCCTTTTTGGGTTTCCCCTTTTGGAAATTTCCCCATTTGGCGGCCTGGGTGGGGGACTGGCTGGCTGGCAGTTGGCTGGCAGTTGGCCGCGCGGCCCGCAGACAGGGTATAAAACCCGTCTGAATTAAAATTCTCATTTTTAATTCTTGTTTCCTGGCCTTGACTTTTTGCGGCAGTTTCCCCAATAAGGGGGAACTGCTGCCATTTTTTATTTTGTTTCTCACAAATAATTGTGCACAAAATATTGTCCTGAACCACAGTATTGTCAGGAATATTCCTGACACCAAGGCAAGTCCCCTGAAACCCATGCATCTCAACACCCTAATTAAAGATCCTGTGCCCATAAAGATAACCACATCTGAAGAGAAAAGGATCTCAGCAACATTAGTTGGAATACTTGAGCCCACAATTATATTCATTTCAAAGGGTTTATCAGCCTATAAGAGCACAACCTGGTGCGCTGAAATCTAATCCAAGGATTCCCTTCCATCCTCCAGGAAAAACTGCTGGGCTTGTTCCCTGATAGAGGTATCTGAAGAAGGATCAGCTTCAAGATAAATTCCCCAAAATAAAGACTCATATACCAATCAACACCACTGTAAGGTTGTAAGCTCTGTGGTAGGTGGTTGTATAATAGGGCCTTTAAACCCAAAATGTTGATATTGGTTAAATATAAAAACATAGGCAAGGGTTGGAGAAGTAACTGGATTAACATATCAAAAAACTTTTAGGAAGTGAAATAGGTACTAAGTAAATTGATTAAACCCAAGAATATAAAAAAGTCCTGTTTTAACAATGAAAGATTGATTCAAAATAAATTAAAGGACAGGAAATAGCTCATTGTTTAAAGGGGGTTAAACGGTTAACAACTTGATTTTGAGTATTGTTGTATAAACTACTTAATTGATGATAAGGAAAATTGAAAGGTATCATAATGCTAAGGAACTAAGTTGGAAAGTAAAAATATCTAAATTTATAGCAAATGAATAAAAAACAAGCAACACAACCTAACAGTTACCTTTTGAAGATGCAATTCAAACAATCTCAGCTTGAGGTTGAGACAGAAAAATAAAGCTGTTTATTATATGCTTGTGTTTTTGAGGTGAATTGAGACAAGAAATAGTACCAAACATAGTTAAGCATATTTTGTGGTAATAAGACGTCAGTATGATAACTCAATAGTTATTAAACTTAAAAAAGTTAAACTCAAGTACAGGGAAGGAGAGCACAAGAACAGGAGAAATCACTGCTTGATTAGAGCAAATACAAAAGCAGTTCAAAGCGTAAATTCTAAATCTTGATGCTTAGAAAAACCAAAAGAAAGTGGTTCTAACTTAAAGTTATTAACTTCAGTGTATAGGTCCCAGTTTTAATCCTGTTAGAAAAAAGTAAGTTATGGAAAGACTTCTAACTTGAAATTTAGATTTTCTTAAGTTAATCAGGATAGATGGAGGAGGTTTAGAATAGTGCCCAAAAGTAATAAAAGGTTACTTTTGATATTTGTTGTGAATGCTGCCATTCACTGTGTTTTTATTTCGCCTTTGTTGGGTTATTTTGAGGACAAATCCCTCTCTTTTGCTTTCACCCTTTGAAATGAGTCTGGCTCTGAATTAGGAAATTCAATTGTTCAGTTTCCTGATCCTGCGCAACTCACTTGCCCCGCTCATGCTTGTGGCAAGTGATCCTACTGTCCTGGTAGTGTTTTGTGGTAAAGCTACACAGTATATAATCCCTATTTCTATACCCAATAAAATTTAAGTTCTGTTAACATTTTTGTCTTTGTGCCTCCAAGTACTTTGGCGCCTCTCTATCCACGTCTAGTAGATATTATTCAATCAGGGCCACAAAGTAATCACATAGCCTTCCCTTCCATTCTAACCAAGACTTAGTACAAATCCAATCCTAAGGTTAAGATTCCCCGTTGTTTATCTGTGCCGCGCCTCAGGTCACAACAAAAATGGTGCTCACTACAGGGGCTTTAAGCCCCTTGGTTCCCCCTTTGCAACTACGTTTTCAGGTCCTTTGCCTCTGCCTATACAAGAGCCAACTTCACCTGAAATTACCAGTCCTCCTATCAAGGAAGATATCACATACCCACCTATTGTCCCTACTGTGCTTAACCTTGGGAATGGTCCCTTCCTAGTGGTCTACCCTTTGAGTAACCCTGACTTGGAACAAGTCATGGCAGTAGCCCTGGGGTTAGCCTGTGATGGGCCATCCCTTGCCTCCAGCTTCAGTTCAGCCAAGCAGAATACTACAAATTGATTTTAGCTCCACAATTTCTACAGTATCTCCTCTCAGCAGCTGGTTCTGCATAACACCTATTGTCATCCTTTGTACAACCTGCCTTAGCCCACCATCAAATGGTGTTAGGGCTCCACGTTTAGGAGATTTCATCCCTACAAGCAGCTGTCACAAACCACTGGGATCAATTTGCTGCCTATCAACAATAAATCCACTCCCTGTTTTCCTTGGTATCAGACAATCAGTGTGACTCTGCCACTTATCAAACCTGCTTGTTCAATTCCATTGAGAAAATGCGCTATTCCATCCCTGAATATGTCAGGGAGAGTCTACATGAGTTTCACCAGTTGGAACAGCCCTGGAAAACCCAAGTAGATTCCACCTTGAACGCCTATCTCACTGATTTTGAACAACTTTTACAGAAGCTTAATGTGTTCAGCGCCTACTCCTTTGAGCAACTTCAACAAGAAGCAGACCTTGCTGCTAAAGGCCTTTGTGAGCTCATTGAAGAATTTGATCAAGAAAGGGGTGTCACTGCCGCTGCATTGCCAAGCTCCAGAGTCAGGTGAATGAGCTGTCTACTCCCAAACCTGATGTTCCACCTTCTCCTCCTGCTGATGATCTGGTGGACAGAGAGCAGAAAATCTGGGAGGCCATCCGGGAATTAAGCGCTTCCACTTATAGCCAAGGACGTCCTACTGAAATGCCTCAACCTGACCCCCAGGTTCTTGCGCTGACTGCTCAGGTTGCTGAACTACAGCAAGAAGTTGCTGCTTTACATGAGGTAATGACAGCCGCTGCTAGCCCACTTGGGGTTAATGAGGAGGATGGCTGTTGTCCTGGTTTGGTGGGGGCTCCTCAAATCCACTGTGCCAGAGAGTTGATTGCCCTAGCTAATGAGGTGGACCATTTGAAACAAGACCAGACTGAGTTGGACAGAGATGTACAGGAGATGAGTAAGTTGATTGATTTGGTAAACAACAGATTTTCCCCTTGCCTATCAGTGGGACCATCCCTTACTTTGTGGCTGGCGGAGCTCTCCACTGTTGTCACTACCCAAGGCCAACACCTAGATTTTACTGAGCAACAGACCGCTCTAGCTAATTATACAGGTGCCTGTGCTGATGAGACTGTGACAACCCTTGAGGAAAGTGTTTGACAGTTGTGGACTAGACAACCCCCCTCCAAATCTGAAGCATAATTCTCCCCGCGCATAAATGTACTTGGTAGCAACAATGGTGGTCCAACACCCAAAGCACACTTTGAACCTACCTTTAAGCAAGTCTTTGACCCCAAAACCTTGACCATTGCAGCTTTCCTAACTATCTATGAGACTGCTATGAGAAGGGCCTCTGATGAGGTTAAGAAGGAACAAATTATAACTTGCCTGCACCCAATCTTCCAAGAGGTAGTAGTGCCAGAGCTGCCCAACATTGAGACCTGGGAAGATATGAAGTAGCTTATGATTGATGAAGTTGGTGGCAACTTTAGTCTGGAAGTGAAGAAGTACACATTCATGCATATTGCTTTAAAACCCAAGGAGACTCTGGCCAAATTTTCAGTAAGATTCTACATGGAAGGACAGCAACTGATAACAAGCAGATAATTGATGGCTCATAAAGATTACATGGCTTGTGCTCAAGCCCTCAAGATAAACCAGCTTCTGTGCCTTCACTTCTAAGCTCATAAGGCCATGCTTTCTTCTATGCAGAGCATAAAGACACTGTTGCAGGATATGCACCTTACCCATTCTGGAGCAGTTGTGCAGGAGAATTGTTCCGCCTCTAATTCTGGTTTGTTTTCCTGTGGCCCTTGCATCCTCACAATGAACTCAAAAAATCCTCCTAGACTTCAAGGTTACCACAACTGTGGCCAGATAGGTTCCATTATTGAGTCTTCACCAATCCTAGGGTTGAAGGGGCTGATCCCAAGGAACAGGCAGGAAAAGAACAGTCAACCTAGAGGCAGAGATGTTCTCAGTTGACACTTCTTCCCTGTCTCCTTCAATCCCCCTCCATTGCTGACTCTGAGACTGATGATACTAGGGCTCCTCTCATTCTGCTGTTATTTCACAACATCTCTGATGACTCTGATATAGATGGTCCAGATGTGGAAGATCCCAACTCCTATGGGTATTCTGTTCTTGCTGTCCCTGAAACTATTGTGGTCCCTTATAAGTTGCGTTCTGGGAAATCTACAACAACCACCAAGCCACTGCTGGAAGCCAAGGGGGTTGTCTCCTGCCCTTACCTCACTCAAGCTAAGAGGTCCCCTGTGCTTGCAGAGTCATCCAAGGAAGCTGCTGAGATTGCCAACACTGTATTCAAGAACATTTCAGTCTTGCTTCCTCTCCAGACTGTCTATAAGGAGTTTCCAGGCTTGAGATGCATGATTGAAAAATGGGACAAAGAGAAAGCAGAAACCCAGGACATCCTGGCTGTCCTTCCACCCTTTGGTTGTACTACCACTTGAGTAGAAATATCCATCCAAAAGGTGAAAATCAAGGCCGTCTTGAACACTGGATCTCCTGTTAAAGTTGTCTCCTTGAAGCTTGTCAAGAAGCTCAAACTCGCCCATAACCTTAACTATCACCAGTCTTATGAGACATCTGGGCTGTCAATGACTTGTGCTATAGGAGCCTATTCTGCCCTTCCTATGTGATTTGGCAAGCTACTCTTAGCCGCGCCTACTGTAGTCTTGGAGAATGAGAGTTATGACCTCCTAGTTGGTACTCAATTTCTTAGGGAATATAATGGGATCATCAACCTGAAGGATGGCTACCACTCTATATTAGGGTAAAAAGTCCCTCTGATCTTTGATGAGCCTGTTAAAGTCCCCTGGAAATGCCTCAATATGTGTGCCTTAGAATATCCCACCGGTGTTTTCACCCTAAAATACTGTACCCATTTGTCCAACATGAAGTGTCCTCCTATGGCTTGCCCTGTGTCTGAGGGGATTCCTCTCCTGGCCACTTCTGCTGTAACCGTTCCCCCAAATTTCAAACTATCCTAGACTCCCAAATATCATATGAGTTACCTGAGCGCATGTTCCTAGAGTTTTACTCTCCTCCCTTGCTAGGCCGCAACAAACCCTACCTATTCCTGGGAATCTTGGATGTCTCTTATAAAGACCCCATTTAATTGCTGGTTGCCAACTTAACTGCTCTCCCCATATGAGTGTCTAGAGGGCAGGTTGTTGGCTATGGCAAGTTGTTGAATGCTCCCAATCTCCTATTGCTACATCCCTTTGTCAAGTTTCAAGATTTCAATTTACCTGAAGACAAGCCCCAAGTCCTGTCCTTGTTCACTGCTCAAGATTTCTTGCAACTATCCCCGGTACAACAGAAGGAGGTGCTGGATTTTCTAGATCAGTTTTCAGATATCTTTGTTAAAGATAGCACTGATTATGGTCTAGTCAAAGGTTTTATTCACTAGATTGATACTGGTGACGCTCCCCCCTTCTGCGCTAAACCATATTGCCGCAGTTGCGTGGAAGACGCTCAAGTGTCTAAAGAGCTCAAGCAACTATTAGATGCTGGGCTATTAGCTTCTTCCTAAAGTCCATGAGCCTCCCCCTGCTAATACTGAAGAATAAGGATGGAGGTCATTATATTGTGATGGATTACTGCCACTTAAACTCCTTAATCAAAAAGGATTCCTATCCCCTAACACACATTGATGATGCTCTCTACCGCCTTGGTGGCTCCAAGTTCTTCTCTGCTATGGATTTAGCTTCTGGATACTGGAAAGTTGACTCTCTCCTGAGGATAAGCAAAAGGCGCGCTCATCACTTCCAAAGGACTGTTTGAGCCTACACACATGCCGCAAGGGCTCTGCAATGCCCTGACTACTTTCCAACAATCTATGGACTCCATCCTTCATGATTTAAATCTCTCATGTGTCCTAGTGTACTTAGACAATATAACAGTCTTCAGCGCTATCTTCACAGATCACCTGGCTCACATCAAGGAAGTGTTCATAAAGATTAGAGAGGCTGGCTTTAAGTTGAAACCATCTAAGTGTGCTTTCTTCAAAGAACGCCTTAAATTATTGGGCCATTAGGTAACCCAACCAGTATTCCCCCAATGACCAAGAAAGTTGAGGCCATTGACAAAATGCTTCCTCCCACCAATCTGCGAGAGGTTCAAGTCTTTCTGGGTATGATGGGATACTACAGACAGTTCATCCCCAACTTTGCCAACACTAGTGAGCCTTTAGTACAATTTTTGTGTAATGTACCTTTCAAATGGACTGCTAGCCAGCAAAAAAGCCTTTGAGACCCTCAAGCAAAAACTCAAAGAGGATCCCATCCTAGTATATCCCAACTACAATAAGGAATTCATCCTATATACTGATGCTAGTGACCTGGCTATCAGGGCTATCTCTGCTCAACTAGATGATGAAGGTGTAGATAATCATGTAGCTTATACCTCTTGTGTCCTCAACAAGCATGAGAATAATTACCTTGTCACAGAGAAAGAATGTATTGCTGTGTTGCATGCTGTCAAGCAGTTCTGCCATTACATATATGGCACCTATTTCATAGTGGTAACCAACCATGCCTCGCTTAAGTGGTTACAACAGCTTAAGGAACCGGAAGGACAACTAGCTAGATGGGCTCTCCGCCTGCAAGGCTACAATTTTACTGTGCTATACTGTCCCAGGATTCAACATCAAAACACTGATGGATTGTCCAGAATGCCCATCCTTGCGGTACACCCTGCTGAGGCTGATTGACTATATGAACTAATTGGGTATCCTTCCTCCTGGGAGAACAAGACAGAAGGTGTGTATTGCCCTATCCAAACAATCTGAAGACACACTCATTTGTGACAACCAGCTTTTCAAGAAAGTACAAGACTGCTACCTACCTTATGTACGGCCTAGTCTTTGCCTTTTGTTGGTGCTTCAAGCTCATAAGGAGACGGGACATGGAGGAATTGCCAAGACCTATGACTGGCTCCAGAAAAACTATTTCTGGGAGAACCTTTGCCTGATGATTTCAGATGTCATTGCTAGTTGTTATGATTGACAGCTCCAGTGACCACAAGCTGCCTCACACAAGTTCAAGCTAGTCCCCCCTCAACACACCTTTCATACTGTCAGCATTGACGCTGTAGGGCCTCTCCCCTGCTCTTGCTCTGGTTGTTGCTTTATCCTAATTGCTGTTGATCATTTTAGAAATTGGGTAGAAGCTCTCCCTACTAAGGACATCACTGCCAAGACAACTGCCACCTTCCTGTTGCAAGACGTTTTCTACTACCATGGCTGCCCTCAAGTGTTATTGTCTGACAATGGGACTAACTTCAACTCCAAGTTGATAACCTATGTTGTTGAAGCCTTGGGGTCTCACCAGTCTTTCTCTACCACCTATAATCATTCTATCAATGGGGCAGTTGAGAGTGCAAACTTGACTCTGGTATCTATCACAAGGAAACTCTCTTATTCTGACGCTGCAAACTGGGATCTATACTTACCTGCTACTCTCTTTGCTTATTGTCTTAGCAAACATTGTGTCACTTGGTACTCCCCCTTTGCTATGCTATATGGGCATGAGGCCACCACTCCTTTGCTTCTGGGGGCTCCCTTCCTCACCTCTGATAAGGCTATGAGCCCAGATGACCATATCAAAGATTTAGTCAATCACATCATTGATATACAAGCTACTGCATACATCTCTGCGTAAAAGACCAAAATTCTTGAGCTCTCTCCTGACAATGCTGAACGCTCTCCCTTGCCTGAGTTCAATATTGAGGATCATGCTCTCTACTATCAGCATAGAGTAGGAGGACGCGCTCACAAGTTAGATACATTGTGGGTTGGAACTCTGGAAGTGACCTTCAAGCAAGGATCAGAGTACACTGTGAAACTCCTCTCTAGTAGTCAACTGTTTTCCTGTGTGCATGCCAAGTTCCTCTGCAAGTACCACCCCCCTAAGGCCAATCTAGAGGGGAGCAATGTTGTGAATGCTGCCATTTACCTTGTTTCATTTTTCCTTCAATGGGTTATTTGAGGATGAATCTCTCTCTTTTACATTTGCCCTTCAAAATGAGTCTGACTCTAAATTGGGAAATTTAATTGTTCAGTTTCCTGATTCTGCGCAGCTCACTTTCCCCACTCATGCTTGTGGCAAGTGATCCTACCGTCCATGTGGTGTTTTGTGATAAAGCTACACAGTATATATTCCATTTTGCTTCTACCAATAAAATTTAAGTTCTATTAATATTTTTGTCTTTGTGTCCTCACGTACTTTGGTGTCTCTCTAGCCATATCTAGCAGATATTATTCAATCAGGGCCACAAGATAATCACATAGCCTTCCTTGTCATTCTAACCAATACTTAGTACAAATCCAATCCTAAGGTTAGGATTCCCTGTTGTGTATCTGTGCCGCACTTCAGATCACAACAATATTGCTTGATTGCCGTTTCCGGTATATTGAACTATATATTAGAAGGGCACCAAATTGAGTAATGGCTGGATGTTAAGTGGGTTGACAGTAGCCAGAATACATGTGCATCCAGATCCTTGACACCCCCTTAAGGGGTTACTCTGGTACATCAGGAGGGGCTTTGTGTTGACGGCTGCCGCCTGATGTTCCTGGAGTTGTTTACTAGTTGGTACCAGTCTGGTCAAGTGTTCTCCTTTGCTAAGGCGGAGACAGGTTCTGTGGTATTTTTTGACAACGGGGGTTTTGGCACCTTGGAATTTCACTAGATAGGTGTTTCAGTCTGATCTGTACATGATGATTCTTCCTGGTCCCCTGTGTACTGAGTCTAGCTTCTTCCTATTCCCAGCCAGGACCCAGACTGGGGAATTGATTGGAAGTGGTTCCTCTGCAGAGTTTACCTTTTGTGTTTTGAGCCTTTTTGTTTCTACTATTTTAGCTTTGAGGCATATGTGTTGTAGATTTGTTACTTGTTCTACTGTGGGAGGTTTTCCCAGGGGGGTTTTATATATGGTTGGCTGTTACAGGTGACTATCTCTGGTTTGTATCTGTCTGTTAATTCAAACGGTGAATAGCCTGTTCCTTGATTGGTGCGGACTCAGGATACTAGTAATGCATGTTTCACGTATAGTGGCCATGTGTCTTTGGCGTTGCCATCCATTATTTTCTCTATGGTCCTGATTAGGCTGCTGTTGAGGTGTTCCACTTGGCTGTTGGCCTGTAGCCTGTATGGAGAGGTTGTGGAATGTTTAATGTTTTTGGATTTTAAGTTGTTGTTTACTATGTGACCTAATAACTTGGTTGCTCCATCAGTTATGATGTAGTCTGGAGTGCCGTAGTTGGCTATAATTGCTTTGTTAATGAATTGGTTGATGGTCTCTGCTTTATGGTCCTTTGTTGCCCAGCAGATGGGCCATTGTGTGGCAAAGTTGATAGCTATAATTAAGAAACATTGGTTTGTTTTTGTTTCTGGGAAGGGGCACACTACGTCTAGTCCTCAAACCTTGAATGGTTCAGGGTCCGGTACTGGGTTGACTGTTGGCTGAGGAGCCTTTGTGCTGGTGTATTTCTTTCACACTGTGCAATTTTTCAGAACATCAACTATATCCTGTTTGAGGTTGGGCCACCATACTATCTCTTTTAATGTGAGGTATAGGTTGTTAGCCTTTGTATGTCCTAGTAGGTGGTGATATCTTAATATGGTGACAACTCTTTGTGCAAGTGGGATATACGGGACATGTTTGTTGTTAATGATTCAGTATACAGTGCCATTTGATACATGGAAGTGCTTTTTGTTCCTTACTAATATATTGTTGGTCATTTGATGTGTTGAGGGGTCTTTCCTTTTGGTTTTATACTCAGTGTTGTACAGGTTTGGCCAGTCAGAGTCCAGGTGGTCAGGGTGATCCTCTCTAGGCTGACATAGTCTAGAGAGAGCATCAGCTGTGACCAGCTCTTCCCTCTTTTTGTATTTGATGTACAAATTAAGCTGTTCCAGCAGGGACATCCATTTGGCTTGTTGCCGTGCAAGTGTGTTCTGAGTTTTGAAATATATTAAGGATTTATGTTCAGCTAGTACTTGGACGTTTAAACGTCCTTCCAGATAACATCTCAATTTCTTGCATGCGTGATATATTGCTAGCAATTCCTTATTGTGTATTGGGTATCTCTGCTCAGTGTTGGTTAGTTTTCTAATTTTGTAACATAATGGCAGGAAGTCTTGCTACCACGGCTGGCAGATGCGCAGGACTGCACCAATGGTGGTGTTGCTGGCATCTGACTTGAGCTTGTAGCACCCAATGTTATTAGGGTATTGCAAGATTAGTGCTTTGATCAAAGCTTTTTTTAATAATAGGAAATTATTGCTGCATTCTGGTGTCCAGATGAATTTCTTTTTGACATTACCCTTGGTTAAGTCATTGATTGGTGCAGTTAGTTTCCCACAGTCTTTGATGTATTTCCTTAGGTAAGCTACCATTCCAAGAAAGCATCTAACTTGTTTAACAGAGGTGGGGCGTTGAATGTTATTTATGGCTTTGATTTTGTCTGGGTCTGCTTTGATGTCACCTTCAGAGACAATGTGGCCCAATAACAAGAGTTTCTTTCCATAAATTGGCATTTACTGGGCTTTGCATAGAGTTTGTGCTTTGCAAGTCAATTGAGTGTCTTGCCAACATGTGTGAGGTGTTCCTCTTTTGTTTTTGATAATATACTGATAATGTTGAGGTAGCATAATGTATTTGAGAGACCATTTAGCGCTTGGTTCATCATAGTGAAAAAATTTGTGGGAGTGTTGGTCATCCCAAAGTTCATTACCCTACACTCAAAGGATCCAAATTGCGTACAGAACACAGCTTTTGGTATGTCCTTTTCCTTTACTTCAACTTGGTTGTAACCTGAGATGAGGTCAATTTTGGAGAAAAATTTGGCTCTGGAGAGTCTTGCAAACATATCCTCTATGAGTGGAAGGGGGATTTATTCATTACTGCGCTTGCATTTAGAGCTATGTAGTCAGTTACTAGGCAAAGAGTGCCTTCCTTTTTCTTTACAAAGAACACTACTGCCCCCATGGGGATTCAGACGGGCAAATGAATCCTTTGGCTAGGTTTTCCTAAATATGGGTCTTGAGGGTTTGTTTTCCATGGGGGAAAGTCTGTAGAGGGGTGCAGGTTTGGGCATGGATTTACATAAGTTGTGTTGTGTTTGACCTCCTGTTTGGGGGGGGGTAACTCTGTGAGCTCTTCCTTAAATACATGTGTGTATTTTTTTAGGAGTGCTGCAAGTTCTGGGCATTAGATTTTGGTTGTTTGTATGTTATTGACTTTGGTGTACCTCATTATGTGGAGGGTACTGTCCTTGGTTAGACGTTCTGAGTTGTCCTGATTTATGACTTGGACAAATAATGTGTCTCTTAGAATGAGGTTGCTGGGTTCTTTGAGGATATTAAAATTGACTCTGTTGCGTTTGATGGTCATGGTTTTTGTTTTTCAACATACTCTGGAGTTCACTTGGATGAACCAGTCCATGCCTGCTAAAATGTTATAGTTTATGTTGTTCATGACAAGTTCTTTGATGGACTTTTTTATGCCTTGAAGTTTGATTCTGAAGGGATTTGTTTTGCCTTCAAGTAGAACCTTTGATTTGTCTGCCTTTCTGGCGTATTTGAAGTTGGATTTGACAACTGGCATTTTGTATTTGGTTATAGATGGTTTGTTTACCATGGTGTGTTGTGCACCAGAGTTAAATAAAATTTTATGTTTATGAGATTTATAAGTGTATGGGTAGACAAGAAGTTGTGAGCAATCTTTAATTTTTTACTTTCATAAAAATGGAAGACTGTGGGAAACATGGGATGCAAGCAGCAAAGTTTGTGCCTTAGTACAGTTTCTTGTTGTGTTGGGGGGGAAGAAAGGAACACTTAAGCCTGTTCTCCCTACTCTTTTCCCTGTTCTTCTGTTTTGAGACCTTTGAGGTCATAGAATTGGGGTCAGATTTATAGTGGGTTGCTGTTATAGCGTTGTTTACTTCAGTGGTGTCCTCTTTCTTGGGATGGGAGAAGTTTGTTCTCTGGCTGTGATTGCCATTGTTACAATTGGAGTTGCTGTTGATATGATTGGTGTTTTGGCGCTTGTTGCCATTGGAGTTTTCTCTGCCATTGCTGTTTGAGGAGCAGTTGCCGTTGTATGCAGCATATTACATGTTATTGCGTTTTTCTGTGTGCTTGGCTTCTGCAATGAGTGCTGGCATGGAGGTGTTGGCCTCTGGGAAGATGAGGGCAGCAACAGAGGGTTTCATTCTGTTGATGAATGAGGCTCTAGTGTGTACATTGTCAGCTTGTACTGGGTTTTGGATCTTGTGGTGTATTCTCTTGAATTCATTGGTGTAGGCTGTGATAGTGGTCTTTTGAGGAAGATTGCTGAGCTATATTGCAATGTCAAGGAGGGATTTAGTGACACGGAAGTTTTGGGTGATGTCTGCTTTGAACTCTTCCCATTTATCAAGCTGTTTGTCTGTTTGTGAGCCAAATGTGACGGATCCAGGCCTAACCAGTCCATCCTGCCATTATCCTGCCCTTGACTCTTATTGCTGTTACCTTCCTGGGACAAAGCTTCAAGGAGCTTTGCCTCCAGGGAGGCAATTTTCTCAGATAACACTTTATTGTCATCCCGCCAACGCGCCATGATTTCAACGCTTTTTTCCTCTCGTGCTCTCAACGCCTCAATTTCACAATTTGCCATCTCTTTTACTTGTTGCAAGATTTCATCCCATCCTACCAACAAGTTCCAAGCATCCCAAGCATAAATTTGGTTCCCTTGGACAGTAGTCCCTTCCTTTGCAAAGTAATTGGAATACAGCTCTTCAAATGCAGCCTTTACTTCTACTAAAGATTCAGCAGGAATAGTCTTAGTGACCTCTAGGCTGGTCCAAGCTTCTTCCAATGTACTTGTAGGAACCTCCTTTCTTGTAGCAGCGGTTTCCACACAAAGAACCCCAAACTTGGCTCTCTTAAAATTTAACAAAGAAGGCATGACAATTGAAAAATAGGTGAGGGGAAAGCGTTAAAACCGACAATGAATATATTTTATTAATGTTTAACTGTTTTTGCTTATATACCATTTGGGGCATACACGGCTGAAAACTCCTCCGGTTCCTGAATCAACCAATGATTTGTGTCACGTGGCCTATGACATTCAAGTCATCCAACATAGATCTTTACCTGAAAGATCACAAAAAATTCTCAACCTATGAGAATTGACCTACAATGGGCAGAAGTCACCTGACTCCATTCAACCCAATGTACCAATTTGGCATGGAGCTTCCCCAGCTTCCAGCGCCAAAACCCTGTGGATTGCACATCCTAAACTCAGTATCAGTGTTCCAACTGGGAACCAGCTGATCAAACCTGAATCCCTAGGCATCCTTGCCTTTATTTAGTTATTTTTGCATTTAATGGTTTTTTGTCTTTAAAACCCATTAAACTGCTTTGAAACTCAAACCAGGCGCCACCGCGGCGCCCAGCAATTTTCCCAGGCGGCGCCCCAGCGCCTGAGAAAATTTGATAACAGCGCCTTGGCGTATCTCAAATTCATTAGGCGGCGCCTCTAACCCAATAGATTTGCCAACACGGCACTTTTAACCCAAATTCCGGGGGTTTTCCCATGGTTAAACTTAACCAAACTTCTTGACAAAGTCAATACCATTTTAATATAATTAAATCCTCATTAGTTATATCCTATATTTATTAATTAATCTTCTTGATTAACTAACCCATTTTGAGACGCCTAGTTGCCAAGATTGATTCAGCCAATCTTGCCTCAATTCTTTTAGTTAGCCTAACCTAACTAAACATCCATATTCTTTTCTTTTATTAAACATAGATATCCAGTTTCTAGGAACCTTTCCCTCAAGAATTCCAAAAAAACCTATCTATATGTAATAAATAGCAAAAACAGAACATCTTTAATTTTGGAGCATTTATTTGGCTAAACGCTCAGAAGTGACTGTAGTATGGTCACACCAACCCAGGTGGCAAACCAGTTAGTTGCAGCCTTATATAGGCGTTTGCTGGCTTTCTGGACCCATTTTTTGTGGGGAATGCGGCTGGCACAGAGTTTGACGGCTTAGTGATATAGCCAATTAATGATGTTTTCTTTGTTTTTACCAAAGAAATTGTTGATACCAATGTACTTGGTGTTGATAACTTTGCCTGGGATAGGCAGTTGTGTGTTTGTTTATGGTTGGAGAGAGAGACTGTATTTAATTATCTTGGTGCATGCTTTTGTCACGGTAAGTTCCATAATGCTGGGTATTGTCTGTCCAAGTAAGAAGGCACGGAAGGCCGGGAAACCTGTATTGAAATTGACCAAGTTAACGGATTTAAGCCAAACAGTCAATCAAAAATGGGTCACAGCTGCTCCAGTATGCCAACTGAAACCAGCTCCCCCTTGTAAACTGACATTGATAAATCAACGTAATATGAGGGTCACCCAATATAAGCTCATTAATCAGCATGGTTGTCAGAAACTGGTCACACAAGGGTTCTTTGCAACCTGGACTAGATACTTACTTGAAGACACCAAAGGAATAGGAGATCAAGACTCAGGTGGTATTGCTTAGTCAATTTTTCTGATATATATTGAATAATTTTCCCTGTTTCAACTCTAAGAGTTGAGTCCTTCTAAATTTACTCAATAAAAATCAATTATCCCAAGTTCTAATTTTAAATTTTAAAAATGCATCCTGTGCTTGGGTTGTTGTGGTATATCCTGTACAATCTGATTCTGAACAGAATCATTTCAGGAAGATGGGGCCCAGCATCTGGAACTTTGTTGTCAGCGCCGCAAAATGTTAATTTCATGCCAGCCAATTTTGTAGCTCCTCCCCCCATTCTGGAAAATAAAAATTGTGTCACTTCTCAATGCCCAGAATTCTACGCTGAAGATGCATTTATGCTTTCCCAGGTCATTTATCTTGGTCTAATCTGGTTAGAATTGATTGTTCTACTTAATCCTGGAGTTTCAATTGGAAATTTCATAAAAATATATTTAAAGCCGCGTTTGTGGTTAATCATCAATTCTATTTGGATTTGGGTGGTAATTCCCCATCATTTAGAGACGGCTTCATATTATCCAGTGATTTCTGTCACAGCTTTGGGCATGACCAGACCTTTGAATATGGTGTATCCACTAGGTGTATCTTTTTCAATATTGTGGGTGCAGAAGTACGTCTTCCAGGTCTCCTGAGATATGGCCTGGTTGAGTACATGAGCAAAGGTGGGTAGGTTCTGTTCAGTCATTTTCTCTTTCATTGGTGTGGTCAAAAACCGTAGCTGCTACCAGTGATAAGGAGCGCCTTTAGGGGAAGCTTCAAATGTGGCATTAAGAAAGAAGAGAAGTATATTTTATTGGATAATACTTTAGACTTATATATCTTTAGCTGTGGCAGAGATTTAGTTGGATTGAACCTAGGGGTTGGTCATGTGCAGGATGGGTTTGAGTTGCTGGATACTTGGACAGTCATGTGATATTGCTTGATTGCCATTCCTGGTATGTTGAACTATATATTGAAAGGGCACCAAATTGGGCAATGGCTGGATGTTAAGTGGGTTGGCAGTAGTCAGAATATGTGTACATCCAGATACTCAACAATATCTAGAAAAAACTTTCTAGAGGGCAGGGGTAAAGTTAAACAGAGTTTAGGATGGGGATGGAGAATTTTTGTGGCTTCTGATTGGTGGACCAGAATATTTTTGGCAATTGAGGGACCTTATTTTGACTTATAATGGGCAACATCATGATTTGAAACATTCCAGTGACCAGAGGGTCAAGTGCTATCTTTGCTAAACTTTCAGGATCATCATTCCTGATATCCTTGACAACCCTGTAAATATAATTGATTCTGGGTTGCAAAAGGGAGACAATTGTTTAGAAAATACCTTGGAAAACTTAAAAAGCTTTATTTATGGATTTTAAAATTCTAAAACTATTTAACTATAATTATGATGTTGAGAACACTGGATTCAAACTTGGGACCTTTGGAGTTGAAACTTCTAACAGTTCTGATCCAAATCTAGATTATCAATTTTTGCTTCCACTTTTTTATTTGAGTAAATTTATTAGAAACAGCCAATCAGAAGATTCCAATTAAGTCATTGGAATCTTTCAGGTCTCAGCATCTGAAATAATCACTTTTGAGTGTTATAAACCTTCCCAGAGGCCAACATATGCTGTTTTTCATCTGTTTTGTTTGGATAAAGACATGGAACCCACTCTGTTTGGGACCCTCTTGTCAACCATAATCCTGTTATACTAACAATGACACCCTTGATTTTTGGGAAGGGTTTTTGCAATATAACTTATGCAATTTTTTTAGTTAAAATTTTACTCCTCAGGTTTGTAGTTGGGATTAGGTTCTCTAACTGGTCAAAGCATTCCAGCTGATCTTTCCATACCCACATCCCTCTATCTATATACTCCAGTGAATTTTAATCTTTATATTTGATCAAGCAATAAATTTATCAACCCACCCTTTAATTTATTGCTTAATATTCCAGTTAAATTGTTCCTATCTTCCATAAAACAACCTAATGCCTCCTGTTGGGGGAAATTCTGGGTTGAGATGATTTTTGGTCCTGATGTTCCTTCAAATAGTGGATGTGTCAGTATTTTTGAGAGCCTCCACCAGGTCAGGTATCAAGGCCTATGATAATTCAGACAAGGACTGGAGAAAAATTATCACTGGAAAGTGGTATACCACATACATTCCTTCTGATAACCCTCCCATTAAGGAGAAGGTTACCTTTGCCATCAACCATTCAGTGCATAGTCCCCTCAAGTATTACATCCACTTTTTTACAATTGTAAAAGTTTCAAAGCTCCTTTCCAGAATTAAACCCGCAACCAGCCACCAGGTGGGGGCTGTGGACGGCAGCACTGCCCCTGCACCTGAATTTTCTTCAAAAATCAAATATTTAAGTGCAGGAATAAATTCTGTGTGTCTGCTGCTGAGGCCCTTTCTGGGCCCCAAAAGCTATGTCCAAGCACTAATAGGCATAGCTGGTACTGGACAGACTATTTTAGCTGCATAGATCCCAGTTCAAGCCCCTCCTCCATTTAGTAATTTGGTGTTCCCAATTGGAGACCTCTTTTTAATCAAGTTCTTTTATCTTAGAAATGCCTGTCAAGCCAGTCCCAAAATGGTAATCAAATTGAAAAAGACCCTATGACACCTGCAGCCAAACCTGCCAGAACCAATGTCCAGAAAGTTGTAGATAAGTTGCCTGTGGGCCAAACAGTTATGTTTGATGACAGTAATAATAACTGTCTGTCAATCAACCAGAAGCCAATAAACTGGATGTCCAGACAAGCCACCCAGATAGCCAGAGAATATAATGAAGGGGCACCTGCAGATGAGTAACTATGTAAGTCCAAGGAACCCAGAAAAACCATGTATTGTCACACTTAACAAATAAATCTTGTTATGAACCTTTGGTTCACCAATATTTACCTTAAATGTTTCTTATACTCTTTCATCTGCAACTACCCAAGCATTTCCAACCTCAATTAGGAATAGATTACCACACCACAGAAGGAGACCCAGAAGCGCCCAATTACTACTGCCCTCCTGATGCTCCATTTTGCCCTATGCATTTTACTTAGTATCCTTCTAAATGAAACCAAGAACTGTGGACCTTGGAAGAATTACTGTGGTACATCAGACCAGAAGCTCCCAAAGACTTATATCACTTAGTCCACAGCAATAAGGGCATTACTGTGTATCTCCTCATATTCAACAGGAAGTATAATAATCCCTCTGCTTACCTAGTCCCAATGAAACTCCTGACATCTCCCAAGCCTACTGTAATCTCCCCTCCCCTTCTGGTTCCACTGGCCAGAGGAGTCAACTTCTTGGAGTGCTTTATCTGGCACGTTTGAGACTGATTGTCTCTCCCTTTCCAGTGGCTGGCCCATGGACCATGGATGGAAAGGCCCTATTCTATCTAGTTAAGGTAAGTCCCATCCTCTGGTGGGCCATGTCTGTATCTGCACCAGCTCTCTCAACCCCCAACAGCGCAGCGCACCTGGTATCCTGAAACACTTCCCATCACATTCTTGTTGTTGTATCTTGAGACCTACTTTGTTCTAAGCCAACCTAATCTGTTACTTGGTTGATATTGTTTATCTGGCAAGGGTTTCACTTGGGAATGGTGACCAGTCTCATTGGGACAGTAATCACTGTGTCAAAACTGCAGGCTCAACCCGCCAGCAAGGTTCCAACCAAGCAGATCTGTGACCCATAATCTGATTATCTGAATACTTGAAGCCAGACTAGGAAGTCAATTTGAGTGATCAAATCCAACAACATGAACAGATAATGGACTCTCACAGTGGATGCCTCTTTTTGACGCTTGACTCACTATCAGGATCAAGCCACCCCCTTACCATTCAAGCTGTGTGATCACCAATCCTGTTCCTACTATCCACTGATTCACTATAGCTATATAATCAATATCTCTCAATAAATGTCAGGAATCCAACCTGCGGGGGGTTCCTGAGAACTTGCAGGCAGACAGCCCGCGGGTCCAGTAGGGAGAGCCCACCACAGGATTGGGGCTAACTTTACAATATATGATAACAATTTTCCAAGGACTGCCCAAGGTCCGCTCATAGGCACGGTGGAATCAATCAATCTAGTGAGGGTAATATACATCACCCCAAATATTTGGGTGGAAGTGGATTCATCAGTAGCAACAGATTCTTGCGGGTGGTTGGGCCGCGGGGTGTGAGGCAGAGTCATTGGAACCAAATATGCGGGCAGGAAATTATACTTGTCTTGGAATAGCAGAGGAGGTATGGTGATTTTGATGCCTTCTCTGTATACGGTTTCAGTCTCTCTAGTTCTAGCTTCAGGGTCGTGAATGAGGATCTCCTCCAGAGTAAACTCCAAATACGCCGGGTTGGGTGGGTACTTGGTAAATTGTACTGGGCCAAAGGGAGCTCCTGGTGGATGGTAAAGTTCGGGCGGCTGGTCTGCGGTTTCTTGGGGTAGGTGAGCACGGGGAGTGGAGCCGTGAGGAGTAGATTGTAGATGAAGTAAAACTAATAACAAGTATGGTATGATCTGGTTGAACCAAAGGTTCATGTCACTTTATTGCAAGGATGGCAATGGGCATCTTCCTGTTAGCCCAGAGTATAAGTATGCCCATCTGTCATGGTAAAACTTTCCCAAATTTTATCAGCCTGGATTTTCCTGATTACCAGGTCTTCCCAGTCTTTGGTGGCATCAGTTGCGGGGGTTATTTCATTAGCTGCTTTGAACTGAGAATGCTCAAATTCCCTAGTCAGGTTGTGGGATTGGCTGCCTCTTGGTGGCCCGCGTTCTATGGGAAAATTCTCTGTTTCCCCTTCTGTGCAGGCCCAAGTTACTTTAGAATCAGTGGCTGGGCCTGCCCATTGATTGGCTGTCTTAACAGGAACCCTCAGTGTGGAGAGTATTGGCGTAGGTACATTTGGTTTGTCAAGCTTAGAAGGATTTTCCAAAGTCAAATCCTGTTCTGATTTGATCCCAAAAAACTGCAGGCTGGCGGCCCGCAAGATGCCAGGGTTTGAGTTTTGTAGTTGGGGCTTTTTGATAAGCATGTTTGATAAGATTTTGTCACTTGTGACAATAAAGATTATTATCTAGTTATTAAATATTTTCCCCCTTGTAACTCTGCTAAAACAGCACAGTTACAACAACTGGTCTAAACCTCTCAGCCCTAGCTTGACAAGTTGGAAGCTTACTCCAAGCTGGGTGGATTCCTGATACAAACAGAGAGTAACAATTAATTAATTTTTACAATTAAAGGTTGTGGATGGGGAAGGTGCAGAATTTCAAGGGGTATCTGAGCAACACCCAATCTAGCTCTTTTTTTTCAATGGCACTGTTTAAAATTTCCAACTTGGTCAATGGCTTGGTAGTGTTTATTTGTTGATTTCTGGTCCTGCAAGTGTACGTTATTCTAACCATCTGGTATTCTTCCCTAACACCATAGTTTAATTAATCTTCTTTGAACAGACAAGCTTTAAACAGCCCTGATAGTCTGCTGTACCCAAAATAAACCATGTTCAAAATTCCCTACTGTAAATTTATAACCTAAGCGTAAAAATACGGGATTGCCAAATCCTTGGTCCAAATTTCAAATCACTTTTGCGGGCAACTCAGCTGAGTGAAAATTAAAATATTTAATAAAATCAACTATTTGATTTGACTTTTTTGGTTTATTTAAATTGGCAAATTTTGAATCCCTTGAGCAGATAGCTCAACTAACAAAAGACAAAACTCAGCAAACAAATGCAGATACATGAATCAGAAATGCGGGATTCCTATGTACAATTTGAGATTTCTTGTATGTATAAGAAATCATAGACAACATGTAAAAATTAGCAAATATAAAATTGTGGGATTGTCAAATCCAAGAACCCAATTTCAAATAAAGATGAGGTGAATTTCAAATAAAATATAAGTTATGGGTGTCTCAAAAAGGATGCTAAATGATCTAGAGTGGATTTTTTCCAATTCTTTTAGGAATCACAGACATTCTCAAAAATCATCCAATTCCATTTTAGGACAGCTAAAATTTAGATGCTTGATTAGAGTAGATTTTAGAAAATGCTAATAATAAAATAGAATTATATATTACAATCTATTTTTATCAAGTTGCCTTTTCCTTGGTGTGTTGATAGTTCATTTGCCAATAATTTACCTTTTTTAATTGGATAGTTTCATCTCTAGTTGCCAAGGTGATAGAAAATCAAGTTGGCTCTGCAAGACCAGCTGTGGTCGCAGAGGCAACTTGATTTTCTATCACCTTGGCAACTAGAGGTGAAACTATCCAATTAAATGAAGGTAAATTATCAGTAAATGAACTACCAACACACCAAGGAAAAGGCAACTTGATAAAAATAGATTGTAATATAATTCTTTTTATTATTAACATTTTCTATAATCAACTGTAATCAAGCATTTTTAATAGCAATACATTAAACTTTTGTAGTAAACTGATAGTTTATCTTTCCTCCTCCTTCCTTCCTTGAATTTTTTTAAGTTTTATGGCCCCTGGCTATGCCAGGGGCCAAAAACTTTTAAAAAATTTCTGCATCATCATGAGGGTGGCTCATATATCATTATATGGGTTTGTGGCTGCTATATCAGTGATTTAGAGTGCAGAATATTGCATCATTTCCAGTTTAGACAATTTTACATTTCACTTAATTTCATGTCCAAACATGGCTATCAAGATTGAATTTTTCATTTGATTTTATACAGAGTAGAGCTTCTTGATTTGGACTGATTTATCCTAGTTTCTTACTGTACATTAAATTTGGATTCCAGTTCCCGCAATTAATATTTGAGTTTACTAGTGGCATTCAAAAGTGCTTTGAAATTTGGTTCATGGAATTGACAATCCTGCAATTTCAAAAAATATAGTAGACTTAATGAAAATGGTTGATGGATTTGAATGCTTCAAATCTGATTCCAGTTAGTTCCTTTTGTCCATTGGAAATATGCAGTTCAACTTGAAAATTTTAAAGTGTCATGAGTTCCTGCACTTTTAAAAATTCAAATAAATATACAAAGAATTCAATTTAATTAAAAAAGGCCATTCTGTAAAAGTGATTCAAAATTTGGACCAAGGATTTGACAATCCCACATTTTTATGTTTAGGTTCTGAATTTACAGTATATAACTGCTATATGAACACAAACCAGCTATTCTTAACAATACCCTGGGAACACATCTACCTTTACTAAAGAAAATAACTGGTAAAGAACGCTCTAGCATACAACAAGAAAGACAAGTTTAAGAAGAAAACAAAGCAAAGAGTTGAAAGGTATTGCATACCCCTTAAAGTAAAAAAGATCCTAAACAGGAGATGTGATTTGGGCAGTCACCACAACTAGCACAAGCTGGGCTCTGGATTAAGAGGATCAGGCATTGTCATGAAAGTCAGACCAAATAACACTTACTTCATAAAATGAGCTGATGTCCACACAGAGTTGAAACTTATGCATCATGATTAGCTCTGCTTATGTAAGGCTAGAAAAGCTTAAAGGTCTCATGACTGCCTGCATCCAAGGCCAAGCTGGATCAATACTGAGCTCAAATCCCAATAATCTCAAAAAATTCATAAAGCTCTGAGTTCCAGCACCCCAGGGGGAGATGTTGCAACATCTTTGATTACTCTCTCTTGGGAAATATTTTCCCAGAGAAATAACTTGACTGCCAAATAGTTGGTGGCACTTCTGCCACACACCCATATTACATGAGGATCAGTCATTCTGAATCCTATAACGAGCACCACTTGGAAAAGCCCCATGCCTGTCATGAAGTACTTGGATAGTAGGTTGTTTGACAGGAGACTATATAATATTTTTATTTTGTATCAAAAAACCTATCATTATCTTCTTTACTTCCCCTCTATATTATTTCATATACTTCTAAGGAGTATATAGCCGACATAAAAAAGGTGAAGTTTAGCCATACGGTGGAAACAGGCCTGGGTAATTTGAAAGAATGTTTTAAGCCCAAGTTAAGCTTATGAAAAACTAGGCCAATCAAAAGAAAAAGAAATCATAGAGGATGTTTAAAATTGAGTTCCAGTATCCACTTTTCAGTCAATATAGCGGAAGATTGGTTGACGGAACAATAATTGATGGGGCATCTTCTTGTCCCAAAGCTACGCCACTTATACCCTTTTGATCCTAGAAAACTTATTAACAGCTCAGTTTATCCTCTGGGCATTAATGGCATCGCCCTTACTATACACTGAAAGAATATTTTATTCAATATTGTTTTAATTGGACTTGAGCCTGGTTGATAGCCGCTGGATTTTCTTGAAAAGAATCCTTATAGCTACTTCTCTTATTTATGCTAGTACTTTGGCTCAAGGCAATTTTATCCCCTCCCTTTATCAAGATCCTACCATTGGATTAGGTGATCTAGATTGCAGTTTAACCTGGTATGAGATGAATATTACAAACCAAAGTAAATTTTATCTTGGATTAAATCTTTTTGATATTTTCTAGAGATATTTTGTTCTGGGGTTATGGCTTAGTGTTTTCAAAGGCCAGCGTGCTTAATCTACGGGCCGATAGCTAGTTGGATGTAATAATTCGACTTATTTATTTAAGCCTTTTAAATGGCTGTACTTTTAGGATGGTGAGGGAAGCTATTCAGGTTTGGCTAGAGCTTTTAAAAAGCGTCACCAAGAAGGAATCTTACTTCTCTAAAGTGCTTATACCAATGAACTTGCAGCTGTAGCTCTTGTTGTCTCCAGAGCAGAACTCTTCGCCCGCCGCGAGACACGATTCGTTGTTAATCACGCAGGCTTTGTTGAGCGGAAGGATGGCGTAATTGGCACAAGCTTGCGAGGTCAGCTCCACGTCGTGCTTGGCATCTGAGAAGCACTTGAGGATATTGAAGAAGGGGCCGCTGATAGATATAGCGAGGCAACTGGAAAGCAGCAAGAATTGGTTCATGGGCTCATGGAAGTTTGTGGAAGCTATTTAAGGCTGGCGGTATGGTTGGGAGAAATATTAGAGAAACGCAAACAAGTTTTTGCCTCTTGCCTTCGGGATCCAACCATTTGTCGTTGATGAAGAGCTTGAGCTGCCCAATAAAGCGGCAAGTAGGAATTGTTGACCGAAACAGAAATGTTGATTGGTATATATTCAGGGTTAAACTCCAAATTAGAGCCCTTAATTTAATCACACAATTGAAAAAGTGAGTTAAAATGAAATTTTATATTTCGTGGAAAATAGGGAGTCCAGCTCCAGATCAACATAATTTAGGAGCGCTAAAATACGTAGAAATGCCATCTGCAATTTGTCTTGAAACGTTTAAGCTTTATATCGCGTATGTTTATTTGAGCCACAAATATTAACTACTAGGATTGATAAGCCCGTAAATTTTAATTTGATCGACTTTGCATTTAATATGTAGTAAAAGCTGCTTTGGCCCAATAACATTAATTCATTAGGTGGGTCTCAAATTTAAACTTAAGGCTCAGGTTAGCTAATTAGAGTAAGTACCTTGAACCAAACTGAGGATAGCCATCCACATTGTTGAGGTATCTTGATCTATTTAAAGTCAACAGAATCCTCTTTACTTAATTTCGATTTCAATTTCAATTAAAAATATAAATATTTAAATTAAATATTCATATCCACTCATTTTTACAGGACAGTTAAAAACTTCACTTTAATATAATTAAACCCTTGTACCACCCAAAAAGCTCCTGTGGCAAAAGGGTACATGTAAAGGCTATTGGAAGCAATGTAGACACCATAAAATACTAGCAAATGATATCCACCCATATATATTGTTCTACTAAACTGAAATACCATTTAATTACTTGCTACTTAGATACATTTAATTTTTTTATACTAGGTGGTTGCCCCGTTCAAGGACAGATATAAAGCTGAATTTAATAAATCAATTAAAAATACTTTATTGTATTTTTGAGCTGAGCTTACTTATCATATATTTAATTAGGTTTCTATTTAAAATGCTTTCTAAAAAGTAATTCCAATTACACTTATTTAAAACTAGGTGGTTGCTCCGTCCAAGGACAGGATTAAAGTTAAATTTAATAAATCAATTAAATATATTTTATCATATTTTTAGGCTTGGATTACTTATCACATGTTTAATTAAATTTTTATTTGATTGCTTTATTAAAAGGTCATTTCAATCATATTTGTTTAAATTTAAATTTAAATTTAAAATTGTGTATTCCAAGTATAAATAAAAACTAAACCTAAATAAGTGTAGTATCACTATTAAGTTTAGCAAAGCTAAACAAGTTATTTTAAAATTTATTATTTGATTTTTTAAATCCCTTCAAAATGTAGAGCTGATCTGCAGCTTTAAAATAAGCTATCAACCATCAAAATTGGCTTAGTATTCACTGAGATACATTGATTTTAGTTTTTTAGTATGTATTAAAAGTAAATTTAGATAATAGCTGTTGCAACTGAACCAATTAGAGTCCAGTACTTGATTGGGGAAGACAACAGTCCAATAGAAAGGATATAAATGAATAGAATAAGGCATTGTTTATTGTAGAATATTGTGATTGATATACTATATGGGGAAAGCCACAAGGGGTGGCATGGTGGCATGTTCCATGTAAGATTCAAAGCTGAGAAATAACTTGTGCAAGGATCAGGAGGTTAAATTGGTAGTGCTCCTAATTAGGAGAAAGTGAACACCCTTTGATACTGCCTTTGGATTGGTCCATGTTGTTAGATACGTCAAGGGGCAACTCTTTGAGCGCCCCCTGTGTATCGTAAGATACATTAGCAGGCGAGGAGGGAGACTCGGTTGCAACATAGCAAATTGAGTCCAAGCCTTTGATTATGATGTGAAACCAATTCCAGCACTTAACTATATATCTCAGCATCTAGAGCTATCATGTTTGGTACCATTCTGATTAGAATCATCTGAAAAATTGATCTACATCCTCTAAATTTCATGAAAATCATTATACTGAATCATAATTTTATCATAGCTAGTTTACTCCACTGATGTTCTTTTGGGATGAAGCTGTGGTAAACAAGGCTTAATCTGAAAAAATATGCAGCCACTTGGATCAGGTGATGCATCCAAGTGTAATGTTCTATTACTTTACTTTGGAATAGATCAATTCTAAATGTCCAAGCCAACCATCTCTTACTTTAAACTAATATTTATATTTGTAATTAGAACTACATTGCTTTAAATTGTTCAAGCTCTCTTTTCATTGGTCAAGTCAATCCTCAGCAGAGTTTAAACATCCAATCAGATAAAAGGATCTTAAACAATTGCTGCTTCCTTTATAATTTTAATCCAACCATTCTAGAGTCGGGTAATATATACAGATAAGCCACTTTGATATGGTTGAATGGTGTTAGCCACTAATTTAAAATTCAAGTAATTAATAAACTTTATTAAAGTTCAATTGGCTTATATTTCAGTTCAACATGATTTAGACCACAATCCACTGAATTAAATCTGTGTACTCTCAAAGATGCATGTAAGGGATTGAATGTAAGGATGAGCCAAATTGAACTTATGGCTTAACAATCAACTTTTAAAATCAAATTTAACTAAAAATCAATTCAGTTGAATCCCTTACAGCTTGAGCCCACTTGAGGCGACATTACAGACAGACATACTCACTTTTATATATATTAAATAAAGTTGCATATTCCAAGTATAAATAAAAAATAAATCTAAATAAGTGTAGCATCATTATTAAATTCAGCAAAGATAAAAAATAACTTTATAATTTAAATTTTATTTATTAAATCTTTAAAAATGTAGAGCTGATCTGTAGCTTTAAAATAAGCTATCAGACATAAAAATTGGCTTAGTATTCACTGAGATACATTGATTTCAGTTTTTTAGTATGCATTAAAAGGGAACAGTCAGCATTTAAAATGTCTGCATGTGACACTTTGTTGACATGTAGACAGTTGACTTCAATTTGGCACTTAGGCCAAAGCCTACTAGCTGTGTTCTAAGTAAACTAATTTTTTATATTGTATCCCATAGTCAGAATTGATATTCAACAAGAAAAAAGCCAATGTTGACACTAACTAAGAATAGGCTTAATTTTTATTATAAAATAAGAGGAACATCACTATTAAAAACAGCAAATTACAGTAGTTTTAAAAGCTATGGCAACAAGCAAAATGAACTCAGATTTAAATGAAATCATTTCATATTTAAATGAAATCCAACTAACAGGTTAAAATATACACTCTGTTAACAGGGATTTTTGGCGTTAATAGGCAAAATGGGTCAACACAGCAAAGAAGGACTCACGCGCAAAACAAAACCATTCAAAATGCAATCCAAAATTCATGTATTCACAAACAAAATGGTGTGAGTTGGCTTTTGGTGTACATATGTTTACTATATGAATTGGTGACAAAATACACCCACACATGGTGCGTCAAAACTCAATCCAAAAACAAAACACAATAGGAACTCAAAAAATAAACAAAATCACTCACACAGTTTGTGCAATGGATTGTAATCAAGAATGATACCAAGGCATCTAAAATAAGACACATAATCTGAAACATAAATTTTAAAAATATTGTGTTGGGTGCTTAATTTGGCAAAAAATGTGAGAAAATGGGTGGAAATTATTTTGGGTATTCAAAAATGGGCGTTGTAAACCAGAAATAACTAATTAAGAAATAAAAAATCTATAATTGGGATATTGGGTGGGAAAAATATTAATTAAATATCCATATTCAGATAAAAGCAAAAATTAAAATTAGGGAGTGACTTAATTAAAAATTATTTAGTATTTCATTAAATTTTAAAATGGAAGGAACACAACACCAGAGTACCAATGCACCCGTTGTGCGCCGTGGTTGCAGTTGCCCCGCGGGTCAAAGAATAGACTCAGTACAACACAAGTGCCTACTCAGGAGGGAGGCGGAAGAGGAAAGTTCCATAGTGACGCTGCACTAACACAGCCGGTTCAAGGAGCACAAGCTGCTAGGGTGCAGAGCATAAACCCTCGGGTCCCAAAGCTGACCCGGAAGCCAACCAAGGTCACCACTACCAAAATGGTTAGAAACAAGGAGGTAGAACTTACTTTGTATGTGTTTGACGCTGTGTACCGGCAAGAGTTGGTCCTGTCAGTCATGCTGGAGAAGGTGAAGCCTGTACTTGATACTAGCTATGAGCCATACATTAGCAATGGCAATCAGGAGGACGACAAGGAGCCCAAGTTCTTTCAAACTGATGAGGAACAACTGGTGCGCAAGAAAGTTGCAGCCTTCTACAACAAGGTGCCTATGCCCTGTGCCTTGCCCAATGCCAATGAGTCAATCCCCACCGCTAAAAAGCCCGCTCAGAAGAGCATCCCCGACATCAAATGCATTGCCTGCTTAATCTAATGTGTGAATCAGGCAATTACAAGGCAGCCACAGCCATTGTTGGGGTGGATCCCAAGTACACCTCAAAGACCTTCAACAAGTTCCTCAACACGGGTCAAGTCCTTGCCGCAGAGAAATCCTTGCACATGTCAAACATGCTCACAAAGGAGCACAAATGGGCAATCCGCCAGTGGATCACCCAGGACTGCCATCTTGAACTGGCAAATATCCAGGCCATGGTCAAGTCTGCTTTTGGGGTTGAGGCTTCAATTTCCTTTTACTACCATCTGGTCAAGGGAATGCAATTTTCCTGGAAAAACTTGGGGGTATCCCCATACAATCGGAACAGCCCAGCCAATATTGAGACCCGGAGAAAATACGCAGAGGCGTAAACTGCCCTAAAAGCCAAGGGGACAGTCAAATTTTACTACATTGACAAATCAGCATTTGCCTCGTCAATGCACAATGAGTATGGGTATGTCCCCAGAGGCTCTAATGACAGGATGGCTTGGCGTGCTGCAGTCTGCGCCACAGCCTATTTGATGGTGGCTCTCCTCAGTCCAAAGGGGGTTGAGCTCTACCAAATGATATTGGGATCTCACAATAGCTGGACCTTCCTATCATTCCTCCAATTGGTCCAGGAGCACCTGAAGCGCACAAGCCCGGGCTTCACCAATGTAATTGTGCTGGACAACATTAGTCTCCACAAGGTGGCGGATATTCTTGAGGAATTCCTAATGATTGACACCAGCGCTGCAGTGGGCCCCCAGCAATTGGCCATGGCAAATTTGCGCCTTCTCTTCCTCCCCGCCTATTTGCCCTTCCTAAATCCCATTGAGAAAGTCTTTGGGTGGCTCAAGCAAGTCATCAAGCAAGAAACCCCAACTGGGACAGAGGACCTTTTTGATTTGCTGCAGGCAGGGATCTATACCCTCCCAGATGAGACCGTGGCCAAATTCTATGGCCATGCTGATTTGTTTATCCCTGTGTGCCTTGCAAATCAGCCAATCAATTAAAGGCTTAGCTTATCCCACTTTTTTATATATCCTCTAATTTACTAATCAAGATTCATTAACTAACATTTTATATTTATATGTTTCCAAGCCCACAATCACATTCAGCAGCACCATCAATGAAGGTTAGTAATTTATTTATAATCATTTTTATTATTGCATCCAAGGGTATCCCAAACGCTTGATAATGGATTACGCAAACACATCAATATCATTTTTTGCAAATAAATATAAAAAGGAAACTAAAAATAAATGTAAATCATACAAATTAGAAGTAGATTTTATTGACATACTTTATATGCTTTTATTAAAACCTTACCAAGAATTTATTTTTTAGTAATGTTTGCTAAAATATTATTTTATAAAAATAATCTAAAGGGTAGATATATTTATTGGAATAGAGGATATATTAGGAGCGCCTATAATGAGTTTGGCGGTATGTACCCACCCCGCAATGGAGGTGGCGCACAACCTCCACCGCCACACTGTGGACAGTGGATACACCCTGGTTAAAATACTCCTGCCTGCTGGTGAAAGGCAGAATAGTTAGGTGGGAGTGAAGCAGCAGCTTCTCAGGTGGGGCCGCAAACCCGTAGATTCCAGCCAGGACCAGGGCGTCCTGGATAACATGATCCACTGAGTCATATTCAGGGGGGAGGACCTTCTTCCCGTCAAGTGCAAGCTGGGCCTTGTTGATTCCAAGAAGGACCCCGTCTAGATCCTCAACTGACGCGCCCATCCTGAAGTAAAAGAGAAACCCCAGGTAAACAACAAGGTGAAGCCTTTGCCCAGCAAAGGCTTCCGTAAACTTGCATAATTTATTGTATACTGCGCTTATTTTTTCTCATGTTTAGTTTTGCCAAAGGTAAGATCCATAGCTTCTGGGACCCCCATCTTGTTGGCACTCCAGGCCAGCCTGAAGTCCGCCAGGAGGATTTTGGTCTTCTTCACAGTTGTTGCATCCGCAACAGCCAGTTTTTCTACTGCGCGCCCAAAGTTCTCCAGCAAGTAGGACAGGGTATGCTCCACTGGGAAGCAGAAGCAAGCAGCCGCATGAGCCTGGCCCATCTCCGGTATATTCTTGAATGGGAGCGTCGCCAGAACGTCCCAAACAAGCTCAATGGAGTTTATACAGTAAACTCCACTGAGGTTAACTGGGTTCAGGCAGACCAGTTGAGCATCCTTTTAGGCAGTAACTGCCCACTCAGATGCCCCCTCTTCATGTGTCAGCCCAGCCAATGCCTCCCTGGACATTGGGAATGCACTGTGAATCCTATCTTCAAGCTCCCGCAAGACAGGGGGACAGGAAAAGCTGCTTAGCCACGTGAGTGGCAAAATTTGAGTAGAAGGTGGGGGGACAAAAGGAACCAGGACCCAGCAGAGTTTGCCATCATCATCTTCCAAAAAAAAGGTAAGTATTTATGAATTTTTATTAAATTTATTTTCTTAGGTTACCTTCTTGGGTTTCTTCTTTGCCCGCGGCTTTGGCAGGCTTTGCCATCCTTGGCGCAAGCAGTTGTGCAGGCGTCTCAGTGTCCTCCTTGCAGGTCCTCTTGGCGGGTTTGAGATGTGCATACATCTCAGGGTTGTCCAGACAGACAGACAGCACAGAGAGGGCAAAGGAATTGAATTGCAAGCCTTCAACCACTGTCTTCTGAATGTTGAGTAGGCACTCTATTGTCTTCTCAGGGGTGTCTGGTATTTTGGTCATGAGAGACTTGGTGGACACCTTTTTGATTTTGTCCCCTTCAAGGACGGCAGACTTCACTTTTTCCTTGACCTTGTGGTCAATTTCTTTGATTTTGGCAATTGCCAAGTCAAGGTCTTTTAGAAGTTTTTCCAATTTGCTCATTGATTTTTTACTAACCTTTTCATATATTTTTATAGCTCTTGCCCCAATAAATTCTGTATTATTTTGATACAATTGCCTCTTTGTTTATTCCTTTTTGTTTTCCCATTTACTACATTATTCCATCTTTTTACCCATTTTGTATATGTTTTACACACATCTCAATATGTGTTGTTTGCTTTGTGTGGCATTGTTTCCTTGGTTACCATATTATTTTTGGCGCTTGACACAGCCCCTTGTGAAAAAATTAACAGCAACTTGGTGATCAATTGAATTTGAATTAGAAAATTATAGTGTTAATTGTATTTAGATAAAGTTGTTACTGATCCAAATTCAAAACCTTAATGATAAACTTTAAGCCAATCAGGAGCCAAGTGATAAAGTGATTGTTGTGATATAAAGGGTCATTCAATAATTCTTTGATGTATGTGCACTAATTCATATGATTGGCTGGTTGTTTTACCATTGTACACCATTGCTGCTATGGCAAGTTGTTGATGGACTAGTGCCCAATCAGCGGCCGAGTTAACGCAAGTCTATCAACAACTTGCCACAGCGGCAATGGCTTACAATGACAAAACATCCAGCCAATCATATTAATTAGCGCACATGCATCAAAGAATTATTGAATGACCCTTTATATCACAACAATAATTTTATCACTTGGCTCCTGATTAGCTTACAGATTATCATTAAAGTTTTGAATTTGGATCAGTAACAACTTTATCTAAAAAAAGTTAACCTATAATTTTCTAATTCAAATTTAGCTGATCACCAAATTATTGTTAATGTTTTCACAAGGGGCTATGGTTGGGTGCTAAAAATAACTGTGTTCAGGATCTAGATACACACCTTAGTAAATATATGATTTTATAGAAATAAGCTGAACATAAAGGATAAAACCAACTATAAACAAAGAGAACATGAACAATTGAAATTCAAAAAAAGATAATATAAATAGAAAATGTTTGGTGACAGGGGTTTATTGGGGCGGGGAAGAGTGATTCCTAGGAGGCAGAATAACACGGGAAGGAAGACGTAGAGGCGGTGCTGGCCTGGGGGGTCTGGGATTGGGTGGGTTGGGCTTGCGGGTGAGGGGTGTTGGTGGCAGGGGTGGAGGTGGGAAGATTGCACTTGATGACCGCCATATACCGCTTGTTGTACTCCTCATCAGTCATTGGCTGGATGGGCTGGTAAGTGGCTGTGGCTCAAGGTGGAAGGCGCTTATCCTTTATGTGATTGGCTGCCCATGTTCACATGGAAAACCATTTTCACAAACAAGTCAGCCACCATTTGGTGACCAAAGAGAGAATTGTGGTCAAGGACCCCAAGATAGAAGTTGTTGAAAGCCTGAGGGAGGCGCCCTGTAATGTGGATTCCATGTCAAAAAAGACAACATCACCCAGATGGACGTTGGCGTGGCCAGCTGGGTACACGGAGGCTTGGTGCCTGCGTCCCTGGATGGCCTCAAGGGCAGTGGAGCTAACCTCCATCTGGTGGCTCAAGAAAACCCAATGCTTTGAATTTGAGCTATCCCAGGAGTTGAGCAATCCACCAAGAATGTGGCCGTATGAGTACCCATTGACAAAATCAGGGTTTGTCTGATAATAGACAAAATCCTTGGCTGACACAGCAGAAATGCACCAATGAACGTCCCCTTTTTGACCTTCTTCCTTCTGTTTTTGGTGGCAGCTTTTCCCATCTCACCAAAGTCATCAAAAGCTATGGATAGCTTATAGTAAGAGATGAAAATGACATCATCTGACAGACTTGGCAGGCATTGGACCAGGGTTGCCTCAATCTTGAGATCATACGGGGAATCCTCAGCGCCATCCCATTGGTTGCCAGCAAAATTGGTAAGAACTCATACAGAAGCCACCTTCCTGTACATCAAGAGCTGCACCATGTGCTCAGACACCCAAATTCCATGATGAGAAAGTTACTTACAGAACTGGGTCAAGGGAAGCTTGGGGTCCCGCTGGAGGAGGTCAAGCATGATCGGGTATGCCTCAGTTATCTGGGACTCTTGGGCCTTCTTGGGCTTCTTGGCCGCCCCAATCCAATTCCCCCTGTTCATCATGCTGTTGAATTCCCGCATGACAGTAGCTTGGGTAAATTGCAATTGGTCAGCAATCTGGTCCCATGACAGACCCTGTAGATTCAAGCCACAATTTCTTGGAGAATTTGGGCAGTGATAATTCTGCGTTTGGGATGCTGGGCGGGGGGAGCTGAAGCCTGATTGGCTGAGGGAGGGGCAGGTTGGGCGATGGCGGGAAGTTGTTCCGAATTGAGGTTGCTACCCTGATTGGTTGGTTGGTGGGCAGCTTGTGCAGGGGTGGGTGTGGGAGCGGGGTAGGACACACCATTTTGAAAACGGCATCTCAAAATAAGGCATCTTGAATTTCTGCTATCTCAATTTACTAGTAAAAACGCCATTCTGATTTAAGCATTTTGACTAAGAAATTTTTTTTTTAAATTTTAGATTTTTTGAACTCCAAAAACTACCCAAAAAATTCCCAAAAATAAAAATTCAAAAAACATTTCTAGGCTTAAAAAAACCCAGAATTTCAAGTCTGCAATAAAAAATGGGGTCAATTAGTAGTAACAAGGTTGAATAAAGTCCTAAAGTTAAAATAATCCCAAAAACAACCATTTTCATATATTTTAACTATAAACTATGCTTTAAATAAACATATATTTGTACCAAATACCAAATAAAATTTAAATAATGATAAAAGTAAAGGAAATAATAGAGAAGATAGAGTGGTGTTTATTGAGGAAGCATCATACATTGGTTGAAAGAGCAACTGAAATAGCTTGGAGATGCTCAAGCTTATTATCCTTGGGATAGTAGGCAAGGACCACCTTGCTAATCTCTGTATACTTTTTCACCGCTTTGGTTTGCTTGGGGGGATCATCCTTGGTCTTGATGCCTGTTTTAAAGAGGCGGGCGGAGATGGCCTGCTGAGTTTTGAGATGCATATGATTTTGTTGAACTTGGGCTTCTGAGCCTGGACCCTTGTGGCAAATTGACTATGCCACCCTTCAAGAGAAGAGGTGGTCTTGATTAGGCCATTTTTTACCTGCTTAAATCAGTTCCATGTGATTGAGTCACTGCCTTTTCTGATGTGGCGTGCTCCTTGAAACACTCCAACCCATTGAGTTTCAAAATACTCTATGAATTGAGCAAAGGCTGCCTGGCTGGCAATAATGTAGGGATGGCGGAGGAGGGCGTTGTAGAAGGCATTGGTTTCCTCCTTTCATATAAGGGCAAGGGCAGCAAAGCAGCTGAAAACGTCCTTTGCTTCCTTTGTGACTTCAGTGTAGACCAGCTCATGAAGTGCAGAGCACTTTTGAAGGCGGCGGCAGAGTGTCTGCCAAAAGTGAAAGTAGCATCCCTGAGGGGAGCTCTTGAAGACTCTAATAAAAGCATTGGCCTGAGCCTGCTCAAAATCTACTACCAGGTATTCATGGTATGGAAGGCTTTTGGGCTTTTTCTTGATTGGGGTGGCTTCCTCTGACTGGGCCTTTTTCTTGCGCCCTCTAGTCTCCTTTGGCTCCTCTTCAATAGTTGGGAGGATCTCATCCAACTCGGCCTTTAATATTGTTAGAGCCCGGACATAAGTTTCCTGCTTCTTATTTGGGAGGAAAAAGAAGACCAGGGGAAGAACAAGATTGCCAACCTGCCCATGGATATTCCAAAGCTGGCTAAAGAGCTTTGGGCAGGTTATGAATTTTCCATCTGCAAGCCAGGTCTTGCATTTTAAAAGGTTGCAAAGATCCTGGGAAGTAGCAAAGCAGATGATCTGCTATGGGGCATGTTGCTCATCATTGTGAAAAAGAAATCTCTCTTCATGCTGTGAAAGTTTTTGCTCTTTAGTTAAAATCAACTGGTCAATTGATGTAGCACTGACGCCTTCAGTGCTCAGAGCATATCTCTGGTCAGCGAGATATCTCTGAAGTTTTGAGGCGCCACCAACAGTTGCCAGTTGGGTATTATTTAAATTAATAAGTGCATCATTTACGACCTAAGTAGCAGTTTGGTCTTTGGTGATTAGTATGACCTGTCAAAGAAACCAGCGGATCAGTTGATACAGTGGATCAAAGGGCTTGGCACAGTCATGCCCAATAGTCAGGGCTTTAAAACAAGTGAACCCATAGGTGGTGAGTCTAGCTGGACAGCCAACGTTATCACATTTGAATTGATGCTGACGGATGGGCTTCTTCTCGTTGTTGCAGCTGAAGCTGTAGCCCTTGTGGACAAAGCCAGCACCCCCTTTCTTTGTCATAATTGGATAGCTGACAGGGTATGTGGCGGGAACAGCAAATGTGCCATTTCTGTTGCATACATTATGGATGGTATTTAGATCCCAGAGCTCAATTGGCTCATCTGCAGGAGCATCAGGCTCAGGCTCCTGCTCTTCTTCATCCTCAGGCTCTGAAGTGGGGTCAGAGTGGCGGTTAAAGTTGGACAACTTCTCTTGAGGGTCTGACGGGGATTAAACAAAAGGAGAATGGGGAGGGGTTGGGCTTGTTTCCTCAGACTCTGGTGAGGGCGTAGGGGTCTTGGAGGAGCTTTACCCTTAGCGGGCTGCTTTTTAGGGGTAGTTTTGGCCTTTTTGGCCTTTGGAGAAGTGGTCTTGGACTTTTAGCCCTTGGAGGCCTTGGATGCAGCTTTGTTGATGGACTTGGGAGGCACCTAAAAGTGAATTAGTATCAAAATATGGGAAATTTGGGGGTTGTTTTTAAAGAGAAAAACAAGAATGTTTTTAATATAAAAGTATCAATTTTTTTACATAGAATTGTAGAGGAGATCAAATAATATATACTATCTAAAATTTCAATGTTTTTTTGAAAAATTAATATTTTTATTAGTAACGCAAGTAGGCAAAACTTTGAGTTTTGACTGAAAACTTGCTCTCAAGATGGCGTTTTCAAAGTGACGTAATTGGGGTGCCGTAGCTCAAAAACATAGTGTTTTTGACCATTTTTTATATTAAATTAACAAATTTACGGTGGAGCTACCTCAACCAGGCCAAAGAGTAAAACTTGAATTTCTCAAAAACTAGCTTATACAACTGGGGTTAAAAAGTACCCAGTTGTTTAGAGGAGGCCAAAAAATATATATTTGCAAATTTTCATATGTTTTCTTACATTTTTTGCTTAAGTGGTTTTAGACGTGAAACTATACTTTTGAAAAGTGGAAAGCAAGAATTGCAGTGGGGGAATTGATATAGCGTAGCCTTGCGCATAGATAATTTCCCCTTATTTTCCCCTATCCATTGTGCTCCTTGAATCAATTGGGTGATGTGAAACTCGGTGGAATTTGAAGTGACGTAAATCAAAATGGCGTAATCACCCTCTTCTATATTAAAATCACTATTAAAATATTTTATTGATGAAACCCTTATCAGTGTATCCATGTATAATAAAGTTATAAATTACATATAACAAAACTGGTTTTTTACCCAGTAATGACAATCAATAGAAGGACTATCATAGTGGCTTCTTTTTAGGTTGTTTTTATTATAAGTGCCTTGGATTAATACTATAGGAACATCTTCTGGCACTATACAACAGGCTTTATTTTAGTTTGGGTATAAGCTTATTTTAGTTAAAGATAAATAGTGTGATTCAAAATAGGGTAAAGTCAAGATGGCGTAAACACGCCCCACACTAAGTGATTTCATATATAAATAAAGTTAGCAAAGTAAGATTTAATTAATCTGACTCAAAGTGACAAAATTGAGAAGGCGTAAATTAAAGATGCTACATTGTAAGAGTATATGTAAATTTTAACTATTTTATTGTTTATTTTATTTTTTTGTGATTCAAAATCACTAACGCAAAAAACGCCATCTCAAATCAATTTGAGATGGCGTTTTTCAAGATGCCGTTTTTGAAATGGTGTGTTGTACTGGGAGCGGGGGCAGCACTAGACGCAAAGTGACTCTCAAACAAGTCAAAGCCATATGAGTCAGGGGAAAGTAACAGGTCAGCTTCCTTGTTACCCGCCTCAAAGGCTTGGGTGTAAACAGGTGCCTCCACGTCCTGAGTCTTGCCTCCATTGAAGCTGGCTTGGCTGCTGCTGGCTTGGCTTGGCTTGGCTTCTGGCGCTGTTGAAAACCATATTGAAAAAACCAAGGATAAAATCACTAAAAGTAGAAATTTTAAAATTTAATGAATTATTTTTATTGTAATCTTGAGTCCATATTTAGAAGGTTCTCAAAACCATTCCATATAAACCTGGAGCCATGAAAATGGATAAAATGCCTCTATTCCTAAATTGGATAGCTGTTGATTGGCTGTTATACTGTTATTTTTCTATTTTAGGCTGCTCATACTACACATCTTGTGTGAGTTTATTTTGCTTTGTGTTTGTGTAATTTTGCTTCTAGATTACTCAGATTTTGTTTCATTTTGGTCCTTCTGTCAGTGTCTCATATGAATCCTGATTGGATTATAATATACTCCGGAATAGCATCCATCCATTTCACTTGTTGCATCAGTTCATTTTGTTTGTGGGTTGAACTACACCACTTGATGTTTGATATAATTTCGTATAATGGGCAAGTGAAATTTTGTTTTTGGTTTGACATTTCATTTATTAACCAACAATATTTAAATTATTTGAATCCTGAATCTTGCGCAACTTGGATTTTGTTTAAATCTGAGTTCATTTTGCTTGTCACCATAGCTTTTGAAACTACTGTATCAGACATAAAATTTGGCTTGGTATTCACTGAGATACATTGATTTCAGTTTTTTAGTATGCATTAAAAGGGAACAGTCAGCATTTAAAATGTCTGCATGTGACACTTTGTTGACATGTAGACAGTTGAATTCAATTTGGCACTTAGGCCAAAGCCTACTAGCTGTGTTCTAAGTAAACTAATTTTTTATATTTTATCCCATAGTCAGAATTGCTATTCAACAAGAAAAAAAGCCAATGTTGACACTAACTAAGAATAGGCTTAATTTTTATTATAAAATAAGAGGAAAATCACTATTAAAAATGGAAAATTATTATACTTTTAATTTAAGCCCAGCTTCAACAATTAATCTACACAATGTTGACATAAATTAACAGTTTATTATTTTTTAATAAAAATACATGTAATCTGGAATATCTTCACTTATAATAAGTTATTTATATTTATCTTTGGCCACGTGTTTCATAGTCCTTTTAGATATAGTGGGTAAAAATTTCAAGCTTTGTTTTATATTATATTATATTATATTAGTGGTTTATTATAGCTTTGAAACCATAGGACGTGTTCCAGTTAACCCTTAAACATTGGATTAAGCTAGATGGATAGGTTAAAACTAGGATTATATAGTTTCATTTTAAGTCAACACAAAGGAAACCCAATACAAAAGCAAAAGTGAGACAAGGGGTGTCAGGAATGACAATTTAGATGCTCCTAAATCTCAAAATACGGAATCAGAGTTGAACCCTGGACAAAACCCTTTGCAAACCGCCAGACTCATAGGCTGGGAATGCAATAGCCCACTACTAATTGATGAAGTTGCTGCCAGCCCGCTAGGACCCAAACCCTTAGCTGCCCCGCAGGATTCTGCAAGCAAACCGCCAGTGCAAGATGCCAGGAATTTCCCCAAGGTGCCAACGCCTGACACTGATGGTTTGCCTGGTGAAATAGACAAATTTCTCCCTGAAAGTTATTCTGAACTCCCCCAAAGTCCCAGGGAAGGCACTGAACCCAAAGAGGCACCCAATACCCAAATTGATAAACAGAAGGATTTGAAGTCTTCTCACCCCAAAGCGGCCAGTGGCAAACTGCCAGTGCCAAGCACCACACTGCCATTTGAGACACCCAATGCCAACCCACCCAAGTCCAGAAAACCCAACCAGGTAGTGAAGCCTGGCAGTGTGGTATAAATACCTGCCAGGCCAAGATCAACCCCCATCCTCATTTTTAAATAAAGGTTATGAGATATTGGTTTCCCCAACTATTGCCGTATTTCATTCTTGCCATCTTCCAGTTAACCCCAAGATTGTCTGCCCCCCTGCCAGCCCTCTAGCTACGTAACGCCTGCCAGGTGCCCCCTTTGGTCTTGTCCATTTCACAGAGTACCCCTTGAAGCCTGAGTACAAGGACTACACCGCCGACAACATACTAGCCCGGGATCCCTTGGCCAGAACTACCGAGTTAACCAGATACAACCAAGAAGGCCCTTGGTATGTTACCAAACCCCACTTGTTCAGAGATAAATACAACTTCCTTCCTGCCTACCAAATGTACATTGAACCACCCATCACCCCCAAACCAATGCCTGCCTCCACCACCAAGCTCCCATAGGACCATACCAACAAGCTTTTTGGAATTGTATATATTACTCTCACGGGAGTAAAAGATACTATTGTCTCAGCCGCAGGTCCGTGGTTGTGGATGGGCAAGTCAATATCCTACCTTATTAAGTTAGCACCAATCCTTTGGTGAGCTCTGCCCACCCAGTCTGCAGCCTGCCAGTTCCCAAATACTAGCGAGCCGGCCAATCAGGGTTGGTTCCCTGACATTATGACAATCTATTTTAAGCCTGGTACCCTGAGCCCCAAGATGTTGATCTTTCTTGGGTCATCTTGTATGTTTTTTTGTAATGATAATCACTTAATACAGATTTATGATGACCAAGAACCTGATCTCTTCCATGTGGAAGAATACAAACATGACCCCAGACAAACCCCAAGAACTCTGACCCTGCCGCCAAAACCGCCAAAGGACCCTCCTCTCAGGTTCAGAATGTGATAGTCAACCAATCCCTCACCTCAAAAAAGTGGAGATGCCCCAGATGGGAAAACTCACTCTTGAAGAGGCCCGCCGCACCATGCCAGTGCTCTGACTACATTTTCAAGCTGATGTCCCATCCTATTCCAGTGACATCAAAAAGGTATTTGGAGTAGCCGCCATGTTATCAGGAGACGCCCTTGATTGGTTTGACAAAGCCACCGCTGAAGACGTGGAATTTTGCCTAGACTATGCCAAGTTCAAAGCCAAACTGATGGCCACAGGGGAAGACTGCAACACCAGATACTACACCTTGAACTCCTTGTTGGAAATCCGGAAGGGCGCCTGTCCCATCCAAGCTTATATTGACAAATTCCTCAAACTAAAGACTTGCACCCAACTGGAAGACAAACTGGCAGCCATCATCTTCCAAAAGGGAGTCAACCTAGCAATGAAGGACTTGTTGAAGCACCATCCACCCACCCTCAGCCTAGACAATTTGGTTCCCCTGTGCAAGGGCCTTAGCATGAACCAAGAGAATGCTGGCCCCTCCCAGACCCGCCAAACCCAAGCACCAACCCCCCAACAGAACAGGAATGACACCCAAAGAGCTCCAAAAACACTATCGCAAAGGACTCTGTTTCTACTGCCACAAAGTGGGCCACATGACCAGAGCCTGCCCTAAGAATAACACTGCCCCAGTCTCACTGGCACAAATAAACACTTCTTCCTAGTCTTACAAATTCATCCACGTGACCATAGATGTCATGAATGACATTTTAATACTTGTATTGAAAACCCAAGAGTTAAACCCCAGTTCCCAGGAGGCAGATCCAACCCTCCAGACCAGTCCAGGACCCACCAATCCGTTAAAAAACGGGCTCAAATCAGTAAATTACTGTGTTCTGCCGGCCTACTACAGAGGACCCTCCAAAGACTACTCAAGTCACACAAAGTGGACGGGAGACCGCCCACTTGTTAAATTGCAAACCCAAGTTAACAAGTTACTCCGAGATCCACCAGCCTTCCAGAGACAATTCCCTAAATGTTCATCAGATTGATATCAACCTTGAGCCACCAAAGACCCAAACCTATTCAGAGGTTGCAGCTTGCCTTAAGGAGGTTAAGACAAAACCTATTTTTAACCTTGCCAATGACCACCAGCAACTGCCAGTCTCCCACCCAGAAGGGGTAGTGTAATTAGACTACTCAGGTGACATAGTGAACAGTGGCAGCAAAACGAAGCATTGCCTTTCCAATTTGCCAGAACAGGCACAACCTGGATCTGCCACCCTTGAGACCCCAAGCCAAGACCCACATCCCGCCAGTGCCTTGTCTGCAAACCTGAACCCTGCAAAAATTGAAGAAGCAAAGTCCCAGGGTATAAAAACCCTGGCAGTACGGTGAAGACCCCATTGTCATTTTTGATAATAAAGTTTTATGAACCTTTGGTTCAAAAAAATCTTACCCTATATAGTCTTAGTGATATTCCATCTTAATTCCAGTCAAGTAGACCGTCAGGCCGCCGCCCTCCCCCAAGACCAACCTGCCAAATTGCCCCAGGCATTATACCGTCCCCCGGGAGCCCCCTTTGGACATGTGCATTTTACTGAATACCCCCAACCCGGCCTATTCAGAGTACAACTTGGAGACCATCCTCATTGCCGACCCCTTAGCTAGGACTAGAGAAACCAAACACATAGGGCAAGAAGGAAAGTGGTACGTAAGGCCGCCAAGATTGTTCAAAGACAAGTAAAATTATCTGCCTGCCTACTTTGTTCCTATGACTCCTCCCTTAACCCCACAACCAGACTGCCTGCTGGAACCTACTGCTGCAGCCAAGACCCCCTCTACCCAACTGTTTGGAGTACTCTACATTACTTTGACAGGTTTGGTAGATTCTGTAGTCCCCAACTCCAGACCCTGGTCCTTACTTGGGCGTTCTGTATCTTATATTATCAAGTTAGCACCCATTCTATGGTGGGCCTTACCCGCTGGCTTGGCCGCACCTCACCCCAAGCCGCCCAATGCCTCTGCCTACAACTGGCTTCCTGACAATAGAAATATTGGGGAACAAGCGCCAGATTGAAGCTTTTATTGATAAAGGAGCTGATGAAAGCTTCATTGACGCGGCCTGGCAAAGGAACTAGGCATGACAGCTTCAGAGCGTAGCCTACAAGTAGTCATGGGAAAAAGCTCTCTGGACACTGGCTATGAGTGTGAACAAGAACTCCTGTTGACAATTGGACATAATTTGTACCTGTTGTCCCTGATCCTCTTTCCTGGACTACCCCACCCCCTTATACTGGGAAACTCCTGGTCCAACAAACATGGCCTGATCCTGAACTATTGCAAACAAACTGCCATGGTGGGACAACCTGAATCTTGTGACACTGTCCCCTTTTGCATGAGCCATGGCTGAACCCCTACCAACAAACTCTTAACCATAAATATAGAACCTAGCGTCAGGATACTACCTACTCCCCTACAGAAATGGGACCATGTGTTTAGTGAAGAAGAAGCCACAAATCTACCCAGCCATTCAATCTACAATCACGCCATAGACCTGATACCAGGAACCCAACCCCACCACAGCCCCATCTACAGATGCAACCACCACAAACAAGTAGCCTTGAAAGCATACCTGGAAGATATGACAAAAAAGGGTTTCATCCGAGTGTCAAAGGCCCCCTGCTTGTCACCCATGCTGTTTGTAGGGAAAAAAGATGGTGGGATGCGCCCATGCGTGAATTACCTAAAACTGAACAACATCACAGTGAAGAACTGCTACCCCATCCCCAATGCCAACAACCTCGGTGATGTACTGACTGGAGCCCAGGTTACTCAAAAATTGACCTCTGAGATGTGTTCAACCAAATCCAAATCAAGGATGGAGATGGGTACAAGACTGCCTTCAAAACCTAATATGGGCTGTACAAGTACCTGGTGGTGCCCTTTGGCCTCTGCAACGCCCCCAGAACCTTCCAAAGGATGATCAACACCGTCCTAGGGGAATACCTTGACCGCTTCTGTGTGGCATATCTGAACAACATCCTCATCTACAGCAATTCACACAAAGAGCGCCTCCAACACCTGGACCTGATACTGGAAAAACTCTCCCAAGCCAACTTACATGCTAAGCTTAAAAAGTGTGAATTCTTTCAGACTGAGGTCAAATTCCTGGTATATGTGGTGAAGACTGGCGGTTTTGCCATGGCACAAGACAAAGTAGAAGCAAAAACGTCTTGGCTGGTACCCAAAAGCAGGAAGGATGTGAGAAGTTTCTTGGGTCTGACAAATTATTGCAGAGATTTCATCAAAAGATTTTCTCACATTACTCTCCCCCTGACCTGCCTTTGCTCTGAAAAGGTCACCTTTGCCTGGACTCCAGAGGTACCGCCGCTTTTGAGACTTTGAAACTTGCCTTCACCTCTGCCCCCGTCCTGGCCATGCCAGATCCCTTCAAGCCATTTGTACTGGAAACCAACACGTCCAACTTTGCGGTGGGAGGGGTCCTTCTTCAGGAAAGAGGGGATAGTATGCTACATCCTGTAGCATATTACTCCAAGAAGATGCTGCCTGCTGAAGGGAATTACCCAATCTACAACAAGGAGATGCTCACAATAATGAAGACCTTGAAACACTGGTGCCGGTACCTATGTGGCGCTGAATTCCCAGTAAAAGTCATAACTGACCACAAAAACTTGGTTTACTTTTTTAAACCCAGACAGTTGAACCAGATACAGGCCAGATGGGCTCTAGAACTGGCCAACTACACCCTGACAATTGACTACAAACCTGGGAAAGTCAACATAGTACCTGACGCACTGAGCAGAAGAGAAGATATGATTTCCACCACAGCTGAGATCAAGGACCACAACACCCATGTACTCCTTGACCCCACCAGCCTAGGCATCCAACTGATGTTCATGAAGATCATGGATCATAAGCCTGACATCATTCAGGCGCAGAAATTAGACAAGTATTCAGCAGAACTCATTGCTAACTTGACCTCAGATCCAGATAGCCGACACTATAAGAAGGGATTCTCATTGAAAGGAACCACCCTGCTATTAAACAACCAGATCTATGTACCAGAATGTGAAACAAGGACTAAAGTACTCATAGACTATCAAAACTCAGAGATGGCCAGTCACCTTGGCAGACTCAAGACAATCATAGGAATCAAGAAGAATTATGCTTGGCCCCAACTGGACAAAGACATGGCTGCCTACATCAAAGGCTGTGAGACATGCGGAAGAACCAAACCCCGTAGATCCAAACCTGAAGGCTTGCTAAGACCACTAGACATACCAGAGGGACTCTGGCAGTCCGTTTCAATGAATTATATTGTGGAACTGCACACTTCTAATTTGTTCAATGTAATCCTAGTCATGGTAGATAGATTTACTAAAATGTCCTATTTTGTCCCTATCACCACCCACTGCACTGCCGCAGAGACAGCTAGACATTTCCACAACCACATCCTAACCCAACATGGCACTCTGGCAGAAATCATCACTGATAGAGGACCACAATTCACCTCAAACTACTGGGCTCGGGTGATGAAGTATTTGGGGGTAAAGTGCTGTGTATCAACCTCCTACCACCCACAGACTGACATCCAGACTAACAAGTGAACCAAATACTTGAACAGTACCTATAATTATATGCCAACACCAACCAAGATAACTGGGCCAAGATGCTACTCATGGCACAGTACACCTACAACAGCAAAGACCATACATCTACTGGAATGTCCCCTTTCAAAGCCAACTACAGGTTTGACCTCACATGAGACCCTAGCATCGGAAACAAGGAAACCAACCCATCTGGACGCGCCTGGATTAAACAGATCCACAACACCCAAACTATATGCCTAGAAAACCTGAACCAAGCAGTACAGACATACAAGGCCTTTGCTGATCAAGAATGGTCCCCTGGTAAACCCCTCCAAGTTGGAGACAAGGTCTATTTGGATTCCTGTAATGTGCCCCTGCATGTGCCTTGCAGAAAACTAGCTCACAGAAGAAGCAGACCACACAAGATCTCCAAGCTCATTGGAGAAGTTGCCTTCAAGTTAGACCTAACCCCACATGGAAGATCCATAATGTGTTTTACCATGCCCTGCTGTTCAAAAAAGACAGAAACTCCCTTCCCCACCAGAAGATCAAGTCAAGCCCCCCGCTAATACGGAAGGATCACTCAATTGAGTATGAAGTTAAGCACCTTGGCAACTGGGTACACTACAAGACCCCCCCCAGTACTACGTCAAGTGGTCAGGCTACCCCCGGAAGAAAACACCAGGGAACCCTTGAGCAACCTAACCAATGCCAAACAGGCCATCCAACAATACCTTGAGAAGAAGGCCCTGAAAGAAGAAATTTTGGGAAAAGAAGATGATGTCAGGAATGACAATTTGGATGCTCCTAAATCTCAAAATACAGAATCAGAGTCAAACCCTGGACAAAACCCTTTGCGGGTGCCAGAAGCATAGGCTGGGAACACAATAACACACTACTAATTGATGAAGTTGCTACCAGCCCGCCAGGACCCAAACCCTTAGCAGCCCCGCAGGATTCTGCAAGCAAACCACCAGTGCAAGATGACAGGAATTTCCCTGAGGTGTCAACACCTGACACCAGCAGTTTGCCCAGTAAAATAGACAAATTTCTCCCTGAAAGTTATTCCAAAGTCCCCCAAAGTCCTGGGGAAGGCACTGAAACCAAAGAGGCACCCAATACCCAAATTGATAAACAGAAGGATTTGAAGTCTTCTCACCCCAAATCAGCCAGGTGCAAACCGCCAGTGCTAAGCGCCACATGGCCATCTGAGACACCCAATGCCAACCCACCCAATTACAGAAAACCCAACCAGGTAGTGAAGCCTGGCAGTGTGGTATAAATACCTGCCAGGCCAAGATCAACCCTCATCCTCATTTTTAAATAAAAGTTATGAGATATTGGTTTCCCCAACTATTGCCGTATTTCATTCTTGCCATCTTCCAGTTAACCCCAAGATTGTCTGCCCCCTGCCAGACCTCCAGCTACATACCGCCTGCCAGGTGCCCCCTTTGGTCTTGTCCATTTCACAGAGTACCCCTTGAAGCCTGAGTACAAGGACTACACCGCCGACAACATACTAGCCCGGGATCCCTTGGCCAGAACTACCGAGTTAACCAGATACAACCAAGAAGGCCCTTGGTATGTTACCAAACCCCACTTGTTCAGAGATAAATACAACTTCCTTCCTGCCTACCAAATGTACATTGAACCACCCATCACCCCCAAACCAATGCCTGCCTCCACCACCAAGCTCCCATAGGACCATACCAACAAGCTTTTTGGAATTGTATATATTACTCTCACGGGAGTAAAAGATACTATTGTCTCAGCCGCAGGTCCGTGGTTGTGGATGGGCAAGTCAATGTCCTACCTCATTAAGTTAGCACCAATCCTTTGTTGGGCTCTGCCCACCCAGTCTGCAACCTACCAGTTCCCAAACACTAGAAGCCAGCCAATCAGGGTTGGTTCCCTGACAAGGGAAATAAGTTAAGCCAACAAAATGACATAATTTAAGCAAGATTTTTTAGCAGCTCCACTATAAAAGAAGGCCAACTTTGGCAAAGTTGTCACCTTCACTAATCCAATAAGCAAAAGATGCAGCTTAACAATTTTAACTTACAGAATGGTAAGCTTAGGACCCCAAAACTTCACATATTAATAATAAAACTACTCACTACAGTATGTAGTACTTAGTTTTTAAAAGTTATAAAATATAACTTTATGATGGCCCAACGCCCCAAATAGCATAATTTCAGACTAGATTTTGAACCTGATCTTATTTTTATTTAATATTTATATGTTTTTTACATAGTGATTCACCTCAATAATGCTGACTGTCTACAAGTTGACTGTCAGAGTTAACACAGTATTTAGGCCAACTGTCTAGAATTAAAATTTTAATACATGTCAACACTTAAAATGTCTTCACTAAGCATTTAAATGTAGTTTTTTCCAACTTTTTCTTAACAAAAAGCCTCAATACTGCATATATTAATAACATTGAAGGTTTTTTTGCATATTCTATATAATAATCATCCACAACTTGATATATTTTCAGCTTTAACTTTTATTTTTTTATATTTTATTCACAGTTATTTCTCTAACCCCCTTTTCTTTATAGGATAAATAAAAGAAACCCCAGCTTAATAAGAAAAAGCCCAATAAAAAACTGCTAAGGACACTGTTAAGTCTAAGGCTTTTTTCTTCTACAAAAAAGCTCTTAAGAGACAGCTTAAAAAAGATGAAAAAAAGAAAACCCCCACACCTTCGCCTTCAGAGAAGGACTATGATGATGAGTTCACCTCCCATAGCTGGTATGTGTCACGGCCCATACCAGAGTCCAACTGGACTCCCACAGGGGAGGAAAGCCGGGCCTGGAAGGCCATGTACACAATGGGCGTTATTTGTACCAGGTAGTTAACTGCAGTAGTTAGGGGGCGCCAACTCCCAGTATGGGGCACAACTTGTCAGCCAGCCCCAATACTGTGATATAGACAAACCCCAACTTACTGAAGTCCTGGGCAGGAGGCGTGTTGGGAAGGGGAGGAGCAGTAGGGATCTCCTTCATAGTAGGCAGCAGATCCAGATGGCGGGGGTGAAAGTACTCTAAGTCAAGAGTGCAGGGTGGTTTGACTGGAGCAGCAGGAGTGTAACCAGGAGGATATGGATAGGCAAGTTTATAATGTGTTGTGGATTCCAAACTAGATGCAAAAAAGGACAATTAAATTTGAGCAAAAATAGACAATTCCTGCAATAAGATAATGATTTCTGGGAATAAACTTGCTTTATTAAGATTTCAACAGTGAGGAGGGCTTCTCCCCCTCACTACTTATACTTACTGGAGATTATGTGGCCTTTTGTGCCACCAGAGAACTGATGGCATCAATTTGAATTGAATTTATGATTTTTACTTTAATTTGCGTACTTGGGCAAAGGGGTGAGAGCTCAATGGCTGCTATAACCTGATCCTTTCTTGAACTGCAGCATGCCAAGGTACCACAGTTATTTATAGAACCCGCATGTGATTGAGTGCCCAATTGTGCAATTGAACAATCGCGCTCCCAATGTACCATTTCCTGATAGGTGAGTGGCCCAAATTCAATAATATGCTTGAATCCAGGGATTCAAGGCTTGTGTGCCTCTCAAATCCCAGGCCTTTCACTAGTCAAAATGGGGGGGGGGGTTTCTTGCCCTGGAAGATACTTTGTGTGGGTTCCCATACTGTGGGTTTTCTCAACTCTAGGGAGGCCAGCTGACTGTCCAGGGCAATCTGGGCCCTGAAAGTATGAGTCTAGAGAGATGAAAATCCCATCAACAACAAGAAAAGAAAGGCAAGCTTCAAGTCTTCTCCTGAGCCCTCCCCTGATGAAAATGAAGAGATGAGCAACATGAGTACTTTCCTGGTTTTCAAAACACACCTCCTGGGCCATGGGATGCAATAAAAACCCACAATATTTGAAATTTTAAGGGCTTCTTCAGGATCCCAAAGAGATCCCCAAAATTCTTTCCATTAATGTCAGTCAAAGGTGGCCCAAGCATGGTAAGTGATGGCTATGTGTTTAACTTTAATAATCAGAAGGAAGGAAGGAAGGAAGCAAGAGCAAATATTTCACATGTGAAGACAGAAGCTATCCAGCACACCTAAACACCCAAGGTTGGGACAAAGCTACCTTGGAAAAGGGGGAACATACCTGCATGCCTCCCACAACTTTGATCAAGAAGCTGCTCAAAAAGTACCTATTCCAAATGTTCCCATTATCAAAAGACATTAAAGCAACTCACCTGGCAGTAAATACCATCAAACACTTGAGCAAAGATAACCTTAAAATTGTTCCTGATTGTGAACAACTTGTTAAGTATATTTGTGATAGACACCGAGAGCTAAAACCAATTGGAAAAAGTGCAACCCAACTAAAAGACCTGGTACTTACTCCTGAGTTTCAGATGACCCAATATAATTAACAGTTCCTTCTTCATGATGATGGACCTGGTTCAAAAGAAAGGATAATATGCTATGCCACGTATAAGAATCTAGAGCAACTGGGTGCCACTGAGACTTGGCTCTGTGATGGGTCATTCACAACATGTCCCAAGTTATTCTATCAGCTGTTGGTAGTGCATGCTCAACTTGATGATAAATTCCTCTCCTTTGCATATTTTCTTCTTTCTGGAGCCTCTGAGGAGATTTACATAATAGCATTCAAGATTCTACAGGAGGGCCTTAAAGCTATTCCCACTGATACTGGAAAGAATCCTGGTCCGTCAACAAGGGCCAATACTGATGACACTGATAAAGATGAAGTCACCCTAGCTGCTGAAGAGAAGGAACAAGATAGAGCCCTTGGCCCAAAAATAATTATCATGGATTATGAGACAGCCCAATACAATGTATTTGTAATAACCTTCAATGGTGAGGTACAAGGGTGTTTCTTTCATTACCAACAGGCTATTAATAGACGCCTTAAGGGCAAGACCCTCCTCAGCTCTCTCTCACAACAAGATACAGCTGGTAAATTCAAGTTTATGATCCAGAAGTTTGTTGCTCTTGCATTTATTAAGCCTGAGCATGTTGGTCAAGGATTTGAGCTTCTCTGTAATGACACTTATTCCTTAAGCCATGAAGCTGAGTTCCAACCCTTCTTTAACTACTATGAGCCACAGTGGGTAGGATAGAAGGTAATCAGAAGCAGGGGCAAGCCAGAAGCAAAGACAAGTTGAAATTGATATCAAGTCTGTTCTCAAGGATGAAACAAAGACAGCATTGTGCCTGGAAAACTGGCATAAACATCTAAAGTCCTCCTATGGGGTGAATGCCAGATACAAACCCTTTTTTGAGCACCTTAAGGCTGAACAGGGGAAAACTGTCTCCTCCCTTTGAGATATGAAAGTAAGTGCTCTAAAGAGTAGAGAACAGTGCAAGGCTAGCATCTAAAAGGAGCAAATAAAGTCAGCTGTCAAGAATAAGTACAAGCTATCTGAACTTGGGGAGCAGATAGGAAAGATTTCCACTGTACTCTCTTGCAACAAAACTCCAAATTAGCTTATAATGAACATCTTTTTGGCTCTTTTTGATATTTTATTATATAATTTTAATATAAAAACTAATATTATCATTTAGAAAGATAATTTAATTTAAAATGTTAGAAAGAATTAATAGTTTTTATAAAAGATTTTTATGCTAGAGTCTGGATTATTTAGCTTAAATAGTTGTTTTTGCACTAAAGTATACATAATTTTGGGTTGCCATTTTATCAACTATTATTAAAATAAGTGTTTATCTTTAGTTTCTTTTTCTAATATATTTTATTTTTATCAAGCTTTTGTTTGAAAAATAATTTAAGAACTTTTTATATGGTAAATAAAATAATTTCATAAGAAAAAACAGTTAATTCATAGTAAACTATTTTTAAAGTAGATTTATATTGAATTTTTAATTACTGTGGATTGTTTTTATTTTTACTTTAGGATTTAAAATGATCATATTACCCTAAAAACTAATTGAAGCTTAATTTTTACTAGGTAAAATGTTCAGCATTTGATTTTTGCTTGTTAAACAAGTGTCAACTTCCAGTAGGCTACATGATAGTATACTTTATCTAGACTTTTCTAATGTGTCAACCTGGGTATAAAATTAATTTTAACAGTCAACATTCAGTCAACATTTAGATAGTTTAAATTCCAACTGTTTCCCATTAAAAGTAAATTTAGATAATTTCAGATTGAGTCTGAGCCTTTGATTATGACATGAACCCAATCCCAGCACTTAACTATATATCTCAGCATCTAGAGCAGCTAGAGCTATCATTTTTGGTGTAGTGTAGGATCAGAAACAGCAATTGTGAAAACACAGTGGCACAATACCATTTTTTTTGGATGTTTTGGATTGGGTCACAAAACAATTTGGGTGGATTTATGCCGCAACTTTTAGATTAGGTCACAATTTGTACCTCACTCCATTGTGTAGATCACAAAATATAAAAGGAGGGTGGTTTTCAAATATTAAACAGATGATTTCATTTTGTGAAGGGGAACATGATGTAAAATTAGAATGGTTCTCAAGGGTGAAACAGATGGTGTCATTTTTTGCAAGGCACAGGATGTAAAATTAGAGCAGGTTCAGTTGTGGGACTGTGAATGTCAGGGACCCACTTGAGAGGGAACAAGTTCCCAATCTGATGAGCCAAGGCCCCTAAGTTGAGCCCTTCATTAACCAAACTGATAGGAACCTTAACCATAGCCAGGTGACCAAAGTGCCTTAGAAATGTGAACCTACCCATCATTGAACTGAATCTACCCAGAAATTAATAACCCACCAGATAAGATAGCAGGTAAAAGAAGTCATTTGGTCTCACCAAGGAAAGTTCAACTGATGGAGGTGAATTTGTGGACTAGCTGTGCCAGAAATTTCTTCCCCAGTGACCTGAGGGGTATTTGAACCAGCCATTTTCCATGAACTCCTTCTTAGGGGAATCATCAGGAGAAGAATTGTGCCAGTCTGTGGTGGGAGTTGGATCTTCAAGGGCCAGTACCATAGAAAGGAAAAGAACTAGAAACCAGAACAGGAATTGACTTCCTTTCATGGTTTCAAAAAAGGAGAGTAAGAGATAGGTGTAAAAAAGCTTAATATATGGGAAATATATTTATTGTTGGAACAAGTAAGAATAATAAGGAATGTTCACTTAAATACCCTCAAAATAGAGGCTGGAACATTTAAGTGGTTATTGGATAATAAGAGAGATTTACATGAAATTGATGATTAAGAATAATACCTGTTTTATGTGCTAATAAAGCTCAAGCTTAATAATATACATGGTAATATAGTGTGTTTAGAGGAGCCAAGAATAAGCCACAATGTTGATCATACTTAAGCAGTTATTGTGCAGAATATCACTAAAATCAAGTACAGAGCTTGAACTAAAGATAGGTAAAGCGGATCCCAGAGCGTCAGGCATAGTTTGTTTAGCCAATCAGAATTGCAGCAGTAAGTGCCGTTGCTTATTAACCTACTAACCTTTTCAAAGTTGTTTTTAGTTTGAAAGAAAACCCCAAATTAATTGGTTTATAATAAATAGGTAATGTATGTGTACTGGTTGAGTTTTGACTAACATTAACCTTGTTCTTAGGGGTTTGGGTTCAATCCCTTTCTGGTTCAGCCACAGAGTTGTAATTGGTGTCTAAAACTTGATTACTGGTTTCCTTTTGTTTTTGGTATTTGATACAAAGGTCCCATATAATTGATGTAGTAAGGGAAGAATTCACTGATAGTGAAGAATTGTTGACCAGGGATTGGGGAAAGCCTAATTCATTAGGTGGCAATTAATGAAAAATTGATAAGGACCAATCATTTACCCTTTCATAAATTAGTGTCATTAAAATTACATTAACAAATGTACACTTAGGGGCCCATGATGTTTACATCAACAATTAATCATGCCACATTGTTGCCACCCTAAATAATCAAGCGCCAGACACTAGCAGCATCAAAAATATGTGCCACAACACCAGCATTAATTATTCTTGGTGCCAGAGAGCCACTTCAGTTTACATCAAAGCACCAGGACAGCAGAACAATTAATTGCGGGCGCCAGAGCGCCACAATAATTAACGTCAAGCGCCAAGACACCAGCTTCAAGGTGGAATAATGCCAAGGCGCTAGGCCTGATTTGAATGGTTTATTTGACTCCCAATTAAGATTAAATATAGAAGTGATTATACCCCTAAAAAAGATCACTGATTAATGTGCTAACAGAGGGTGTCCTTGTACTAGGCATTGCAGGATTATTCCCTAAAATAGAAAGTTGTCCCTTTTCTCACCTGCATAACCAAGGCTCTACAGTGCGCTGGAATGTCCTAGAAGACATTACCAGTAACTAATGATTAGTAATATGAGAATACCCCTATATAAGGCATTGGTAGTAAACGCTAGGGGGCAGATTTTACCTACTTGTATAGGATCAAATAAAAATATTCATTATAAATCAATTAGCCAAATGTCTTTCAAATCCTCACATTCAAAGGCGTTTTCTGAGTGTGTGCCCATGCCTCCTAAATCTTCTGTTGGATCTTCCAGTGTACGCCAATTTTCAACAGGGACTTTATTTTTTAAATTTAATTTATTAAAGCTTTACCTTCCATTACCTCACAATGATAGATTTGATTGTACCACAGTTTACTTTAGATAATTATATTAAAACACCAATAAAAACATCTATAAATATTTACTTCAATTGAAAGGAACAGCTTGTATGCTTATGATTAGACACAACACAAAACCACATGAGATTGTGCATGGTCACATCACAATTCATGCAGATTTGTTTTGTGACTTTAGGAGCAGGGCAAAAAATGTGGCAGTTGAAATTTTGTACTTCTCCCTAAACACACAATAAAAATCTGCATGAATTGTGATGTGACATGAAGGTAACAAAATCAATTTTGCTCAACTGACAAAGTCACAAAACCAATTTTGTAGATTTTGGTGCCCACCTCAACCCTAGTTTGATGTCATTTTGATCAGAATCATCTGAAAATTTGATCTACATCCTCTAAATTTCCTGAAAATTATTATATTTAAGCATAATTTTATTAAGGCCAGTTTACTCCACTGATGTACTTTTGGGATGAAGCTGTGGCAAGCAAGGTTTACTCTGAAACAATATGCAGCCACTTGGATCAGCTGATACATCCAAGTAGAATATTCTATTATTTCACTTTGGAATAGATAAATTTGAAATTTCCAAGAAAACTATCCTGTACTTAAACTAAAATTCATATATCTTTTTTAACTAAATATATTTCAAACTGATTGAAATCTCTTTTCATTGGTCAACTTAATCATCAGCAGAGTTTAAACATCCAATTATATGAAAGCATCTCAAACAATTGCTACTTTGTTTCTAATTTTAATTCACCCATTCTAGAGCCAGGTAATCTTTGTAGTTAATCTACTTCAATGTGGTTGAATGGGGTTAGACATAAATTTTAAAAACCAAGTAATTAAATAAAAATTGTCAGGGATCCAACTTTGGGCAGCCAGCCTGTTGTTTTCTGGGAACGCACAGGCCGTGGGTTTAGTGGGCAGGACCCACCACAAGATTGGAGCTAACTTTATAAGGTAGGACATAGACATCCTCACCCAGGACCACAGGCTGGCAATCAGGATTGTTGTATCAATTACCCCAGTGAGGTTAATATACACAATCTCAAGTAACCTGCTTTTGTGGTCAGTTGGTAGGTCAGGAGAGGAGGCAGGCATTGGCTTGGGGGTCACAGGGGGCTCCATATCAAGTTTATAGGCGGGTAAGAAGTTGCACTTGCCTTTAAAAAGTTTGGGTTCTGATAGGATCCAAATTCCTTGACGGTTGTATCTAGTTGCAGATTTTATGTGGGCCAAGGGATACAGTTTGATAATCTTATCTGGGGTATAGTCCTTATACTCAGTCTTTAATGGGTACTCTGTGAAATGAACAGGGCCAAAGGAAACACCTGGAGGACAGGAATCTGTGGGAAGCTGTGGGAAGAAGGGCAGGAGGGCCAGATGATCTGATGCTGAATTGATAGATGACAAAGATAAAATAAGGCAGTAGCTGTTTAAGCCAAAATAACATAACCTTTATTCAAAAATGGTAATAAGTTTGGATCACGGGGTCTATAGGTCTATATAGTGCCTTGCCTCCAAACTTAAAATTTTCTAAGAGGGCTTCATCAAAATATTGGGAAATGTGGGGCCAGGTGGCCAGGTACAGAGGCATCAAAATAGCACCTTGACTGGGTGTTCTCTCATTGGTTAGAATCCCCAAATTTGTTACCTTATTCTCTTGTTTCTGGGTTGTGGTCATGGGCTTGGTCCTGAAGCCCATGTTTTCCTCTGGCAACTGAACTCAATTGGTTTCCAGTGAGGGCTTCAAGTTCATGAAGTTTACAGAGGGACTTTCCTTGCCTCCATTAGGAAAGTTGATAAGTCCCTCTTTGGGTCCCAACACTCTCAAGTCTGTTCTGGTATTCTCACTTTGGGACTTAGCTGGGGCTTCAGCTTGCAGGGGCTCAATCTCAGAAAAACATGGATGGGCAGCCCTTTGGTCCGCAGGGCTGGCGGCCTGCAAGCATCCAGGGTTGGGGTTCAAATTTTGTTCATGGGCCTTATTTTCCAAAGGCAGATAATTATCAATCCTGACACAAATTCATTAAAGTGCAAGTGGCTTATACCCTCATTTTACATCATTTAGATCACTGTTGAGTATATACTTCTGGGAATTATATAAAGCAAAATAAAGGGGGAAATTAAGAAGAGAATGATACGTTATTGATATGAGTTTAGAGGATTATATACTATCATGGGAAGCCACATATTGTCCATTTACATTATGGCAGTCATGGGGCTTATCCCAGGTAATGTTCCTCTTGTTCACAAGGCTTTTTAAGTTGTGTTCTGCTTAGGACTTGGAAGTTTTAATCCCTGTTTTATATGGGCAATTTATAAGAGTGCCACCAATTTAATGGTTGGTCAGTGAACCATTTGGGGAATCACTCAGTGAATTACTTGGGGGATTCCCCAAGAGGGAGTAATCCAAGATGCTGCGACATCTCTCCCTAGGGTGCTAGAAGGTGGAGCCTTAGGAATTTTCTTTAGAGTGTCATGGAATCAGGCTTGTTATTGATCCAGTTTTGTGTTGGGGGCAGGGAGTCTGTGAGTTGAGACTGTGCTGTCCTTGCCTTACATGGGCAGAGTTGGTCATAATGCACGTGTTTTAATTAGGTACAAGAACCTATTCCTTTGATGAGGTAGGTGTTGTTTGGTTTGACTTAAATGAAAATCCCTGGTCCTCATAACCCTGGTTCCAGTTTGTGCATATTATGGTTAAAAGCCCAGACCTTGTCTCCAACTTAGGAGTACTCCTATTGTAGCAGGATTGCTTCTCTATCAACCCTTTCTTATTCCTTTTCCTCTTGGTCCTTCCTTGCGCGCTGTACTTCAGTGTCACTGTTTTCTGGTATTTTCTTAGCCAGAAGTAATTTTGGTCCTGATTTAGTGCTAACAATGGCGGGTTTATGACCATAGAAAAGCTTGTGCAAGCTTTTGTCTTTATTGCAATTAACTTGTGTTCTGCACACCATAAGTGCAGTTGGCAGCATGTCAACCCAGCTCTCAGATTGTTGGCAGATAACTTACTGAGGGTCTCTACAAGACAAAAGTTTAGTCTTTCAACTCTTCTGTTGGCTTGTGGGTGATAGGGACTAACAATGGTACGTTTTATTCCATTTTTGGCAAGGTAGATATTGGTATCAATAGCTTTGGGTTTGGTTACTCCATCTGTGATTAGGAGTTCAGGTTTCCCAAACTTACATATGATTTCCTTGCCAATAAATTTTCTTATATTGTTTTTTTGTGTTTTTTATGGCTTGTGCCACAGGCCACTTAGTTACATAGTTGATGGCTGTAATAATTCACTTTTATCCTTTGTTGTTGCCAGACATTGGTCCCACAATATCCAGTGACCACACATTGAAAGGCTGTATTATTGACACTGGTATTACTGACTTAGGGGTGCCTTGGAGCGGGCGTACTTTTCACAGACTTCACATTGGTCTAGTACTTCCTTGATATTGTCCAGCATTTTGGACCACCAGTAGTGGGTCTTGAGGTATTCATGCATGTTCCTGCTACGGGTGTGTCCCAGATCTCTTTAGTATTGGAGGATTGTGTCAATCTTTTGTGTTGACAGGACATAGGGTACAGTATCATCACTTGGAAGTATTTGGTGTAGTGTGCTGTATACGTTTTTGGACAGGTGTTTTTTGGGGGACTTTCTCTTGAATTTCCATTGGTGTGCAAGGTGGGAACCATTCTTGGAGATTCCCCATGATAAGCATGGTCCAGTCAGGGTCCCCATCAGCGCATAGAACATGTTTACTGTATAGCCTTGAAAGGGCATCTGTGGTAAGCATTTCCTTGCCTGGCTTGTATTTGATTTGCATGGGGTAGTCTGCATGAGACTCATACATTCAGCTTGTTGCCTAGGTAAGTGCTTTTAAGTATTGAAGAATACCAATAACTTGTGGTTGATTAGCACTTTAAATATCTTTTCACCTTCCAGACAGCATTGCCACTTCATTAAACAGTGAACAATAATTATCAGTTCCTTCTCATGTATTGGGTATCTTTTCTCACTGCCAGATAGCTTTTTTGATTCATATGGTACAGGGAGAAAGTCCTTTTCTGAAGTTTGATTTGAGTTACCCCAAGAGCTTTAAGTTGAGGTGCCCTAAAAATTGCACTAAATCAATGTCATCTATAAAGTGAAGTTACGCCCCTCAACTGTGTCTCAACCTATTGCTAGGCATTGTCACTGTTGAGTTGAGACCATATAATGATATATTCCCTCTCAGGACTTTTTGGCTTATCTCAGACCTTTCCTTGGGATAGTTATAGAGAATATACTCCCTTAGTGTGCCCAAACATATAGGCTCACAAGTGTCCTAAAAAATGGGAGCTCTGTTGAAAAGAAGAAGCATTTCAAGGGATTGGATAAGAGTTGGTTATCTTAAAGGGTGTGGAGGACCAGGTGGACGTCTTTCCTATGCTGTTCCTTAGTCAATCTGTATATTATTATGTTATCAAGGTAGACAATAGCCCCTTTTCTAATTTGATCTTTAAATCATTCATTCATAAAGGTCATAAAGGTACTTGGGGCATTTTTCATTCCAAAGTTGAGGACAACACATTCAAACAAGCCATATTTAGTTCTGAATACTGTTTTGGGTATAACCTCTGTCTTAACGCAGATTTGGTGATATCCTGCTGTTAAGCCAATTTTTGTGAAGAATTGGGACCCCCCAGGGTGTCAAAAAGGTCATCAATCAGGGGCAGGGGATACCTGTTATTAATTGCAACCTTTTTAAACGCCCTGTAGTCTGTGACCGGGAAGAGTCCTCCATCTTTCTTTGCTATAAAAAAAGACAGCTGTACCAAAAGGAGATTTAGAGGGGTGTATGAGCCCTTTTCCAAGGGCTTTTTCTAGGTAGGCCTATAGTGTGTTTTCCTCTTGTGGTGTTAGGCAGTAGTGGACGTGCCTTTGGCACACTCTGTTTGAGGTTGATTTCATGCTGGATGTCCTGGTTGGGTGGTAGAACTGGTAACTTTTCTTGGAAAATGAGAGGGAATTCTTGAATTAGCTGTTTTTAGATTGGGTCTTGTTTGTGTGAGGTCTCTACATTTTTAAAGTGGATAATCCTGTACATGCAAGTGTTCCAATTAATTTTAATAGTGGCTTTTTCTTTTTCTGTTTCCATGATTTTTAAAAACACATGGTCTATCATTAGTGTGTCAAGGTGAGCTGGGTACACATTATGGTGCACCTCTCCACATTGTATGGTGAGGGTAGTGCTATCCCAGTCAATGTGAGGTTTGGTCTTTTTCATCCAATCCAGACCAAGTACTACATTATACTTAGGAATTGATATGATTGGGACACTAAGTTTAGTTTGTATGTCTTTTATTTGGGTGCAGAAAGGTTTTAATTCTCTGGTGATTGGTGTGCTCCTATTATCTGCCATGGTAACTCTCTTGATATTGCTTTGGGCCATGGGTAGTTTCACAAGGTTGGCAAATTTATTGTCAAAGAGTGATTGGTCTGCTCCAGTGTTGAATAGTGTTATGCCCTGATATCTGCAAAAGCAGAAAGTATAAGTGAGGAGTTTATTTCCAGTTTGGGCGGCAAAAATTAGAGGGTTGCTGGAGGAGACATGAATCATGATGATTGAATCTACATCATGATCCCTGTAAAGGTCTAGCAATATGGGGAAAAGCTAATTACCTAAGCACTCACCTGCTCTTTCCCCTCTTTGGGTAAGGTCTTAGTGCTCATCTAGATAGCCTATGTACTATGGTTTCCCCTCAGGGGTTAGGATTTCAAACATAAAGTCAGGGCTAGAAGATGTATTATTGATTAAAGCAAGGCCACCAAGAATTCCAGCCTTAAGACCATCCTCAAGTAACTCAAGCTTATCAGACAGAAAAAGGACAAGACAAGTAAACAAGATATAATTTGATCAAAGAGATTTTAATAAACCATATTTATTTGAGGAGCCAAGAAAGAGAATGTTGGAATGTGGAAGTGGAGAGAGAATAGGAGAATTTATACACTTAGTGTTTAAAGTTTGAGAGAGAGCAGGGGTAATTAAGAGGAAATTGTGTCAGAAGGCAAGTATCACATTTGTAAATAGTGCAAATTATAGTTAAGTTCAAAGCCTTTTGTTTCAGGATTTTAGAAATGTGTTTAAGCATTGAGATTAATTCACTAGATCATGAGATACAAAACAAACAGGCAGAGATCTTCATGAATATAAAAAAACAGGTTTTTACATGAATTAGGGGTGTGACACTCCACATGTTTGGTGGTTTGCAGGCGGGTCTAATGTTGGCCAAGTAAAAGTTTGGTTGTTTGTTGAAGGTAGAGGCCTAGTAGGGAATGCATGGCTACTAGGGAAGGTAAGGCCTAGCTAGTAGGTGTAAAGACTACTAGGGTGTGGCCTGGTGGTGGTAAGATACCAGAGGCAGATGTTGCCTCCACCCAGCAGAAGATATTGGCTGCTTTGGGTTATAGTTCTTCACCTACCAGGGAAGTGTGGCTGCTTGGAAGAGTGAAGACTGAGATAGCTAAGCAGGGAACTTTGTCTGTCTGGGGGGGGGAGTAGTCCAGCCTGATGGATAGCATGTGCTGCCCGGGGGGGGGGTTTGCCCGGGGGGGCGGGGGGGGGGGGGGGGGGGGGGGGGGGGGGGGGTGGGCCCCGGGGGGGGGGTTTTGAACCCCTAGTGGGTAAAGCGGGCTGCCAGGGAGGGGAAGAGCTTTGAGGGCTCTACATACCCTAATACGCTTACAGGAGGTCTGTGAGCAAGCATCTTACCTAACAGACTGGTAGGGTGTCCTCATTTATGCCCCCATGGGAGCTTTTGGGGAGAATCCAGAGTGATCATTGGAGGGCATAGATTTTCTTGGAGGTGTCATCAAGGCGGTTTGCTCGGGAAATCAGCTGCAGAACTTGGTGTGATCAGGCCTCTGGGAAGTGAAGCTGATTACTTTTCAACTGAAAACCCAAATTTAATCACCTAGGTGAGTAAAAACAACGCATATACATTAATCTATGGTTGAATGGCCTAAGTGGATTGCCACTTGTAAGGGCCCAGTCAAACGCCAATTCAATATAGACTCATGCCTGGGTCTACAGGTTCTGGTAATGGGGACTGAGATAAAGAACCAAGGTGGTTCACGGAATCAGAAGAGAAGTCTAGTAAGAAGGACTGTTTGATCACAGTGAAGACTAGTTGAGGGACTGTTGGTTCATATTGAAGTTTGGAACCAAAAATAGTTCATTGTGCAGGTGGAACCAAGGTGGTTCCTAGTGAGGATAAGTTGAAGGGCTCAGAGATTATGATGCAGGAGTAGCTGGTCATGATAAAGGAGTAGCCAGAGGACTGATAAGCTGTTGAAAGACTGGAAAAGCTGTTTGTTGTCTAAGATGAATTGATTGCTGGTTAAGCTGAAGAGCTGGAAGATGTGATTGAAGATCATGCTGAGGGTTAGCTGATCATGATACAGGAGCTGGCTGAAAGATCAGAAGATAATGATGAAGAACTAGTGGTCCAGAGAAATGAGCCAAGATTTTTCAAAATTGATTTGCCAAGGTGGGAAAATGTGGAATGTTTTATCTTGATTTAATAGTAAAATCAATAAGGAATGTGAATAGAAGTGTGGGTAAGAGATTTATTTATTAATTTCCTAGGATAGATGAAGGTATGTTGCTATGAGAGCTGGATACAAAGTTGTTTTGGTGGGACATTTTCCTTGTATTTTACAATATTTGTAAATATATGGGTAAAACGTTGGAGAGGTCCAAAAAGAACAATTTAAATAGTATCCTACTATTTAAATTGCTTTAGGTTGAATTCAGGGAAGACTGGTGCTGGAAAACTGGACCGGTTGAGACTTTTGTGCACAAAGAGTTGTCAATTTGAGCAGTTTGAGTGGTGTAAATTGTTTTCCTAGTTGGATCCTGCAGTGGAACTTCAGAAATGATTCAGTTTTGCACTCTGCATTCATTGGTTGAGTTCTGGCAGGTTTCCCGATGAAAATGATTGGTTGGAAGCCAAAAGCTTAAAGTATAAGCAAGGAAATAGTGGATTAATACTTTAATCTTTTGAGAAAGTAAGTATTTAAGCTTAAGTCATTATAGGATAAAGGTGAGCAACAATGGTTTAAGCTTTTGAAGAAAGCCATTTTAAAGGCAGAACTGTTGGGAAAAGGACACTATAAGAAGGAAGCTAGCTGGAAAGTTACAGGGTCTTACCAAGTCTTTTATGGAGTCTTTCCCAGGCCTTTTAAGTTTCTGCCAGGAGGTTTTTGGAAGCCTTTTGATTGCCAGCAGGAGCTTGGTTGGACTAATACAAGTGGAATACCAAGGCCACTGGAGTTATAAAGAGAGCTGAAGCTCAAGATAACAGAGCAGGAGCCCAAGAATAAGGAGCTGGATCCTAAGCATGGCGCAGGAGTCCAAGTTTAAGGAGCAGTAAGTTCAAGTCTAAGGAGCAGAAGTCCAAGAATAAGGTGAGGTGTATAAGACCAATATAAGGAGTCCAAGATATTGTTGGAGGACTCCAAGTATCAGCAAACACATATTGTTTCCCCAACCCACCAGGCTATATACTAGAAGGTTTATAAGGGGATCTTCCTTCTGAGAGTGAATAAAAGCCCATTTTGACCCCTATACATATTTCTGAGATACATTTTCCCTTACTAGAGAATGACATCCCCTTCCAGCTGGTCCCTGGCTATGACCCAGGACACACTTTGGGGACTGGTGGACAGGAACCCCACAGGGGGACTCAGAATTGTATAATTAAATCAAAATTGTTATAAAAGCTACTTTAAAGAAGCTTTGAAACTCATTTTAACAGTTTAAACACATCAATTAAGCTTAGAACAAAAGTCAGTTTCATGTCAGGAGGATCCTGACACACAGTTGGCTTTCTTGTTAGTAAAGTATTCTTTCTTGTTGAGGGACTCTTTTTTCTTATTAATCATGTGCAGGTTGTCAAATTTCTGGGCAGCTTGTTTTCCCTTCAAGAATAATTCTTGGATGGTTTTGAATCTTCTCATGTTGAATTAATGCCTGATGTGGGTTGGGAGTCAATTGTAAAAATGCAGACATATTGTGGGACCATCAAAGTCCAATTTTTGGGGGTGCTATAATGTGAATATCTTTTTATGAAAATACATGGTTGCTATAGTTACAGCCATCTTTAAATTTCTGAGCTCTATCATTATCACAATATCTGAGCCTTTGATAGCAACTTTCTCAAGGAAAGCTTTCTTGAATTTTTCCCAATTTTGCTTTGGTTCAGGCTCTTTTCAAACCAATCACTCATAAATTTAAAGAATATCCCTAAAACTCAAAGGGCAATTTTACCAGCCCAGATTTTCTGAAGGTAGCCAACTTGTGTGAATTTGATTTGGGTGCTTTGAATCCAGAGGGTACATTTTATTGACATAGTCCTGCAAACGTTCCCAATCTCAGCCAAACAGAGGCACTGGAATACAATGTTTGGTACCTTGGGGACAGCTTGAGTTGGTGGCAGGTTTAGGACTCTATGAGTGCTGAGGATGTTTTTATTGTTTTCTGGGTACAAGAATATTGTTAAAGAAAGTATTTTCTGTGTGAATGTACTGTCCTTCTTTGTATCTACTCCAATCAGTAGGTGTCAGAAATATTCCTGGCATTGGGAAAAACCACTAAGACTTTCTACATGTCCAATAAAGAAAAGCATTCCAACTATTGGTAGCAGTTTCTTCTGATTGGGGAAAATTTCACAAAAAACAGAAGTTTCAAACAAATTAAAATCTAAAATGGCCCCTTTTATACCGCCGCCAGCCAACTGCCCCAGCCTCCTATCAGCCAACTTGATAGCCAGCCATTGTACACCTGCCATTAACCAATCTGCTGGCCCGCCCCTTTCAACCTGGGGCCCACTGTTGTGCCAGCAGTACCTGGGCTAACCCTGGGATACCATAATTAGGACTTTCAAAGGGGAATATTTCTCAAGTTGTCCCTTTTTAAAGGGTGCTGCCAAATCAGGCAATCATCTCAAAATAGCAACTTCAGGGTACCTCCATATGGCAATAAATGATGATCTAAATTCAGTAACTGAATTTGGGTACATCAAAAAGGTCCAACCCATGCTATTACAATTTGGATGCTAGCCAAAACTTAGTATATGAAGACTGCCAGTGACAACACAGAAAGAAAATCCCATCTGAAACCAAGCTACTGGGGACTCCAGTCCATTTCTTTAATATATTTCTGCCCTACAGGAAACCCACTATATAATAAATATTCATTCTTTGGTGATAGGTTGTGCTATCATTGAGCAACTTACCCCTCAATAGTATCACATAAATCAATCAATATTCACTACTAAAAGTAAAGACAGAAAGCTTTGCCATCCCTTACCAGGAACAGAAGATGAACCATCTCATCTTCTCTGCTGTTATTATAGCTTGCCTAGGGATTGGGGGCACCAAATAACCTTTGAACCTTTTGGACCTATATAATATACTACAAAAGAGAATTACTATAAGGATCCAGCACAGCTTAGCTCTTCTCACATAAACTCTTGGCCCCAGTTGGTGTTTCCCCACTCTACAACATTCATAGCAGCTTATATTATCACCTACTATGCTATCACATGTTTTATCAGTAATTCCAGTAGATTTAACGTCCATGTAAAGGTATTTTGTTTGGTATTAACCATATATCTGTCATAAATCATATTTCTGACTACAACAATTTAGAAGATAGTTTTTTATGCTTCTTTAAAACCAGTGTCAAGGGTCTGATGTACAAGAATTCTGGCTACTGCCAACCTACTTAACATCCAGCCATTGCCTGATTTGATTCCCTTCCAATATACCATTTGGCATACCAAGAATGGCAACCAAGAAATATCACATGACAATCCAAGTATCCAGTGGCTTGAACCCATCCCACACATGACTAACCCCTAGGTTTGATCCAACTAAATCTCTGCCACAGCCCAATCTATATAAGTCTAAAATATTATCCAATAAAAGATACTTCTCTTTTCTCCTAATTCCATATTTGAAGCTTCCCCAAAAGACGCTCCTTATCACTGGTAGCAGCTACGTTTTTTGACCACACCCATTAAAGAGAAAATGACTGACCAAACCTGCCCACCTTTGCTCACGTACTCAACCAGGCCACATCCCAGGAGACCTGGAAAATATACTTCTGCGCCCACAACATTGACAAAGATATACCTAGTGGATGCACCATATTTGAAGGTCTGGTCATGCCCAAAGCATGCGCCAAGATAATTCAATACAGTTGCTCTCTTTAACCACATACAAACATACAACCATCTATCACAGGTGAAGTTACCAACACCAAATACATTGGTATCAACAAGTTCTTTGGTAAAAACAAAGAAATATCATCAACTTGCTGGACCACTCAGCCGCTAAACTTGGCACCAGCCGCATCCCCATGAGAAATGGGTCCAAGAAGCCAGCAAGTGCCTGTACAAGGCTGCAGCTAACTGGTTTGTCACCTGGGTTGGCTCACAAACTAAAAACCAGCTTGACAACTTGGAAGAGTTCAAATTGAACATCACTCACAATTTCTGTGTCACCAAATCCCTCCAAGACATTGCAATACAGCTCAGCAATCTTCCTCAAAAGACCACTATCACAGCTTACACCAATGAATTTGAAGAAATACGTTACAAAATCCAAGCCCCAGCACAAGCTGACAATGTAAATACCAGAGCCTCATTCATCAACAGAATGAAACCCCCTGCTACTGCCCTCATCTGCCCAGAGCTAACACCTCCATGCCTGCGCTCATTGCAGAAGCTAAGCGCGCAGAAAAACGTGCAAACATGGAATATGCTGCATGATACGGCAATCACTCCTCAAATGGTAATAGCAGAGAAAACTCTGATGGCAACAAGCGCCAAAACACCAATGATAGCAATGGCAACTCCAATTGCAACAATGGCAATCACAGCCAAAGCGCAAACCCTCCTGTCCTAAAAAAGAGGACACTGCCTAAGTAACAATGCTGAAAATGCAACCCACTATGAATCTGACCCCACATTTTCTGACCTCAAAGGTCTCAAAACAGAAGAACAGGGAAAAGAGTAGGGAGAACAGGCTTAAGTGTTCCTGTCTCCCCCCCAACTTGACAAGAAACTGTACCAAGGCACAAACTTTGCTGCTTGCATCTCACGTGTCCCACAATCCTCCATTTTTATGAACTTAAAAATTAAAGATTGCTCTAAAATCTTGTCTACCCATGTACTTATAAATCTCATAAACATAAAATTTTATTTGAACATGGTGCACAACACACCATGGTAAGCAAACCATTTTTAACCAAGTACAAAATACCAGTTACCAAATCCAACTTCAAGCACCCCAGAATGGCAGATAAATCAAAGGATCTACTTGACGGCAAAACAACTCCCTTCAGAATTGACCTCCAAAGCATTCAAACGTCCATCAAAGAACTTGTCATGAACAACATAAACTACAACATTGTAGCAGCCATGAACTGGTTCACCCAAGTGAACCCCAGTGTATGTTGGAAAACAAAAACCATGACAATAAAACACAATGGAGTTAATTTCAACATTCTCAAAGAACTTAACAACCTCATTCTAAGATACACAGTATTTGTCCAAGTCATAAATCAAGATTACTCTGAACATCTAGCCAAAGACAGTACCCTCCACATAATGAGGGACTCCAAATTTAATAATATACAAACACATAATATCTAATGCCCAGAACTTGTGGCACTTCTAAGAAAATACACTTATGTATTCAAAGAAGAACTCACAGAGTTACCCCCCAAACAAGAGGTCAAACATGGCATCAACCTATGTAAAGCCATGCCCTAACCTGCACCCCTCTACAGACTCTCTCCCATGGAGACCCAAACCCTCAAAACACACATTGAGGATAATCTAGCAAAAGGATTCATTTGCCCGTCTGAATCCCTGTGGGGGGCAGCAGTGTTCTTTGTAAAGAAAAAGGAAGGCACTCTGCGTCTAGTCACTGACTACAGAGCACTTAATGCAAGCACAGTAAATAATAAATACCCTCTCCTGCTTATAGAGGATCTGTTTGCAAGACTCTCCAGAGCCAAATTTTTCTCCAAAATTTACCTCACCTCAGGTTACAACCAAGTTGAAGTAAAGGAAAAGGACATACCAAAAACTGTGTTTTGTACGCAATTTGGATCCTTTGAGTGTAGGGTAATGAACTTTGGGATGACCAACACTCCCACAACGTTTTTCACCATGACAAACCAAGCACCAAACGGTCTCTCAAATACATTATGCTACCTCAACAATATCATCATATTCTCAAAACAAAAGAGGAACACCTCATGCATGTCTGCAAGACACTCAATCAACTTGAAAAGCATAAACTTTATGCAAAACCAAGTAAGTGCCAATTTATGGAAAGGGAACTCCTGTTCTTGGGCCACATTGTCTCTGACAGCAGCATAAAAGCAGATCCAGACAAAATAAAAGCCATAAATAACATGCAACACCTCACCTCTGTTAAACAAGTTAGATGTTTTCTCAGAATGATAGCTTACCTAAGGAAATACATCAAAGACTGTGGGAAACTAACTGCACCAATCAATGACTTAACCAAGAGTAATGCCAAAAAGAAATTCATCTGGACACTAGAATTCAACATGAACTTCCCATTATTAAAACAAGCTTTGATCAAAGCACCAATATTGCAATACCCTAATAACATTGGGTGCTACAAGCTCAAGTCAGATGCCAGCAACACTGCCATTGGCGCAGTCCTACGCATCTTCCAGCCAAGGCAGCAAGAATTCCTGCCAGTATGTTACAAAAATAGAAAACTAACTAAAACTGAGCAGAGATACCCAATACACAATAAGGAATTGCTAGCAGTATATCACGCATGCAAGAAATTGAGATGTTATCTGGAAGGAAATTTAATCTTCCAAGTACTAACTGACCATAAATCCTTAATATATTTCAAAACTCAGAACGCACTTGCACGGCAACAAGCCAAATGGATGTCCCTGCTGGAGTAGCTTAATTTGGACATCCAATAAAAAAAGGGGACAGAGCTGGTCACGGCTGATGCTCTCTCTAGACTATGTCAGCCTAGAGAGGATCATCCTGATCACTAGGACCCTGACTGGCCAAACCTATATAACACTGAGTATAAAACTAAAGGGAAAGACCCCTCAACACACCAACTGACCCAAAATACATTAGTAAGGAACAGAAAGTATTTCCATGTATCAAATGGCACTGTATACCAAATCATTAACAACAAACATGTCCCGTATATCCCACTTGCACAAAGAGTTGTCACCATATTAAGACATCACCACCTACTAGGATATACAAAGGCTAAAAAACTATAACTCACATTAAAAGAGATAGTATGGTGGCCCAACCTCAAACAGGATATAGTTGATGTTCTGAAAAAGTGCATAGTGTGCAAGAAATACACCAGCACAAAGGCTCCTCAGCCAACAGTCAACCCAGTACCGGACCCTGAACCATTCAAGGTTTGGGGACTAGATGTAGTGGGCCCCTTCCCAGAAACAAAAACAAACCAATGCTTCTTAATTGTAGCTATCAACTTTGTCACACAATGACCCATCTGCTGGGCAACAAAGGACCATAAAGCAGAGACCATCAACCAATTCATTAACAAAGCAATCATAGCCAACTACAGCACTCCAGACTACATCATAACTGATGGAGCAACTGAGTTATCAGGTCACATAGTAAACAACAACTTAAAATCTAAAAACATTAAACATTCCACAACCTCTCCATACAGGCCACAGGCCAATAGCAGAGTGGAAAACCTAAACAGCAGCCTTATCAGGACCCTAGAGAAAATAATGGATGGCAAAGCCAAAGACACATGGCCACTATATGTGAAACATTCATTACTAGTATCCCAAGTCTGCACCAACCAAGGGACAGGCTGTTCACTGTTTGAGCCAACCTACAGGTACAACCCGGAAGTAATCACCCGCAACAAGCAGTCATACATAAAAATCCTCCCGGGGAAACCCCCACAGTAGAACAAGTACCAAATCTACAACACATATGCCTCAAAGCTAAAATAGCAGAAATAAAAAGGCTCAAAACACAAAAGGTAACCTCCACAGAGGAACCACTTCCCATCAACTCCCCTGTCTGGGTTCTAGCTGGCAACAGAAAGAAACTAGACTCAGTACACAGGGGACCAGGAAGAATCATCAAGTACAGACCAGATCACAACACCTATCTAGTAAAATTCCAAGGTGCCAAAACCCCAATTGTCAAGAAATATCACAGAACCTGTCTCCACCTTAGTAAAGGAGAACACTCAACCAGACTGGTTCCAACTAGTAAAAAGCTCCAGGAGCATCAGGCGGCAGCCGTTAAAACAAAGCCCCCTCCAGATGCACCAGAGTAACCCTTTAAGGGGGGTGTCAAGGGTATGTATTTACAAGCATTCTGGCTACTGCCAACTTACTTAACATCCAGTCATTGCCCAATTTGGTGCCCTTCTAATATACAGTTCAACATACTGAGAATGGCAACCAAGCAATATCACATGACAATCCAAGTATCCAGTGGCTTGAACCCTTCCCGCACATTACCAACCCCTAGGTTTGATCTGACTAAATCTCTGCCACAGCCCAATCTATATAAGTCTAAAATATTATCCAATAAAAGATACTTCTCTTCTCTCCTAATTCCATATTTGAAGCTTCCCCAAAGGCGCTCCTTATCACCAGAAACAACAACTTCTTAAGTTTCAAATGCCATAACTGTGCTATTTTAGCAGAGTCACAAGGGGGAAATATTTGGAAACTACATAATGTTCTTTATTGAGAGATAAGTATTATATAGTCATTGTGAATTGTGGATAACAGGAACATAATAGCGTTGATCACACAGTGGGATGGTGAAGGGGGTGGCCTAATCCTGGTAATGAGTCAAGCGCCAAAGCAAGGTATCCAGTATAAGGGATCAGCTTCTGTTCCTGTTGTTGGATTTGGAAATTTGAGTCAACTTCCTAGTTTGGCACAAGTGACTAGATAATTGGATTGCGGGTCACAAATCCACTTACTCAAAACCTTTCTGGCAGGTCAATCCTGCTGTTTTGACATAAATAGTATTCATTTATTATTAACTTTCAAAGAGGGGGATTAACCCCAGAACCCTATTGAAGACAGTAGTGTTAGTCCAGAATTATGCGCTCAACTAAACTTACACAATTATATCCACTTTCTTTCAATCAGGTTTAAAATTAGCTTTTGAAATTAGTAAAAGAATCAGAAATTATGATGCTTACTTCTCAAGATTCAATTGTGTCAGGGAATTCTCCCCTGACTACATTGATTTTATGGGGAACTTTTATTGCAATACTCTAACTCAAACAATAAACAGTGATGAATTAGTCATAATTAAAGTGTCCAAAAAAGAACGGAACAAGATTTAAACTCTGAACCCTAAAGAAAACATTAGTGTTGGTTCAATTTAACCATCAGATATCTATTACATATTTATATTGACTCAATTCAATCAACTTTTGCTTTTGTTCCTAGTTTAGTAAAAGTTAGTATAATTAAAGGAGACGTCACCAAGCGCTCAGAAAGTGATTGGCTGCTTGTTCAGTGGTTTTTGCCTTCAAACTGGGTGACTAAGCCAGAGGTTTACAAAGGTATTATGATACCAAACTATATGCAACTACACTTCTTTATTTACTGGCAGTTCATAAAATGGTCCTATTTTCTCTGTTGTCTCTGTTTCTTCTGGTCTTTGGTTTCAATAACCAATTAAGTTGAAATCAATTATGAAAACCCTCTCAAAATGTTTCTGCCTGAAGAAACCTGGTTTTCAACCTCTGTCTCTCAATGATCCCTTACTTTTATTCTCTTTACAAAGCAATATTTAAGCAAGCTTTGGTTATTTTTTACTCTTGTTACAACAATAAAGCTTATTCCTTTTATTTGATTTTGTACTCATATCTATTTCAACACATCCATAGAACCATGAAAGGAAAATGTTTCTTGTTATGGTGTCTACTCTTACTACTGCCTATGGTCTTTACCTTGAAAGGAATAACCTGTACTACTGATTGGCAAAATTCTTCACCATATGATTCCCATCAAGAAGAGTCCTTGGCTCATGGATGGTTTAAGTATCCCTCTGGACATTGGGGAAGAAATTTCAACAATGACCACTCCACTTCTATGCCTTCAGAAGCAGATATTTATTTGGTTAGACACAACATGTCCTTCTACTTGTTGATATATCTGGTAGGATACTATCTCCTAGGGAATTTTAGCTCCTTTGTGGGGAGATTTTTCTTCCTAGGACAGCTTGGTCACCTTGCAATGATTACAGTCCCCATTGGCTTGGTTATTGCAGGACTAAATCTAGGGGCCCTAGCCCACAGGATTTGGAATTTATTTCCTTTAAAGTGGGTCCCTGAAAGATTGACTGTAGTTAGAGCCTCTTCCATCTTCTGAAACCCTCTTAAATAATAAAAGCCACACTGCTTATACCATCCCTACCAATTTTAACACCCAGAACCTCTGGTTATTAACTACTAACCACCCAGCATATTTTTTGGGCCTCTGTCTTCCTGTCTTCATCAACACCATTGATTGACACCTCTGATTTCTTCCTTACCAGAACCCCTTTTATCCTATAAACCCTGAGGAACTTTAATTCACCCTTCCTGTTGTGCCCTGCTCCAAAGGGCAGGCTTTTTAACTATGAATTTTTATGTCAAACTCTGTTTGATATAGAATATATTAGTATTTTTAAATTAAGAGTTTTCTTTACCTTGATTTTTGCTCTTGGGTTTGCTTTTTGCTTTTGCACACATGCACAGGCTCCCTTTCTTATTTCTTTATAAATCCTATTTTGAATAGGTTAGTTTATTATTTTCTTGCTGCTGACGCAACAACTGCTTCCCCACCACTGCAGGTTGAAGATATTTGGGTTGCTGTTACCAACATTATCCCTTTCCAACTTGCCATGTGTTTCTCCTGGTCCATCAATCTCCTCTGTCCAGAACTCCCTGTTTTGCCTTGAAGATCCCCCCAGGACTTGGTTTTCTTTATCTATAAATAAATGCACTTAGAAAAGTAAGCTGATAAGCTGAAATTATAAGTGGGGTTTTGTCAGGGACCCACTTTGGGGGAATAAACTTCCCAGCTGATGGGCAAAGGCCCCTACATTTAAGCCTGTAATGACTGAGCTGATAGGAACCGTAACCATTGCAAGATGTCCAAGTGTCCTAGATAAGCAAACTCCAAACATAGAACTAAATTGCCCAAGTAGATAGTAGCCCACCAAATACGTCAAAAGGTAAAATGTTCCGAAGGTATAACCAGAGTAGGTTCAGTGGGTGGGGAAGCAAACAAGCAACCAAATGGAATTTACGTCCCCAATGTCCAGAAGGATATTTGAACCATCCATTGGCAAGAGATTCCTTCTGGTGGACGTCATCTGGGGAGGAATTATACCAGTTGGTTGTTGGAGTTGGGTTTTCCAAGTTGTACACCTTGGACAAGAAGTAGGCTAGAAACCAAGATAGGAAAAGGCTTCCCCCATGGCTTCAAAAAAGGAGTGTTATCAAAAATGGAGGGGTAGCTAGAAGAGTATTTTCTTTATTGTTGGAACAATTGGAAAGGATAAAAAGTGGGCACTTAAATAGCCTTAAATTCAAGGCTGAGGTATTTGAGTGGAATTTGAGGGAAATAAGAGGGGATTTTCATGAGTTTATCATGTAAATCTTACCAATTCAGGTATTGAATACACTGGTTCTTAATAATAAACAATACAAGTTGATTGCAGAGAAAGAGCCACAAAGACTTGTGATATACAAGCTAATTAAGCATAGTACACTGGGAAGATCCAATATGCTGAAGTACAGTGCTATGCCTAAAGGCAGAGAAAGTGGGTTTAGAGTGGTTTGAGAAGCTAAGATCAGCTAATCAAACGCTGAACGGTAAGTGATGTACACCCACTTAATATTAACCTTTTCAATCTTGAAAGGCTTTTGAAAGCAAGAAACAATTGAATTGAATGATCATAAATAGGTAAATCAATGTTTGGTGATGATCCAATACTAATGATGCATTCTTTAGAGGAGTCCAGGGTTTGAACCGGTCTCCAAAGCTCTGAGACCAACTGTATCATTGTGAAGTGTGTTGTATAACATTTGTGACTTTAAATCCTTGGAGTATTTGTTCTGGTGCTGGTTGATAAGATTGTTGTTACCATGTGTGTGAATAAGATTCAAGTAGTCAGGGAAAGAATCCCTGACAGGTTTCCCCAAATCACAATCTACAGGTTTTTTCCTTTCAGTCTTTTAAATTTACTTTTCAATCTTTAACAAGTTAAATATGAACTTATATATTTTAGTTATAGTGTTGCAACATCTTTGATTACTCCCTCTTGGGGAATTGACACCCCAGGTAGTTCACCAAATGAGTCACCAAACAGCTCACCAACTAATCATTAAGTTGGTGGCACCACTATCATACAACCATCTATTACAGGGATCACCCAATCCAGCTCCTAAGCAGAAAACAACTTGATTAAGCCTTGTGAATTAAGGGAAAAATTACTAAGATAAGCCCCATGACCATCATGACATACATGGACAGCATGTGGCTTCCCATGATACTAGATATTATCCTATATTCATGTTCAATAAAGTATCATTCTCTTCTTAAACTTCCCAGAAGTATAAACTTGACAGTGGTAGCAGCAGTAGGTTATCCATACCTACCCAACTCAAAGTAAAAATTACTCCTAAGAAAAGGACCCAAGCAATGGTACTCCCTAAAGGCTGGAGAGACTACAAAGAAGGACAAGAAATTCCTGCAGGCTTTGTCATCTATGACAGCATTCTTGTACCCATCAAACAGTAAAACACTCTCAAAGCCCAAAGACTGTTGCCCACAGCCCCAGCCGCAACAGAACCACAGCAACCTGAAATACCTAAAATTGTATTCCAACACCTACATTCAGCAGAAATTGGGGCTTTTGTAGGACTATGTCAGGAAAATGCCTCCCTCTGGATTAACAGTACACAAAGCAAATTTGAGCAAGTGGACTACCCCCTCCAAACTCTGGGTCAGTGAGATTGCCCTTTGCGTCACAGGAACCACATCACGTTTTTTAAGCAAATGGTTAGCCCAGCACCCTGACCAGAAGGAAAACTGGGAGTTATTTAAAACCACCTTCCTCAAAAAGTTCTCCAGAAAGGACTCATACAACCATCAAAGTTGCCCTTTGGTGCTGCTGTCTTTTTTGTAACCAAGAAAGACAGAGGCCTCTGCCTAGTCACAGACTAAAGAGCACTCAATGAGGTCACAATTAAGAATAGGTATCCCCTGCCCCTGATTAATGACCTTTTTGACGCCCTGGGGGGTCTCAAATCTTCACAAAAATTGATTTGACAGCAGGCTACCATCAAATTTGCGGAAAGCCTGAGGACATTCCAAAGACTGCATTTAGAACTAAATACAGATCCTTTGAATGTGTTGTTCTCAATTTTGGTATGACCAATACCTATTAGCACCTCTGTGACCTTCATGAACAAGGTCTTCAAAGAACATATCAGAAAACAGGCAATCATCTACCTGGACAACATCATCATCTATAAACCAAACCTCCAATAGCACTGGGAAGATGTCCACCTGGTCCTCTGCACCCTTGAAGAAAACAAACTGATTGCAAAACCATCAAAGTGCAAATTCTTTTTGGCTGAACTTCCATTTCTCAGTCACATTATCAGCAAGGACAGGATCAAACCAGATCCAAACAAGATACACACCATAACTAAAATGCCAGCCCCAAGAAATAAGAGCAAACTATGCACATTCCTTGGAATGGTAGCCTAAGTAAGAAGGTTCATCCCTGATTAGGGTGCCCTAACAGCCCCCTGTCAACCATTATGGGCAAGACAACCAAGTTTTTCTGGACACCACTGCAAGACCAGCACTTCCGCCAACTAAAGAAACAAATTGTCACTTCCCCTATCCTCTAATGCCCAAATTGCAAGGGGATCTATGAGTTAGAAACCAATGCATCTGACTACGCCATAGGAGGATTACTTTGTATCCAAACGGCAGAAAAGGACTTTCTCCCCATGGCATATGAGTCAAGGAAACTATCTGACAGCAAACAAAGTTACCCCATACAAAATAAAGAGTTACTAGCCATCATACATTGTCTCATGAAATGGCAATGGTATCTGGAAGGGGCCCAAACATTCAAAGTACTCACCAACCACAAATCACTGATATTCTTCAAAACACAACAACACCTGTTAAGAAGACAAGCCAAATGGATGATTCTCATACAGAGAAACCACATAAAAATCAAATACAATTCAGGCAAGGAAATGCTTACTGCAGATGCCCTTTCAAGGCTATACAGCAAACATGTCTGTTGCGCTTTTTGCATTACAGCGCCACAATTATTTGAGATTATAAGGCACAGGACATTTGCCAGAATACAGTCATATGTGAGGATATGAGTAGTACTGTATCAGAAGAGCCAGGATTGAACAGAACCATGGTTATTGCCCAGCAATAGCTTCTGATTGTACAGAAGCACTTAAGGATTAGGATAAATGTCAACCAGATTAAGGATAAAATAAAGATGGTTTAAAGATGATTTTATTTTACATGATTAATTCTTCTTATACCTTCTGCAATGTTAATCTCTGGGCTGCTAGCAATGTCTTCTAGGACATTATAGCATACCCCTAATTTGGGTAACTATTAATATAGGTTTGGCACTTAATGCACGTCAACCAATAGAATATTTTCATCTTCACCCAGCACAGGTGATCCTTGCTGGCATGGAATAATTTAGTACTTCAAGATCACTTCCTACTTCTCTGGCATACTGCAAGCTTAATGCTTATTAATGTGATAAATATGGGAATTCAAGAATATGAGGAATTGAACCCAGCGCCTTGGCGCTCAATGTAAAAGTAAAGTGGGCCTTGGCGCCTGCAATATTTGCCAGGCGGCATTTGCAATAATTTTCAGTTGGCGCGGCGGCGCTTGATGTAAAAGTAGTTTGGTGCTTTGGCACCTAATCCAATTGCTAGGCGGTGCTGCAGCGCTTGTCTATTTTTAAAATGCCACAGCAGCAAATCATGTATCATTTAATTGCCACATCAGCGCTTATCATTGGCTAGTTTAAGGCTCAGGTCAGCAGACTACTGCTGATCAAATATGCATATAGTTTATACTACCAATTTATGTAATTTGGTAGCTACAATTCATGTCTGCAAGCTCTGTCATAATTAGTATCCTTGTATTTTGTACTACTAATTTATGGATTTGGTTATAACAGTCCCAATCTGTGAGCTCTGTCATAATTGGCATCATTTATTGGTCAAAATCCTCAACAATGTCCTTTGCACTGATTGTGACCCTGACTGGCCCATGTTAATCATGGGGAATCTCCAAGAAGGATTCCCACCTGGCACCCCAATGGACATCCAAGAGAAAGTCCTCAAGGAAAAACATCTGTTCAAAAATGTATATGGTACCTTTCACCAATTACTTCCAAATGGCGACACTGTACCTTATGTCCCATCAACACAAAAGATCAACACAATCCTCCATTATCACAGAGACCTGGGACACACCCATAGCAGGAACTTACATGAGTTCCTCAAAACACACTAATGGTGGCCCAACATGCTAGACAATATTGCAGAGTTACTGGAGCAATGTGAAGTCTGTGAAAAGTACGCCCAAACCAAGGCACCACCCAAGTCAGTAGTACCTGTATTCATCACACAACTCTTCAAGGTATGGTTGTAGGATATTGTGGGACCAATGTCTAGCAAAAACAAGGGCAAGAAGTACATCATAACAGCTATCAACTATGCAAGAGATGGCCTGTAGCACAAGCTACAAAAGAACACAAAGGCAATGATGTGAGACAATTTATTGGGAAAGAAATCATAGCCAAGTTTGGGAAACCTGACCTCCTGATCACAAACAGAGGAACTGAACTTAAGGCCATTGACACCAATATCTATCTTGTCAAGAATGGGATAAAACACATCACAGCCAGCCATTACCACCCTCAAGCAAATGAACAGGTAGAACAACTAATTGGCTTTCTTTTTGAAGCCCTCAGTAAGTTATCTATTAACAATCCAAAGGCCTGGTCCAACATGTTGCCAACAGCACTTAGTATCTGTAGAACACAAGTCAACTGTAACACAGGCAAAAGCCCTTAAAAACTTGTCTATGGACAAAAGCCCGCTTTTGTTAGTACAGCCACAGGACCACAGTTACCTCTGCCCAAAAAGGTGCCAGACAACAGTGACCCCAACATACAACGCGCTAGAAAAGACCAAGAGGAAATGTAATGCAAAAGAGTTGAGAGGTAAGCAATCCCCCTACAGAAGGAAAGATTTTAAGTCGGAGACAAAATATGGGTTGTCAACCACAACCAGCATAAGTTAGATCCAGGGTTACGTGGACTAGGCATTGTCATGGAAGTCAAGCCCAACAATACCTACCTCATCAAAAAAATTGGGGCCCAAACTGAACTAAAACATATGCACTGTGACCAACTCTGCCTATGTAAGGCAAGAACAGCCCAGCGCAACTCCAGACTCCCTGTTCCCAACGCCAAACTGGATCAATATCAAGCTCTTATCCCCAACACACTCAAGAAAATCCCCAAGACTCCGCCTTCTAGCACCCCAGGGGGAGATGTCACAACATCTTGGATTACTCCCTCTTGGGGAATCAATGCCCCAAGTAGTTCACCAAATGAGTCACCAAACAGCTCACCAACTAATCATTAAGTTGGTGGCACCACTATCATTTGACCATCTATTATGGGGATCACACAATCCAGCTCCTAAGCGGAACACAACTTGAGTAAGCCTTGTGACTTAAGAGGAACATTACTCAGATAAGCCCCATGACCATCATGACATACATGGACGACATGTGGCTTCCCATGATACTATATATTACCCTATATTCATGTCCAATAAAGTATCATTCTCTTCTTAAACTTCCCCTTTATCTTGTTTATTATACTTCCCAGAAGTATAAACTTGACAATAGCTTTTGAAATTAACCTTTAAAGTCAAAGTGAAATACATTTTGGATCAGATCCCCATTTCCTAAATTAGCTAGTGTTTTAATAGCTAGGATAATTAGAATGGAGATAGACAGACAACCAGCAATCAGCTTGTTGTCAAAATTCTTTTATATAAGGGATAACCTCTCTACTTTTATGTTAAGATACTCCCACAGGAAAAATCCTGACATCAACATCCCTTTGGTCACTAATAAATCTTTGTTTAACATATTATTTTATATACTAGTTTTCAAACCTGTTAAGATAAACGTAAAATATCAGTCTAAAAATGTACACAACTCAGTCTAAAAACAAAATAAAAGTGGATACAAATATATTGTAATTTAATATAAATTCCTTAATTTTTTATTTTGTTTTTAGACTGAGTTGTATACTTTTTTGGACTGAGATTTTTTGTTTATCTCAACAGGTTTGAAAACTACTGTATAGTTTGTTTAGGTTTAGTAAATTGAATGACACCTTTTGTGTCAAATTATAATATTTTAGCAGGCCTCTTAAAGGTGATTTTTACAAACTGTACCTACTTTCCTTTATTTGCTAAATCTTAACCTAACACCTTGCATGGCTTAATATATAATGTTGTGCATTATTGGGCAAGACCCTACACCCTCTCCTTCCCAATAAGCCCCATAGTTGTTTTCAAATGAGCACTTAAGTATTTAAGTGAGCTCATATTTACCATTTTACTTGTTATTAGGAATTTTGACCAATCAATGATACCAATTATGACAGAGCTCATGGATTAGGATTTCAGCAGCCAACTTCATAAATTAACAGTATAAAAATCAATGACACCAATTATGACGGAGCCCATAGATATGAATAACAGCAGCCAAACACCATAAATTGGTAGTATGAAAAACATGTATATTGGACCAGCAGTAGTCTGTTGACTTGCACCATAACACCAGCCAATGATAAGCGCTGCCGCTGTACTTAGTTGATAAATAATTTTCTGCCACACCACTTACAAAAGCTACAGGCGCCGCCAGGCCAACTGAAAATTAATGCAAGTGTCACCTTACTTTTAAATTGAGCATCAAGGCGCTGGGTTCAATTCCCCATAATCTCAAATTCCCATATTAGTTATATTATTAAGCATTGAACCTGAAGTATGTTCAGGATAGTAGGAAGTGATCCTGAAGTAGCTAAATTATTTCATGCCAGAAAGGATCACCTGTGCTTGGTGAAGATGAAGATATTCTATTGGTTGACGTGCAATAAGCGCCAAACCTAGATTAATAGTTACCCTAATTAGGGGTGTGCTAGAATGTCCTAAAATACATTGCTAGTGTTGAAACCACAGGCTCAACCCGCCAGCAAGGTTCCAACCAAGAGGGTTTGTGACCTGCAATCCAATTATCTGGTCACCCAAAGCCAGACTAGGAAGTCAACTTGAATTACCAAATTCAACAACATGAACAGATGATGATCCTTCACAGTGGATACATCAATTTGGCGCTTGACTCACTATCAGGATCAAGCCACCCCCTTCTTCCATCCAGCCGTGTGATCACCAATTTTGTTCCTACTATCCTTGATTCACATGAACTATATAATCACTATCTCTCAATAAAGATTATTATCTAGCTTCTAAATATTTTTCCCCGTGTAACTCTGCTAAAACAGCACAGTTACAACATTGGTAGCACAGGTAGGTTCTCCATCCTACTTATCTTGAAAAATTCCGCCTGTTGCTTGCATACGCTGCAGCCAAAAAATCCTCAACAGAATTATGTCTGGCCTCCTGCCCAACTGGACTCTGTATACTCCTAGTACCAAGATACCTGATGGTTTTGTCCTCTACCAAAACATGGTGATCCCGCTACCTGCCTTTAACACCCTGTCCACCCAAGGGTTCTTTCAGGCACCTTCCTCAATGCCGCAACCAGCTGACAAAACCACCATGCCCGCCTATGTTGCACAAAGACTTTGCAGCGCCGTCTTAGAGCCCTTTGCCAGGGCCAACAAGGACAATGCTGCCGCATGAATCCAGTCCGCCCAAAGCAAGCTGGCTCAAATGGAATGCCCACAGCAATTCTGGATTGTGGAGATTTCCATTTACCTGACCTATGACGCTGGCACTTGGTGTGACAAGTGGTACAAAGAGCACACTGACAAGAACTGGGACACCTTCAAACAGGACTTCTTGGCAAGATTTGTGCTTAAGGATACAGCGCTCATGATCATATGTCAAGTAAAGAACCTGGCCCAGACAGGCACTGTTAAAGAACTCACCCGCGCCTACAAGGAACTCCATCTCTGTGCCCCATCTGACATGGCCTTTGATACCCCAGCAACACACCTCATGTACTACAACGCCCTCAAGTTGCACATTATGAGACATGTGAACCTGGACCAGGTAACCAACCTGCAAAGCCTGTACTGTGAAGCAGAAAAAGCAGGAAAAACATCCAACGCTCTACACAAGGCACAGACTGGGAAACAAGAAAGACCCAAGGACTCCCATCCAAGCAGGCACTCCTCTTGACCACCCCCTGGAGGCAACAGCAACAACAACAACCACAAGCCCACGGGTTAAAATGGGAATGGAAATGGAAATAACGGCCAATCAAATTGTACCCATTTCTGTGTCACTGCCACCCAAGGCAACCAAGACAAGGAAAAAGCCCGTGGAGAGCACTAAGCAAGCCAAGCTCTTCTCACTCAACTCCTGACTTGCCCAACAATGAATACCGACCCAAGGACGTGGACCAATGCCCAATGATCCAAGTGCCCTCAGAAGACCTAGTACTGTACACCATTGCCAGACACCCAAATAAACTGATGTCTTACCCTTTCCGCTTTTGCAGTTACAAGGGCTCAGCAAACCTGGACTTGGGCGCAGATTTAACCCTGGTCAACAGCAGCTTTATAGATAAGTTCAATCTAGCCACTAATCATTTGCGGATTAAAAACGTGGTCCTAGCTGATGAACATCACATTGCCATGACACGGGAAACTGCACCCTTCTCTGTCATGCTAGAGAACCTACATTCCACCATCCAAGGTCTTGTCATTGACTTCCCCAAGTTCAACATTGTACTGAGACTGGACTGGCTGCAAAAGAACAACCCCCATGTGGACTGGGCGACCTCTGTGTTGACCATCAAGCGTAAAGGCGTCAACCACCAGATCTACCCCAACTCTGTGGACCAACTCCTACGTGACCACGTCTTTGTACGCATCACAGAGACTTTGGACAAGAAGGAAAACCTGAAGGCAATTGACTGGAATTCCTGTCGGTATGAAATCATACACTTCAAGGACCACCAGGATACCTCCACGCCCCAAGATTGCGACATTGTGGCCCGACACCCAGAAATCTTTAAAGAAGCGTTATTGGGCTACCCCCAGAGAATCATATCCAATACTCTATCCAACTCAAGGGGGCTGTACCCAAGGCACGTCCCATCTATTGACTGACCCCAAACAAGGACAACGCCCTGCGCGTCTATCTCAAGGAGGCACTGGAAAAAGGACTTATCTGCCCCTCACAGTCTCCCTTTGGGGCTGCCGTATTCTTTGTGGCTAAAAAAGACGGTACCTTACGCCTGGTCACAGACTACTGCGCCCTAAACAAAGTCATCATTAAGAATTTTTACCCACTGCCACTAATTGATGACCTTGTTGACGCCTTGGGAGGAGCCACTGTCTTCTCCAAGATTTATCTAACTGCAGGCTACAATCAGATTTGTATCAAGGAGGAAGATATCCCCAAGACAGCCTTCTGCACTAAGTACGGTTCCTACAAATGTGTGGTACTCAACTTTGGCATTGTGAGGGATCCAGGAAATTCATGCTTGCTTCTTCATTATCCCGGCCTGACTCTTTTACGGTTTGACAGGGATCCTTTATGTAAGCTTTGATGAGCTTGGATTCCTGGCAAGCAATCTTGGCGTTAAACTTGTTGCCATCTGGTGATCACTTCCACATTTTTTGCTTCTCATAGTCTCAGCTGCAGACCATCTCTTTAATTCCATGGTAGTCTTATTTCAGTTAAAAGCCAAAAACACAAAGCATAAAAAGATTGAGGGGAAAGCAACCATTGTCACAATAAGCATCATTTTTTATTAATTATTATACTGTTTCCATTATATACCAATTGGGGTACATTTGGCTGAAAACCCCTCCAGTTCCGGAATCACCCTGGATTCCTATCACATGGTTTATGACATAACAGCGTCATCCAATCCAGATCTTAACCAAAAAGATCTTCACACTCTTAACCTATAGGAATGTGCCCTAATAAATTCCAGAATTGCCTGATTTTTTCCGTGGAAATGTATTGCTTTGGCTTGAAGCATTCCAGACTTCTGGCGCCAAAACCCTGTGGAATATACATATTCCTGATCCAAGCTATCCTTGTTTCAACTGGGAACCAGCTGATCAATCCTGAATGTATAGACATCATTGTCTACATTTAGTTATTTTTGCATTTAATGGGTTTTTGCCTTAAAAACCCATTAAACTGCTTTGAAAATTTGAACCAGGCGCCACTGCGGCGCCCAGGAACTTTCCCAGGCGGTGGCGCTTTTAACCCATTGAATTTGCCGATGCAGTGCTTTTAAACCACAATTTGGGGGTTTACTTTTGGCTAACCTTAACCAAACTTCTTGACACAGTCAAGGCAATTAAATAATATAATTAAATCCTCATTAATTATATTCCAAGCATATATTAATTAACCTTCCCAGTTAGTCAATCAGTTTAAGACACCTAGTCTTTACTTGACACAGTAAAGTCCATTTCAGCCCTATGATTAAATCCCCATTAATCATATTCCAGGGTATATATATTAATTAACCTTCCCAGTTAATCAATCAGTTTAAGACACCAAGTCTTTACTTGACACAGTCAAGTCTATTTTGGCCCTATGATTAAATCCCCATCAATCATATTCCAGGGAGTCAATTAACCTCCATGGTTAATTATACGGTTTGAGACACCTAGTCTCATAATCTGAATTGTTCAGATTATTCATTACAGTCCTTGATTAGTACAGCCTAATTGATTCCTGGGTATCATTGCTATGCTGGAAAGTCTCTCCCAGGCCAATCCTATTGTTTTGAATTTCAACCTATGAAATTCATCACAATTCAACCTCTTTGTGAAACCACAGCCCAATGTGACTGTAGTACGGTCACAGGCATGACCAATGCTCTGTCCACCTTTTTAACCTTCATGAACAAAGTATTTGCGCCCCACATAGGCAAGCATGCTCTAGTGTACCTGAACAATAATATTTTCTACAGCCCCTTGGTGGAACAGCACCACAAAGACCTGGAGGAAGTCTTTGCAACCTTGGCACAACACAAACTGTTGGCCAAACCCTCCAAATGCCAGTTCTTCCAAGAGCAACTACCCTTCTTGGGACACATAGTCTCAAAAGATGGCATCAAACCCAACAGTCAAAAGATACAAGCCATCTGCAAGATGCCACCTCCCAAGGACAAGTCAGAACTACTCACCTTCTTGGGGATAATGGCCTATGTACAATGCTTCATACCCAACTGTGGTGTCTTGACTGCCCCCTTGTCTGCCATAACAGGCGCCAAGTCCAAGTTTGTATGGACCCCCCAACGTGACCTCTGTTTTAGACGTCTCAAAGAAAAGCTCATGACAGCTCCCATCTTATAATATCCTAAACAAGACGGAGAGTACCAGATGGAAACTGACACCTCAGATGCATCCATTGGGGGAGTACTACAAATTAAGAATAGTGATGGTGACTTCCTGCCTGTAGCCTACGAGTCGCGCAAACTGACAGATGGCAAGTGTTGGTACCCAATCCACAACAAAGAACTACTGACCATTGTACACTGGCTAGTCAAATGGTGCTGTTACCTGGAATGGCAGGAAGAATTCACAGCATACCCAATCATAAATCACTCATCTACTTCAAGACACAAGCAAACCTGTCACGCCGCCAAGCGTGGTAGATGGAAATATTAGAAAGGTTTAACATGCTCATCCAATATAAGCCCAGGGCCAAGCTTGCCATGGCAGACACTCTGTCCCGTTTGTATGTCTGTGCTTCAAGGGGAGAGAATGGGCTTGACCCAGACTGGCCTCTCCTAGTGCTACATACAAAGGACAAAGGATTCCCTGCAGGCACAGCCAACATCACCAGAGAAACAGTCATCAAGAATGAACATCTCTTTGCTGACGTATACAGGACTCTTCACAGAAAGATGTCGGATGGAACAACTGTTCCCTACATCCCCACACATCAACAAGTTGATACCATTCTTTGCTACCACAGAGATCTTAGACATACTAAGAGCCAAAATCTATACAAATTCTTAAAGCATAAAGCCTGGTGGCCAACCTTATACCGTAATGTCCAGGAAGTGTTAGAATAGTGCAAGGTTTGCCAAAAGTTTGCCAAAAGCAAAACCCTGCCTAAGTCTGTACTCCCCATTCAAACCCAACTACCGTTCAAAGTATGGGCTCTTGACATTGTGGGCCCCATGCCAGGAAAACACAACAACAAAAGATACATCATCACAGCCATTGACTTTGCAACAAGGTGGCCAGTAGCCCAAGCAGTGAAGGCACACACTGGCAACAACGTCCAACAATTCATTGGCAAGGAAATAATCAGCAGGTTTGGAAATCCAGAACTCCTGATAACCAATGGAGGCAGAGAATTGACCTCCAAAGACACCAATGTGTACCTTGCCAAGAATGGGGTCAAACACACTGTCACAACACCATACCATCCACAGGCCAATGGACGTGTAGAGCGGCTTAATGGTAGCCTCGTGCAAGCCCTAGCCAAACTCACTGCTGGGAGACCTGAAGACTGGTACAAGCAGCTACCAACTGCGTTACTTGTGTGCCAAACCCAAGTGAACAGATCCACCGGGAAAAGCCTGTTTGAAGGCAACTGTGGTAAGTTTGACTCCCTTAAACTTGACTCCCTGGTACTTGACACTTTGTCAAGTACCAAGGAGTCAAGTGCTGCATATGTGAATCTATTAGTATTTTTGGCTTAACCAATTTTAAGCTAATTTTAACTAGTAATTTAGGGGTTCAAAACCAAAAACCAAAAATAAATTTACTTGAACTTGACTCTGTTTAATAAATTTGTTAGCTAAAATACCAATTTAAGGGGCAATTTATAAGTAAATTTACTAATAGAAATGAAAAAACCTGTGTTTGACACTCTAAACCCAAAAGTGACCAGTTTGACACTTTTTAAGCCAAATTTTAATTTTATCAATAAAATACATATGCGCTTATATAAAAAAATTTATTTACTATTATATTTTTATTATTAGTGTCCATAGTTGTTGATTAGGCTCCCAAGCACCACTATACTGGATTTAGTGGTACAGATATTAATCAAATACCCTATATGTTTTACATTATGTCATTCCCAGGTTTTTGGATTAAGTGGTGCCACATAAATTAAGCCCAATTTATTAAGAGATTTCATATGTAATTTATAAAAAACTGAAACTTGACACTTTCTTTGTTTGACTCTATCCACTTGATACCTGATTGGTTTTGGATTTAACTAATCAAAGGCTTGGAATTAAAGCTAAATTAATATGTGACACACTATGAGCGCCACTCAACACTCACCCACTTGACACTTTAACTTGGGGATTAGTACAGAGAGCTTCTTAACGTTTTAACCAACACTATGGTAAATAATTCACTCCCAGCTCCTCCCAGCATAACGTAAACACTAATAAACACATTCCCATTCATTTACTTTTTAACTTATGTTGTATTTTTTATTTTTGAGCATACAAAACTGCCTTGCTTTTGGTTTAACTTTTGACCCCAGTTTAAATCTAAGCAAGTTTTATATGTAAAAAACATAGTAAATTTGATGTTTCTGCTTGACTCTGGCATACTCAACAGTGAGAATTCAGCTTTTTCTGGCTGTTTGACAGTGCCAAACTTGACACTTTACTATGTTTTGAATTTTCAACTCTCAATAAAAAAAATTCCACATAATAATTTTTTTGCTATTATAATCTACTACTTTTTCTGCTGCTATTCATATAATTTTCATATATTTTTTTGATTTTCAATTAAACTTTTACATTGATTTAACACTAAGATGTTATGCTGAACCTAACATCATTGATGCTTTATCATAAATTCACTTATTTTCTATGTTTTAACTTTTATATCTATACTTTGAGTTTCTATTTTGCTTCTATTTACTTTTTTATGTTTTTTATAAATAAAACTTTATTTGCATCCTTTTCATTCAACTTTTGATTTGCTTTACCTCTTTGTGTTTGCAATATCTTCTCAATCATTTTATTACTATGCTAAACTTTTCTTTAGACAAAATCAAGCAAGAACAGCTAGCAGCCTAAGCACCAAGCCTCCAAAGGCTCCAAAGAAACTGCCTCCACCTTCAAGTGTACCAAGAAGCCTGCAAAGGCAAAGTCTCCAACCTCATTTCCTCCCACTCCTCCCCCCCTCCACCCTCATCTTCTACATCCCCTTCACCTTCCCCCCAAAAATCCTCCCCCAATAAATCTGATGGTGATCTTACTGACCACTCATTTTATCACTCAGAGGCTAACTCCAAGCCTACCAAGGAGCGCCGGACCAAGAAGGCAAAGGCTGCCAAGGAGCCCACCTTTTCTTCTGGTAAGAAAAAGGAGGCATCCAAGCAGGCCTCAGAGAATCCTTCCCCTCCCCCTCCCAATGGCTCTTCCCCTCCTTCTTCATCTGACCCCCAAGATGAGCCGGAGGAGTACTCCAAGAAGTTTAAAGCTTCTGGTTATGTGGCTTGGGATCCACTGGCCATCCACAACATTTGCAACGTGGTTGGAGAGTTTAAAGTTCCCAAGCGCTTTTCCTGGTACTTTCCAATCATGTCCGTAAAGGGCAGCCCTGGTTATGTTGCCAACAATTATATCTTTAATTGCAACAACCAAAAGCAGCAGACCAAAAGCAAGCACTTTGTCTGCAAGGATAAGACTTGCGGGGCCCGGTTGAACACCAAGGGCTGGGAAAAAGTAATGTTGGAGAAGGGGGAGCACACTTGTGAGCCCCCCAATCATCTAATCACTCGGATGTTAAAGCGGTACCTTGTGCAAGTAATACCCACATCCTCTCATCTTTGTGTATCAGATCTGGCCATTAAGGCCCTCCAACATCTCAAACCCAACAATCTCAAGTTGGTACCAACACAGGAGCAGTTGGTCAAATTCATCAGCAATAAGTGTATTGCTGCAAATCCCTCTCCCCCAAGGCTTCTGACGTCCTCTCTGAGCTCACGCTCACTCATGAGCTTAAGCAGCTTCCTAGTGGGGAGCGCTTCCTGCTTCATGATGACGGGCCTGCAGCCAAGGACCGTATTTCTGCTACTCAACTCAGCAGAACCTGATGGAGTTGAAAAGGGTGTCAACCTGGCTTGTTGATGGTACCTTTGCCACTTGCCCCCATATGTTCAAACAGCTCTGGATGGTTCATGCCCAGATTGAAATCCAGGTGATTCCACTCGCGTTCTTCCTTCTTCCCGGGGCCACTGAGGCCATCTATACCTGCGCATTCTCCATACTCTGCCAAGAAATTGCCCTCCTTCCTCCTGCCAATGATGATGAATCCAAGAAGACTCCCCACCACACCCGTGCCAACCCACCTGCCTCTGACAAGGACCAGGCCACCCTGGACTCAGTGGAAAAGGCAAGGCTAAGAGCTCTTGGGCCTCACATATGCATTATGGACTTTGAGTTTGCTCATTTCAATACATTCAAGCAGCTGTTTAGCGGGGAGGTATAGGGGTGCCACTTCTACTTCTGCCAAGCAGTTGCTTGTAACGTACAGGCCCACGCAGAGCTTAGTAGGTTGAGCTGGAGGGATACTTTGGACACCTGCAGATTTGTGCTGGCACAATTTAGTGCCTTGGCTTTTTTAAAGCCAGAGCACACTGCAATGGGGTTTGAGGTGCTCTCAAAGGATCCCTACATAGTGAAGCACCCGGAGTTCAAGCCTTTCCTCAAGTACTTTGAGCCCCAGTAGATTGGGAAGGTTGTCACGCAGAGGCGAGGCAAGGCCTGTGTCAAGGCCAGCTGGAATGTGTACTGGGCGGCAGTGAATGGTGAGCTCAAGACCACCTCAGCGCTAGAGGCTTACCACAAACACCTCAAGGCCAACTTTGGGCTCCACCCAAAATTCAATAAGTTCTTTTCCCTCTTGCAGCACAAGCAGGAGAAAACCATCTCCAAGCTGCGTGATCTCTCCAACTGCGTCCCCCCACCAAGCCAACAACCCGCTGTACCCTCTTCACCAAGGCCATCCTGGGTGCGGCCAAACACAAATACAAGGCCTCTGAGCTTAAGTAGCAGCTTGAGATTATTGCCACTGCCCTCCTGGAAGGGGCCAAGATGAAACGGGGAAAGAATGACAAGGAATAAACTTGCTTGCTTGGTTATATCATTTTTACTTTTTAACTTTTTAACTTTAATTTTTATGTATTAGCTTTGATCATTTAGTTTTTAGTTTTAATTTTAAGTTTTTTAACTTAATTAGATAGCAGTAGTTGTTCTATGTATACATGGTAAGTTTGAGATGAATATTTATAGTTGGAAGTAAGTGAAATATCTTAATTTTTGTTAATTTCCAAATAAAACATATGATATTCACAGTTGTGCTTATATGAACTATATCAAATAAATTTTAATATTTCTTTATATTTTGAACAAAGTATATTGTTGTGTTTATCTTTATTTTTGTTTCATTGGAATTTTAATTTTTATGGTAATAAAAAATATTTTTATAATGAAGAGTGTAAATTACATAGTAAAATGAGAAATAATTGCTTATTTCTCCTTATTTCTATTAATTTAGGTACTGTTTTATTGCATTTTTGAGCTTTATGGGGTCACTTTAGTATACCATAGCTGTATAGCTTAATTTTTCATATTAACAGATTTCAGTACATCAAGATCTGTTAATACAAAAATTGTTGATTTCCAGTTGTCAATCAGGGTGTCAGGACTGAGAATTATAGTCTCAACTAGTATTTCCTATTTTGCTGATATTTATGCCAAGACTTCTGTTTGTTTGTTTGTTTGTTTCTCCTTTATCATCTTTGGTCGCCTATATTTCCGCGAATACTGAACCATTTCAGCCCAAACTAGTGTCAGCCAAAAGCCCTCAATTCCAGCTTTCAGAATCTTACTCTTGACAATATACTTCTGATTCGAAATTATGAGTTAATCTCGCTTAAACATAATTCCCCTATCATCTCCTTTTCATAGAATCAGGTATAAAATCCCTCACAGTTCTATTATTCCAAGCAATTCAACCTCATCCTGTTTAGGCTCATCAATAAAACTATTGTCTCAATCCTAGCTGTATCTCTTGTATCCTTGGGAAATAGTAATTTGTTGGTTATGATTGAGCACAGGCTTTGATGCAACTGCAGCTGTTGTTGAAAAAGTCTGAAGTCTTACACAGGGCAAAAGCTGAATTCTCACTTTACTATAGTGTCAAGTTCAAGGGAGTCAATTTTAAGGTAGTCAAACTTACCACAGTTGCCCATTTGAACTGGTATATGGCACACAGCTAAATATCATTCAAGCATTGACAGGACCTAAACTGGAAATTCCAAGTCAAGTCCCCCCTTTCTCAGATCCTCAAGTAGTAGAGACCAACAGCAAACAAGCAGCCAGAGAAAAGGAACACTTACAAAAGACATTTGTTCCCATCCGCAATCGACATGAAGTTGGGGACAAAGTCTGGGTCATGAATGTTGACAAGAGCAAACTACAACCCAAGAAAGTAGGGCCAGCAATCATTCTAAAGGTAAACAACAATAACACTTACCTTGTTTAAGGGCTTGGGAAACGCAAGCAAGACAGGACCTTACACCATGATTGCCTACAACCCTGCAAAGCAAGACAGAAACAACAAGAGACCGCCCTGCCTGCCACCAAACAACAACTGATTCAATACAGCACCCGGGCTCCTGACAACCTCCCTGACGACCTGCCCCAGAGGAGGCCAACCTTCAGCTGGGGGGAGGGGGTGTCAAAACCGCAGGCTCAACCTGCCAGCAAGGTTTCAACCAAGCGGGTTTGTGACCCGCAATTCAATTATCAGGTCACCTGAAGCCAGACTAGGAAGTCAACTCAAATTACCAAGTCCAACAACATGAACAGATGATGATCCTTCACAGTGGATACCTCAATTTGGTGCTTGACTCACTATCAGGATCAAGCCACCCCCTTCTTCCATCCAGCTGTGTGATCACCAATCTTGTTCCTACTATCCTTGATTCATATGAACTATATAATCACTATCTCTCAATAAAGATTATTATCTAGCTTCTAAATATTTTCCCTGTGTAACTCTGCTAAAACAGCACAGTTACGACACTAGTAGCCCAGGGATTAACCTTTGAGAAGATATAAGAAGAATTAATCAATTACATTAAAATCATCTTTAATCTGATTGACCCTTATCTTAATCTTTATCTCTGTAAGTACTTCTGCGTGATCAGAAGTCATTCTTTGACAATAATCATGTTTTCATTCAATCCTGGCTCTTCTGATACAATACTACTCATATCCTCACATATGACTGTATTCTGGCAAATGTCCTGTTCCCTATGATATCAAATAATTGTGGTGCTTTAATGTAAAAAGCGCAACACTTGTTTTAGCAACAATAAATTTTACCCTCTTAGTACTACCTACTTTTCTCTGATAAGTTTACTTTTGACTAATCACTGACACTGTCAAGGGTCTGGATGTACAAGTATTCCGGCTATTGCCATCACACCTAACATCCAGACATCGCCCAATTTGGTGCCTTTCCAATATACCATTTGACATACCAGAAATGGCAACAAACCAATATCACATGACTGTCCAGGTATCCAACGGCTCAAACCCATCCAGCACATGACCAGCCCCTGAGTTTGGTCCAACTAATATCCCTGCCACAGCTAAATCTATATAAGTCTAAAGTATCATCCAATAAAATATACTTCTTCTCCTCCTACTTTTATATTCAAAGCTTCCCCAAAAGGCGCTTCTTATCAACACCATGACGGGTAAGTTATTCCTGTTCTGTTATTTGATGATACTTCCTTTGTTGGTCTTCTCCCTGAAAGGCCCTACTTGTATCCCCAGCTGAAGAAACTTATCCCTTGACAATTCTCACACAGAAGAGTCTCTGGCTAATGGCTGGTTTAAATACCATTCAGGCCATCAAAGAAAGTTCAATTACAGACGTCCTCCTTCCAGCACTGCTGAAGCCAAAATCTCCTTGGTCCGTCCCAATGCTTCCTTTTACCTTCTGGTGCACTTGGTAAGATACTTCCTCCTGGGGAGATTTGGCTCTCTGATGGGAAGATTTGCCTTTCTTGGTCAGTTTGGACATTTGGCAATGATGACAGTACCTATTGGTTCTGTTGTAGCAGAACTGAACTTGGGGGCCTTAGCTCACAAGATAGGAAGCCGTTTTCCTCTTGAGTGGGTCCCTGAAAATAGCTGATTGTTACCTCCTTGATGGGGTTTCAAGCATTGAACTTGATCTGGTACCTTGCTATAGTACTCCCCTATATGATGGGTTGTTACACCAGGGAGAGTCGTATGTTGGGTTCTTTACTTGGGAGGAATTTTCCCTAAGTTGTGTAGGTGCGGATAACCTACTTGTGCTACTGCTGTCATGTATATACTTCTTGAAAGTATAAAACAGGATAAAAGGGGGAAAGTTAGAAGAGAATGATATATTTTATTTGATATGAAGATAGTGCATTATACAGTATAATGGGAAGTCACATAAAGTCCTTTTGCGTCATGGGGCTTGTCCAGATAGTGTTCCTCTTAGGATCTGAAATGTTTGATCCCCGTACAACTTGATAGTGTGATAGGAGTACCAGTGATTATTTGTTAGTTGGGTTGAACCTTGGGGAAATGGTTTCCTGAGAGGGAGTAATCTTAGATGTTGTAAAAATATAAATTATTGATCTTTGTTTTGTGTGACTTCAGTCTGCTTTAATCTGACTTTGATGTGTCCACCTCAGTAGCTTAGAAAACTACTGTAAATATCTTTCTCCTATAAAGTATGGTTCTTGACAGATGATGAAAGCAATATGTATATACTGGCTGTGCTGTTTTTATGAAACTAAATATACATAGCAAGTCAAATCTTCAATTGTGATCGACAAGAAACTGTAAGCTTTAGCAATTATCCATGTAAAAACACTTTATTTGCAAAAAAGCAGGATGCTAGCATTTTGAAATGTAAAAAGTTGAGCCATCAGCTAGAAGGGCTTATGATTCAAATGGAAGTTTGATTTCGGAGGGGAGACGGAAAGCAGGGAATGGTACATATGAATCAAGCCCACATTCTGAGGCAGGGGGGTCATATACTTTGTGAGCTGAATATACATCGTGAGGAGAAGGATTGGGAGCCTTAGGATCTACTTTTGTAGCTCCAGGTTTTGCTTCATTAGCCATGCTAGCAGCAGCTCGAACAGCAGCAACCTTATCATTCAAGTTGAGGCGTGGGTCAATTGCTCCAGTTTTAGAACGGAAGGTAGAGTTGGCCTGAGTAAGTAGGTTATTTAAGACTTTTGCTGAACGGATATTAGAGGGGGGGAATGGTGTCAAGTCTAATGGGGCCGAGGAGTCATTTGGACGCTAGAAACGTTAGCTAACACTAACAAAGTTATGTACATCGGGGTTAAGGTAAAAATCTGCTACAGTGGAAAGGTAAGTGAGGTTTGACTGTAGTCGGCGTTGATAACTAGAAATGTAAGCTTAGATAAGCACAGCAACTTACATGGCATAATCGGGTTCATTTGTCCAATTCTTATTCTGAAACTCCTGGCACACTTTAATCAGGGCGTCGTTGATAGCAACAACATTTTTTATAACAACCGGGCTGAGTGGAGGAATAACACTGCCATCCATGTCCAATGGATCAACATCGTTACTGTTAGGAGCATCTTGGTTACAAACTGGTTTTGATTTAGAACCTCTGATTCGCTGCGAAGGCGCGCGCACCTGCAAATCTTGTGCTTGTGGAGAGGTAGACTGAGAAGAAAAACGAGAACTTTGAGATCCTTCTCGAGTCTCATTGTTTCTAGTAGAGTAGTCTGCAGTCTCAGGGTACTCTGTATCAGAAAAGGGTGACATCCCAGTATGAGGTTCGGGGATGACTTTTTGATTTGATGAGATTGGCTTTGATCTTGCCATCGCTAAATTAAATAAAAGTGAGCTACTAGAATTGATCAAATACTGGCACCACAATAGTATCTTTTAAAAGGTAACCAGACTTTTAACTTAATAAGTATCTGAATATTAAACTAAAAGGAATAGTCGTTTGAAGAGCTGAGCTGCAAAATATCCAAATTTACATGCCAAACACTTTGAAAATTTACTAGCAATAGAGTTTGATAAAATTTGGATCGAAAAATCTATAAAATATTAAAGTCGTGATGCAGATTAGTAACAATAAACTATACGGCAAAAAGGTATCTTTTGAAGGCTCACGGGTTCTATTTGAGCTTGGATTTATAAAGTAAGTGTAATAGCTAAGTTGAAAGTTTTCAACAATAAAAATATAGATGCAGCTTCCTTAAAAAGATGTATTTAATAAGTTAACACTGCTAAGTTGCAAGTCTTTTAGTTAGCTCTTTTTGTGAACATAAGATTTTTTTTGCGGAAGTTTTTCTGAAGTCATGCCTTGTCTAAAAAAATAGGGCTAGATGAACAGGATAGAGAGCGCTAAGGATGAAATTTATGATGGAGTTTGAATGATGATTATAAATAGCATAATGTAGTTTTATCGAGAAGAAAGTACTTGGAAAAAAAAATCAAGAAGCGATAAGATTAAATAAAAAAAGTACCTTGTAAAAATTGTGAAAATAAAACTAAGCATGGCTAAAATCAATGCCGCCTTAAATGTACCGAATCATAGGGTGATCTTAGGTGGTGAGATGCTTGATATATCTGGGTTCAGTCATACACATAAATATGGACACATTTAAACTATTTCTGTCCAATTAAATGTGTAGTGTGACAATAAACCTACGTTCCATTGCAAAATGTTTTTCACAAGATGTAAACTATTCTGGCTGTGGATGCACTTTCCATTTTCCAATCGATGTGAATTCAAAATGCAACTTATCATCCATAAGGGTCATTATTTTTTATGCCTAAGTATCAGATTAAGTATTTCATACTGTAAATTCAGAACCTGAACGTAAAAATGCGGGATTGTCAAGTCCTTGGTCCAAATTTTGAATCACTTTTGTGGGCAACTCAGCTGAGTGAAAAATAAAATATTTAATAAAATTAACCATTTAATTTGACTTTTTTTGGTTTATTTAAATTGGCAAATTTCAAATCTCTTGAGCAGATAACTTAACTAACAAAAGACAAAACCCAACAAACAAATGCAGGATACATGAATCAGAAATGTGGGATTCTTATGTATGATTTGAGATTTCCTATATTTCAAACGAATCATGGACATCATGTGAAAATTAACGAATCTGAAATTGCAGGATTGTCAAATCCAAGAATCAAATTTCAAATCATAATTGCGAGGAATTTGAAATAAATATAATTTATTGGTGTCTCAAAAAGGATGCTAAAGGATATAGAGTGGATTTGTGCTAATGCTTTTAGGAATCATAGGTATTCTCAAAAATTACCCTATTCCATTTTAGGACAGCTAAAATGTAGATAATTGATTACAGTAGATTTCAGAAGACGCTAATAATACAAGATAATTATATATTACAATCTATCTTATCACGTTGTCTTTCCTTTGGTGTGTTGATAATGTGCTTGCAATTAATTGGACAGCTTCACCTCCAGTCGCCTCGGCGATAGGAAATCAAGCTGTCCAATTAATTGCAAGCACATTATCAACACACCAAAGGAAAGACAACATGATAAGATAGATTGTAATATATAATTCTACTGTATTATTAGCGTCTTCTGAAATCTACTGTAATCAAGCATTTTTAATAGCAATACATTAACACTTTTGTAGTAAACTGATAGTTTATCTTTCCCCCTCCTTCCTTCCTTGATTTTTTAAGTTTTTTGGCCCCCGGCGTAGCCAGGGGCCAAAAAACTTTTAAAAATTTCTGCGTCATCAGGAGAGTAGCTCATAAATCATTATATGGTTTTATGGTCACTATATTAGTGATTTAAAGTGCAGAATATTGCATCATTTCCAGTTTAGATAGTTTTTCATTTCACTTAATTTCATGTCTAAACATGGGTGTTTAGATTGAATTTTTCATTTGATTTTATCCAGAGTGGAGCTTCTTGATTTGGGTTGATTTGTCCTAGTTAATTACTGTACATTCAATTTGGATTCCAGTTCCTGGAATTAATATCTGAGTTTACTAGTGGCATTCAAAAGTGCTTTGAAATTTGGTTCTTGGATTTGACAATCCCGCAATTCCAAAAAACATAGTAAAATTAATGGAAATGGTTGATGGATTTGAATGCTTCAAATCTAGTTCCAGTTAATTCAGTTCATCCATTGGAAATATGCAGTTTGACCTGAGCTTTGCAAAGTGTCTATGAGTTCCCGCATTTTTAAAAATTCAAATAAATACTCAAAAAAATCAATTTAATTAAAAAAGGCTATCCCGCAAAAGTGATTTGAAATTTGGACCAAGGATTTGACAATCCCGCATTTTTACGTTCAGGTTCTGAATTTACAGTAAACTTGACCTTTTCCATTATAATTTAACAAAATGGAATGTGTTTATATTAGAGAGCCATTAACACTTAGTATAATATTAATAATTAGTGCATTTTACAGCCTGTATATTTACCTATTGGTAATAATTCTGTAAACTTCTTAGTCAGATTTTGTGAGGTAATAATAATGTTATGTGTTAATAGAATACTGTTTATTGTCATTAATTGGCTGATTTTTTTTGCTGTGGTGATTGTGCATTTTCTGATATTCACACACTAGTATCCAATTGGTTGGTTTCACATCCAATCACACAGGCAATAGGAAAACAAGCCACCACCCCAATACTGGATGTGGTCAGGGTGGCAGTTTGTTTTCCTATTGCCTGTGCAATTGGATGTGAAGCCAACCAATTGGATACTAGTGTGTAAATATCAAAAAATGCACAATTGCCACATCAAAGAAAATCAGCCAATTAATGACATTAAACAGTATTCTATTAACACATTACATCTTTTTACCTTGCAAAATCCGACTAAGAAGTTTACATAATTATTACCAATAGGTAAATATACAGGCTGTAAAATGCACTAATTATTAATATTATACTAAGCGCTAATGGCTCTGTAATATAAACACAGTCAATTTAAATAAATTAAAATAAAAAAGCCTCATTTACAATGAATTTTATTAAATAAAATGCATTGAGTTATGCACATAATATCAAAATATCAAGAGTTGACGTCTTATTGCAATATTCTAATGCAATATTTACGTTTATTGTCTTCAATTTATTAATGATGATGACAAAAATATGTATGCGTCAAAGATAGTACTATAAAAGCCAGTTTTTTGATGGAATTCAAACAAAATGTCATCAATCTATAACTTAATCAACAAATTAGAAGCTCACCTGCAAAAGGTTGTTGAAATCAAGAAAAATATTAGGGAAATAGTGACAGGAAAGCTGGGGGACAAGGGCCAGCCACTGATCCAGTCAAAAGAAGATGCTCTGAACAAATTGGGAAATATTATAGATGAAAAGAATAAAGAAAAATTACTTAATCTACAGGGAACAATTTTATCAAGTCTAAAGTTCAACAACACGGCATACAATTTGTGAGAGTTCTGGCAGGGGGCCAAAGAAAACAATGAGAAGATCAAACTGATAGAAGGAACAGAAATTCAAAAGGAAATCAACATCAATGAAGAGGAAAACAATCAAATGGAAACAGATGAAAATGAAACACAATCAAGAAGCAGAAGCGCATCAAGAAATACAGAAGCTTTATCAAATGAAAATCAAGAGGAAACACAAGTTGCAAGAAGAATAAGGAAAATTAAGCCTAAGAAAATTAATGAAGAGCATCCAAAACTCATGAAGTTTGTCAATATGGCGCCTGTGGCTGAGGGGTAGGACACACCATTTCAAAAACGGCATCTCAAAAAACGCTATCTCAAATTTAATTTGAGATGGCGTTTTTTGCGTTAGTGATTTTGAATCACAAAAAAATAAAAAAAACAATAAAATAGTTAAAATTTACATATACTTTTATAATACGGCATCTCAAATTTACGCCATCTCAATTCTGTCACTTCAAGTCAGATTAATTAAATATTATTTTGCTAACTTTATTTACATATGAAAACACTTAGTGTGGGCTGTGTTTACGCCATCTTGACTTTACGTCATTTTGAATTAAGCCATCTATCTAAACTAAAATAAGTTTATACCCAAACTAAAATAAAGCCTTTGGTATAGTGCCAGAAGATGTTCCTATAGTATTAATCTAAGACACTTATAAAAGGAACAACCTAAAAAGACACCACTATGATAATCCTTCTAGTGATTGTTATTGCTGGGTAAAAAAACCAGTTTTGTTATATGTAATTTATAACTTTATTATACATGGATACACTGATAAGGGTTTCATCAATAAAATATTTTAATAGTGATTTTAATATAGAAGAGGGTGGTTACGCCATTTTGATTTACGTCACTTCAAATTCCACCGAGTTTCACATCACCCAATTGATTCAAGGCGCACAATGGATAGGGGAAAATAAGGGGAAATTACATATGCCGCCAGGCTACGCTATATTGATTCCCCCACTGCAATTCTTGCTTCCCACTTTTCAAAAGTATAGTTTCACGTCTAAAACCACTTAAGCAAAAAATGTAAGAAAACATATGAAAATTTGCAAATATATATATTTTCATCTCCTCTAAGCAACTGGGTACTTTTTAACCCCAGCTGTATAAGCTAGTTTTTGAGAAATTCAAGTTTTACTCTTTGGCCTGGTTGAGGTAGCTCCACCATAGATTTCTTAATTTAATATAAAAAATGGTCAAAAACACTATGTTTTTGAGCTACAGCACCTCAATCACGTCACTTCAAAAACGCCATCTCGAGAGCAAGTTTTCAGTCAAAACTCAAAGTTTTGCCTACTTGCGTTACTAATAAAAAAATTATTTTTTCAAAAAAAAAACATTGAAATTTTGATAGTATATATTATTTGATCTCCTCTACAATTCCATGTAAAAAAATTGATACTTTTATATTAAAAACATTCTTATTCTTCTCTTTAAAAACAACCCCCAAATTGCCCATATTTTGATACTAATTCACTTTTAGATGCCTCCCAAGTCAATCACCAAAGCTGCGTCCAAGGCCTCCAAGGCCTCAAAGTCCAAGACCACTCCTCCAAAGGCCAAAAAGGCCAAAACTACCCCTAAAAAGCAGCCTGCTAAGGGTAAAGCTCCCCCCAAGACCCCTACGCCCTCACCAGAGCCTGAGGAAACAAGCCCAACCCCTCCCCATTCTCCTTTTGTTTACTCCCTGTCAGACCCTCAAGAGAAGTTATTCAACTTTAACCGCCACTCTGACCCTACTTCAGGGCCTGAGGATGAAGAAGAGCAGGAGCCTGAGCCTGGTGCTCCTGCAGATGAGCCAATTGAGCTCTGGGATCTTAATACCATCCATAATGTATGCAACAGAAATGGCACATTTTCTGTGCCCGCCACATACCCTGTCAGCTGTCCAATTATGACAAAGAAAGGGGGTGCTGGCTTTGTCCACAAGGGCTACAGCTTCAGCTGCAACAACAAGAAGAAGCCCATTTGTCAGCATCACTTCAAATGTGATAACATTGGCTGTCCAGCTAGACTCACCACCTATGGGTTCACTTGTTTTAAAGCCCTGACTATTGGGCATGACTGTGCCAAGCCCTTTGATCCACTGTATCAACTGATCCGCTGGTTTCTTTGACAGGTCATACCAATCACCAAAGACCAAACTGCAAATGAGGTTGTAAATGATGCACTCATTAATCTAAATGATACCCAACTGGCAACTGTTGGTGGCGCCTCAAAACTTCAGAGATATCTCACTGACCAGAGATATGCTCTGAGCACTGAAGGCGTCAGTGCTACATCAATTGAACAGTTGATTTTAACTGAAGAGCAAAAGCTTTCACGGCACAAAGAGAGATTTCTCCTTCACAATGATGGGCAACATGCCCCAGAGCGGATTATCTGCTTTGCTACCTCCCAGGATCTTTGCAACCTTTTAAAATGCAAGACCTGGCTTGCAGATGGAACATTCTCAACCTGCCCAAAGCTCTTTAGCCAGCTTTGGAATATCCATGGGCAGGTTGACAATCTTGTTCTTCCCCTGGTCTTCTTTTTCCTCCCAAATAAGAAGCAGGAAACTTATGTCCGGGCTCTAACAATATTAAAGGCCAAGTTGGATGAGATCCTCCCAACTATTGAAGAGGAGCCAAAGGAGACTAGAGGGCGCAAGAAAAAGGCCCAGTCAGAGGAAGCCACCCCCATCAAGAAAAAGCCCAAAAGCCTTCCATACCATGAATACCTGGTAGTAGATTTTGAGCAGGCTCAGGCCAATGCTTTTATTAGAGTCTTCAAGAGCTCCCCTCAGGGATGCTACTTTCACTTTTGGCAGGCACTCTGCCGCCACCTTCAAAAGTGCTCTGCACTTCATGAGCTGGTCTACACTGAAGGCACAAAGGAAGCAAAGGACGTGTTCAACTGCTTTGCTGCCCTTGCCCTTGTGCAGAAGGAGGAAACCAATGCCTTCTACAACGCCCTCCTCCGCCATCCCTACATTATTGTCAACCAGGCAGCCTTTGCTCCATTCATAGAGTATTTTGAAACTCAATGGGTTGGAGTGTTTCAAGGAGCACACCACATCAGAAAGAGTGGTGACTCAATCCAGTGGAACTGCTTTAAGCAGGTAAAGGATGGCCTAATCAAGACCACCTCTTCTCTTGAAGGGTAGCATAGTCAATTTGCCACAAGGGTCTGGGTTCAGAAGCCCAAGTTCAACAAAATCATGGTCCATCTCAAGACTCAGCAGGCCATCTCCGCCCGCCTCTTTAAAACAGGCATGAAGACCAAGGATGATCCCCCCAAGCAAACCAAAGCGGTGAAAAAGTATACAGAGATTAGCAAGGTGGTCCTTGCCTACTATCCCAAGGATAGCAAGCTTGAGCATCTCCAAGCTATCTCAGTTGCTCTTTCAACCAATGTATGATCCTTCCTCAATAAACACCACTCTATCTTCTCTCTTTTTCCCTTTAATTTTATCATTATTTTAGTTTTATTTAGTATTTGGTACAATTCTATGCTTATTTTAAAGTATAGTTTGTAGTTAAAATCAATAAAAATAGTTATTTTTGGGATATTTTAACTTTTGGACTTTACAAAACCTTGTTGCTACTAATTGACCCCATTTTTTATTGCAGATTTATTATCCTAAGGCTTTTTTAAGCCTAGAAATGTTTTTTTGAATTTTATTTTTTGATAATTTTTTGGGTAGTTTTTGGAGTTCAAAAAATCTAAAATTTTAAAACCGTTTTTTCTTAGTCAAAATGCCATAAATCAAAATGGCGTTTTTACTAGTAAATTGAGATAGCAGAAATTTGAGATGCCATATTTTGAGATGGCGTTTTTTGAGATGCTGTTTTCAAAATGGCGTGTCCTACTGGCTGAGGGGGCCACAGGGGAAAAGATCAGTAAGTCTTTTTATGGTTTACTTATATTTATTTTAGTCATCACCTGAGATGGGGATGAGGTCGCGGAAGTGGCGGCTTTTACGCCAAGTTGGTTTTATGAGGGTTACCAGTCACTGGTGGCCCCTATAAAACAAATAAATAAAATAATTCAACAGAATATGAATACTTTTTTTAATAGTGAAGCTCAAGATAGGGAATATCAACCACCCACGGGGTGATTGCCATGGATAAGGGAAGCCTACAAACTAGGATCAACAATCAAAACCAAAGAAAAGAATGAATTTTGCGGGGATATAAAACTGAACTTTGATGAATACATATATGAAAGCGTTCAAAGGTTCCCCTTCACAAATATCAATGAATACAAAAAAGTTAATAAAAACTGACTTTCAAATTGGAAATGAATATTTAAAATCTGCAATTTTTAATGAAATTTTTAAAGCTCTATCAAACAAAGTCTGGGATGCAGTCCTCGTGAATAATTTTAAGCCTTTATTGATGTTGTTTGCCAAGGCCTGGGGGCTGATACAAGTTGGGCGCCCCCAGAACCCTCTTCAAGTTCAACCAAACGTCCTATATCAATAGGTTAGTACAAACGTTCAAAAAACTGTGCATGTTCTCAGAAAAACATACCTTGCAAAGGATCCACGTCACAGTGTACCTGGGAATCCTGCTCCATTGCATACTGAAAGCCAATGTAAAAAAATAGAAGATATACCTATACAGATCAACATATGCTGTGTAGCCCTAGACCACCAGAAAACACCACAGGGATACAGGACAGTTGAGCACGTCCCCTATGATTAATTTACATTGGCAACTCTATACGGGTACTACATGCCCCCCCCAAAAAAACCTGCTAGTGGATCCCCTCACCTGTTTGCCTTTTATAAGACGGTCGGCCACCACTGGGGTGTTGAGCGCCACCCCTCTAGCAATTGGCGCCAGAGTCATCCACCACATACAGAAGAGTATGTGGTCCCAATTAGATGCATTAGCTGAAAATTTAATTTTGGGGTATAATTCCCCGGAATAAACACATTCCCCTTGCAATTTGCATTCCCCTAATAAATCATTTTCCCTTGCAACTTAAAATTTTTATTATTTTTTATTTTCTTTTATTTTAAATATTAAAATTTTAATACTAAATACTTCACTATTAAAGTTTTACTAGTAAAATTTTAATTGTGAAATATTTAATATTAAAATTTTAACATTAAAATATTCACTGTTAAAATCTTTAACATTGACATATTTAATATCAAATATTTTGATATTGAATAAATCACAATTTAATAAAATTGTTATACAGTAGTTTTAAAAGCTATGGCAACAAGCAAAAATTCTTCAGATTTAAACAAAACCCAAGTCGCGCAAGATTCAGGATTCAATTAATTTAAATATTTTTGGTTAATAAATGAACTGTCAAACCAAAAACAAAATTTCACTAGCCCATCATACAAAATTATATCAAACATCAAGCGGTGTAGTTCAAACCACAAACAAAATGAACTGACACAACAACTGAAATGGATGGATGCTATTCTTGAGTATATTATAATCCAAGCAGGATTCATATGAGGCACTGACAGAAGGACCAAAATGAAACAAAATTGGAGCAATCTAGAAGCAAGATTACACAAGCACAAAACAAAATGAACTCACACAAGATGTGTAGTATGAGCAGCCTAAAATAGAAAAATAACAGTTTAACAGCCAATCAACAGCTATCCAATTTAGGACCAGAGGCATTTTATCCATTTTCATGGCTCCAGATTTGTATGAAAAGGGTTTGAGAACCTTCCAAATATGGACTTGAGATTACAATAGAAATAATTCATAAAATTTTATAATTTCAACTTTTAGTGATTTTATCCTAGGTTTTTTACAATGGTTTTTAACAGCAATATCTTTGACGGCGCCAGCAGCCAAGCCAGCAGCAGCCAGACCAGCTTCAATGGAGGCAAGGCTCAGAGCGTAGAGGCACCTGTTTACACCCAAGCCTTTGAGGCAGGTAACAAGGAAGCTGACCTGTACCTTACCACCAACCCCTATGGCTTTGACTTGTTTGAGAGTCACTTAGCGTCTAGCTCTGCCCCTGCTCCCACACCCACCCCTGCACAAGCTGCCTGTCAACTAACCAATCAGGATGGCAACCCTGATTTGGAACATCTTTCTGCCACCAGCCAACCTGCTCCCCCCTCAGCCAATCAGGCTTCAGCTCCCCTGGCCCAGCGCCCCAAGCAACAAATCATCACCGCCCAAATTCTTCAGGAAATTGTGGCACTCAACCTGCAGGGTCTGTCCTGGGATCAGATTGCCGCCCAGTTGCAATTTACCCAAGCCACCATAATGCGGGAGTTCAACAACCTAATGAATAAGGGGAATCTGATTGGGACAGCCAAGAAGCCAAAGAAGGCCACGGAGTCCCAGATAACTGAGGCCTACCCAATAATGCTTGACCTCCTCCAGCAGGACCCCAAGCTTCCCTTGACCCAGGTCCGGAAGCAGCTTGCGCACCATAACATATGGGTCTCCAAGCGCATGGTGCAGCTCTGGATGTATGGGAAGGTGGCTTCCATACGGGTTCTTACCAATTTTGCCGGCGACCAATGGGATGGCGCTGAGGATTCCCCATATGATCCCACCATTGAATCCACCCTGGTCTGATGCCTGACTAGTCTGTCCAGATGATGTCATGTTCATCTCTTACTATAAGCTATCCATAGCTTTTGATGATTTTGGCACCCAAGGAAAAGCCGCCACCAAGAATGGAAGGAAGAAGGTCAAGAAGGGGACTTTCATTGGTGCATTTCTGGCTGTTTCAGCCAAGGGTTTTGTCTACTATCGGACAAACCCTGATTTCATTGATGGGTACTCATACGGCCACATCCTCAGTGGATTGCTCGACTCCTGGGATGGCTCAAATTCCAAATACCAGGTTTTCTTGAGCCACCAGATGGAGGGAAGCTCCACCGCCCTCGAGGCCATCCAGGGACGCGGGCACCAGGCCTCAGTCTACCCCGCCAGCCATGCCAACGTCCATCTGGCTGATGTTGTCTTCTTCAACATTGGAGATACACTACGGGAGCGCCGCCCTCAGGCTTTCAACAACCTCTATCTTGGGGTCCTTGATCACAATTTTCTCTTTGGTCACCAAATGGTGGCTGACTTGTTTGCGCAAATGGTTTTCCATGTGAACATGGGCAACCAATCACGCAAGGATAAGCGCCTTCCACCCCGTGCCACAGCCACCTACCAGCCCATCCAGCCAATGACTGATGAGGAGTACAATGAGAGGTATATAGCGGCCATCACATGAAATCCTCCTGCCTCCACCCCCGCCACCAACACCCCCCGCCCGCAAACCCAACCCATCCAATCCCAGACTCCCCAGGCCAGCACTGCCTCTACGTCCTCCTTCCTGCGCCATTCTGCCTACTAGGCATCACTCTTCCCTGCCCCAATAAACCCCTGTCACCAAACATTTTCTATTTATATTATCTTTTTTTTGAATTTCAATTGTTCATGTTCTCTTTGTTTATAGTTGGTTTTATTCTTTATGTTCAGCTTATTTCTATAAAATCATATATTTACTAAGGTGTGTATCTAGATCCTGAACACAGTTATTTTTAGCACCCAACCATAGCCCCTTGTGAAAACATTAACAACAATTTGGTGATCAGCTAAATTTGAATTAGAAAATTATAGGTTAACTTTTTTTAGATAAAGTTGTTACTGATCCAAATTCAAAACCTTAATGATAAACTTTAAGCCAATCAGGAGCCAAGTGATAAAGTGATTGTTGTGACATAAAGGGTCATTCAATAATTCTTTGATGCATGTGCGCTAATTAATATGATTGGCTGGATGTTTTGCCATTGTACGCCATTGCCGCTGTGGCAAGTTGTTGATGGACTAGTGCCCAATCAGCTGCTGGGTTAGCACTAGTCCATCAACAACTTGCCACAGCGGCAATGGCGTACAATGGCAAAACATCCAGCCAATCATATTAATTAGCGCACATGCATCAAAGAATTATTGAATGACCCTTTATGTCACAACAATCACTTTATCACTTGGCTCCTGATTGGTTTAAAGTTTATCATTAAGGTTTTGAATTTGGATCAGTAACAACTTTATCTAAAAAAAGTTAACCTATAATTTTCTAATTCAAATTTAGCTGATCACCAAATTGTTGTTAATGTTTTCACAAGGGGCTATGGTCAGGCGCTAAAAATAATATGGTAATCAAGGAAACAATGCCAACACAAAGCAAACAACACATATTGAGATGAGCGTAAAACATATACACAATGGGTAAAAAGATGGGATAATGTGATAAACAGGAAAACAAAAAGGAATAAACAAAGAGGCAACAGTATCAAAATAATACAGAATTTATTGGGGCAAAAGCTATAAAAACATATGGAAAGGTTAGTAAAAAAATAAAATGAGAGAACTCAAAAAGCTGCTAAAAGACCTTAACTTGGCAATTGCCAAAATTAAAGAGATTGACTGCAAGGTCAAAGCAAGAGTTAAGTCTGCCGTCCTTGAAGGGGACAAAATTGAAAAGGTGTCTGCCAAAGCACTCATGGCCAAGATTCCAGACACCCCCAAAACAACAATTGAGCAACTTTTAAATGTCCAGAAGCACGTTGTGGAAGGCCTTCAATTCAAGTCCTTTGCCCTCTCCGCGCCGTCTGTCTGGACAGATGACCCAGAAATGTATGCCCACCTAAGACCCGCAAAACGTACCCAAACAGATGACACTGAGCAGCCAGCACAACTGGTTACACCAAGAATAGCAAAGCCTGCCAAGGCTGCGGGCAAGGAGGAGACTGCAGAAGGTAACCTAAAATAATAATTAATAAAAATTTCCAAATACTTACCTTTTTTTAGAAGAAGTCAATGGTGAACTCCGCCGGGTCCTGGTCCCTTTTGTCCCCGCCACATTCTACGCCAACTACGCCACTCATGTGGCCAAGCAGCTTTTCCTGTCCCCCCCTGTCTTGCGGGAGCTTGAAGACCGTATCCACGGGTCCTTTCCTATGTCCAGAGAGGCATTGGCTGGGCTGACGCATGGAGAGGGGGCATCTAAGTGGGCAGTTACTGCCTACAAGGATGCCCAACTGGTCCGCCTGGACCCAGTATCACTCAGTGGAGTTTACTGTGTAAACTCCATTAAGCTTGTTTGGGACGTCCTGGTGACGCTCCCATTCAAGAATGTACCGGAGATGGGCCAGGCTCATGTGGCTGCTTGCTTCTGCTTCCCATTGGAGCATACCCTATCTTACCTTCTGGACAACTTTGGGTGTGCAGTGGGAAAATTGGCTGTTGCAGACGCAACAGCTGTAAAGAAGACCAAAATCCTCCTGGCGGACTTTGGGCTGGCCTGGAGTGCCAACGAGACAGGGTTCCCAGCAGCTATGAAGCTAACCTTTGCCAGGACAAAGCACAACAAGAAGATAAGCGCGGTTTATAATAAACTGTGCAAGTTTACAGAAGCCTTTGCTAGGCAAAGGCTTCACCTCGTTGTTTACCTGGGGTTTTTATTCTTCTTTGGGATGGGCGCGTCAGTTGAGGACCTGGACGGGGTCCTTCTGGGGATTGACAAGGCCAGGCTCTCCCTGGATGGGAAGAAGGTCCCCCCCCAGGTACAGCTCAGTGGATCATGTCATCCAGGACGCCCTGGTCCTGGCTGGTATCTACGGGTTTGCAGCCCCACCTGAAAAGCTGCTGCTTCACTCCCACCTGACCCTACTTCCCTTCACCAGCAGGAGTGAGTATTTCAATACTGGTGTATCCACCGTCCACAGTGTGGCGGTGGAGGTTGTGCGCCACCTCCATTGTGGGGTGGGTATATACCGCCAAACTCACTATAGGCAATCTTAATAAATTCTCTCTTCCAAATAATTCCATTGCAATTTATAATATTTTTATCATAATAAATTTTTCTAATTCTTATTTTAGCAAACAAGATCTGCATAATATATCCCAGAGAAGGTCTTAATAAAAGCATAATAATATATTTCAATAAAATCTACTTCTGACTTGGACACATTACATTAACTTTTTTTGATTATTATATTTATTTTCCAAATGTGATATTAATGCGTTTGCGTAATCCAGTATCAAGCGTTTGGGAACCCTTAGATGGCATAATAAAATAATATACAATAAAATAAATAAATTACTTACATCTATTGATGGATCTTCTGAATGTGATTGCAGGCGTAGAAACATCTAAATATAAAATGATAATTAATAAATGTTGAGTAATAAATTAGAGAATATTAAAAAATTGGACACACTAAGCCTTTAATTGATTGGCTGTTTGGCTAGGCACACAAGGATAAACAAATCAGCAAGACCATAGAATTTGGCCACAGCCTCAGCTGGGAGGGTATGGATCCTGGTCTGCAGCAAATCAAACAGGTCCTCAGTCCCAGTTGGGGTTCCTTGCTTGACAACTTGCTTGAGTCACCCAAAAGACTTCCTCAATGGGATTTAGGAAGGGCAAATAGGCGGGGAGGAAGAGAAGGTGCATATTTGCTGTGGCAAATTACTAGGGGCCCACTGCAATGCTTGTGTCAATTGATGGAAATTCTTCAAGAATATCAGTCACCTTGTGGAGACCAATGTTGTCCAACACGATTACATTGGTGAAGCCTGAGCTTGTGCGTCTCAGGTGCTCCTGGACCAATAAGAGAAATGACAGAAAGGTCCAGCTATTGTGGGAGCCTAGTATCATTTGGTAGAGCTCAACCCCCTTTGGACCGAGGAGAGCCACCATTGAATAGGCTGTGTCGCGGACTGCAGCACGCCAAGCCATTCCGTCATTGGAACCTTTGGGGACATAGCCATACCCATTGTGCATTGGCGAGGCAAATGCTGATTTGTCAATATAGTAAAATTTGACTGTTCCCTTGGCTTTGAGGGCAGTATACGCCTCTGCATAGTTTTTCCAGGTCTCAATATTAGCTGGGCTGTTCTGATTGTATGGGGATAACCCAAGTTTTTTCCAGGAAAATTGCATTCCCTTGACCAGATAGTAGTAAAAGGAAATTGAGGCCTTGATCCCAAAAGCAGACTTGATCATAGCCTGTATATTTTCCAGTTCAAGATGGTAGTCCCGGGTGATCCACTGGTGGATTGCCCATTTGTGCTCCTTGGTGAGCATAGTGGAAATGCGCAAGGATTTCTCTGCGGCAAGGACTCAGCCAGTATCAATGAACTTGTTGAAGGTCTTGCTGGCGTACTTGGGATCCACCCCAACAAGGGCTGCAGCCGCCTTGTAGTCACCCAATTCCTGCATTAGCTTAAGCAGGATGATGCGTTTGATGTCAGGGATGAGCTTCCGGGTGGGCTTTGTGGATTCAGACAAGCCAGGATCCTGATTGATGACAGGCTTGCAAGGCATGGGCACCTTGTTGTAGAAGGCTGCAACTTTCTTTAGCACCAGCTGTTCCTCATTGGTTTGGTAGAACTGGGGCTCCTTGTCATCCTCCTGATTGCCATCACTGACGTAGGGCTCATAGCTAGTATCAAGTACAGGCTTCACCATCTCCAGCATGGCTGACAGGGCCAACCCTTGCCAGTACACAACGTAAAACACATACAAAGTAAGTTCTACCTCCTTGTTTCTAACCATTTTTGTTGTGGTAACCTTGGTGGGCTTCCGGGTCAGCTTTGGGACCCAAGGGTTTATGCTCCACACCATAGCAGCTTGTGCTCCTTGAAACGGCTGTGTCAGTGCAGCGTCACTATGGAACTCTCCTCTCCCGCCTCCCTCTTGAGTAGGCACTTGTGTTGTACTAAGTCTATTCTTTGACCCGCGGGGTCAACCACAACTACAGCGCACAACAGGTGCAATGGTAGTCTGTTGTTGTGTTCCTTCCATTTTTAGAATTTAATAAAATATTAAATAAAACTTAATTAAGGTACTCTCTAATTTTAATTTTTGCTTTTATCTGTTTATGGATATTCAATTATTATTTTTTCCCCACCCAATATCCCAATTATAGATTTTTATTTCTTAGTTAGTTGTTTTGGTGTTACAACACCCATTTTAGAATACTCAAAAAAATCCACCCATTATCCTGGATTTTACTGCCAAATTCAAACACCCAACACAATATTTTTAAAATTTATGTTTCAGATCTTGTGTCTTATTTTAGATACCTTGGTATCATTCATGATTACAATCCATTGCACACATTGCGTGAGTGATTTTGTTTACATTGTGAGTTGCTATTGTGTTTTGTTTTTGGATTGAGTTTTGACACACCTTGCTTGGGTGTATTTTGTCACCAATTCACATAGTAAATATATGTACACCAAAAGTCAACTCACACCATTTTGTTTGTGAATTGATGTATTTTGGATTATATTTTGAATGGTTTTGCTTTGCGTGTGAGCTTTTTGTTGCTGTGTTGACCCATTTTGCACATTAACTCCAATAAACCCTGTTAACAGAGTATATATTTTAACCTGAGACTTGGATTTTGTTTAAATCTGAAGAATTTTTGCTTGTTGCCATAGCTTTTAAAACTACTGTATTTTGATTATTTAAACTTAAATATTTAACTTTTAAGATTTATAATTGATATTTTAATTTTAATATTTTAATTTTAAATTTTAGTATGTAAATTATAATATAAAATATCTAAGTATATTAAAAGACTTTAGTTATAGTTGCCAATATATCAAATAAAAAAGAATTAAAAATGTTTTCATTTACTACTTGTTGAGTACAGGTCCATTTATCACAAAGATAAACATGGAGAATTGAATTTATCTGCATCATGCAGCCTGCTCCACTATTGTTCTAAACAAATGATTGTTTAAAACTTGAATTACCTTTCCCTTGTAATATGATTTGATACACATATTCAATATACTTGAACTGCGCCCTAAGTACAAATTAATAAGGATTACATAAAAATCATTGGTTGCCGTGTTGTGTGGCTATAGTGGCACTGAAATAACAAGGATCATATGATGACACGCAAGGTCCAATTTGTGGCGTAAAAAAGCCAAAGTACCATCAACAATTAACAATTATTTAAATAAAAAATTCTATTTCTATCTTTTTTAATTTATTTATTTGGTAGCGCAACAGTCAATAAAGTATTCAGTGCATTATAATAAAAATATATTCTTCATACCTAGTATAGTTAATTTTACTTACCTTTTCTACATATTCTTATATGACTATAATACAATCACACGTCAAATTATTATATATAAATAATAATTTTTGAGACCTAATAAAAACAAAATAAATAAAAATAAAAACAAAGTAAACCAGAGAGCCCATTTATCTGATTGGCTTGGAGGCCAGGGCTTTAAGGAGGAAGGATTCTGAGTGCTTGTAAAAAGCCACCACCACATCAGGTGGCATTGCAAATTGGCTGACCTCAAGAATATTGAATAGGTTCTTGGTGTCCTGAGGAAGGCCTTGTTTCACCTTATTCTTGATCCAACCAAACACCTCCTCAATTGGATTCAGGAATGGGGAATATGGCAGGAGGAAGAGAAGTCTCATTGGACAATTGGTAAGTTGGTGGCTGGAGGAGTGGCTATTCTTGTTGATGGGGGGGGTAACTCAGACACAACCAGATCCACTTTGTGGAGCCTGGCATTATCAAGCACAACAACATTGGTTGTGCTGCTATAATTTATCCAAAGGTACTCCTTGACAACTCGGAGAAATTCAAGAAAGGTCCCGCTGTTAACAGAGCCTTTAATCATCTGGTATTGATCCAACGGCAACCGCCAGAATTAACTCATTCCGCAAGTTGACTTACTGAATGTCAAAAAATTGTCAACATTCAGTAAGTTGACATTATTTTGGTATTTATCCGCCGGAATTGGGCATTTCCAAAACTAAGCTAATTTTTCATAGTGAATTATTAAGTCAAAATTGCAAAATTAAAAAGGAACAGACATAATGTTGACACCATTTAAACAAAGGCTTGATTTTAAGCCAAAAAACTAATATAATTTACTATGAAAATGTAAGTTTCTTTGTACTTTTACATTAAGGTCAACCACAGTAAGTAATATCTGGATGTCAACCCCAAATAAGAATCCATAAATTTCTTAATAAAATACACAATATTCTAAAAATAACTACTTTTTATATTTTATACTACCATTTTTATTAAATATATATTAAGATAAGCATTGAACAAAGACATTTGCCAACTTTCAGAGCATTTTTTGTATTATTTAGATATTTACTGTTATTTTAAACTCACTGGATAAACTATAGCTTATTTTGGAAGTCCACTTAAGTCAACACACATATGTTAAAACTAGAATTTATATATGTAATTATAATGTTGACTTTGTGTCAAATCAACACGTCACCTAAATTGCAACAAAGGGGTTTGGCTAAGCAAACAAAGTGACATAATTTAAGCGAGATTTAATAGGAGAGTTACTATAAAAGAACGCTGACTGCCTGAATGTTGACACCTTCACTTATTTATTAGTAAAACACTGCCGCTTAACAAAAAGCACACATACAATGGTATGGTAATTCAGGCCAAAGTACCCAGGGCTGTACTTCAGACTTCCCTCTACAATCCCTATTATTTAGTTTTCATAAGTTACATATGCAACTCTTTAATTTTTTAAATTTAAAAATAATCAATTTTGTCCTAAAAAACCAACTCCAGAAAATATTAACCAAGCTTTATAAGTGATTTACATAGTGTTTTTCCACTTTAATGCTAACTGTCAGTATGTCAACGTCAAAATTAAAGCGTTTTTTATGCTGACAAACTAAATTAAATATTTTTGACTACTGTGACTACCAGAATGTTGACTTTTTATTTAAACATGGATTTTTTCTATTCTTTAATAATAAACTAGCTCTAAAATTACTTTCTATACTTCTATAACCCATTTACTTAATAACAAAATTTAAAACAAGTGATTATTATTTAATTTTATTTATGTCCCACATGATTATTCTTACTTTATGAACTCTACTCTAATTATTATAGGACAAATCTTCCAAGAAGCCACAAAATAACCCCAAGTCAACCAAGAAAGTACCCAAAGCCTCTGGAAAGGCCCAAAGTCCCTACCCCAACAAAAAACTAGCCAAAGAGCCCTCAACAAAACAGAAGACAAAGGAGAAGATCCCAGACCCTGAAAGCAAAGAGCCCTCTCCTGCCCTCTCCTCTTCTCCAAGCTGGTACCAATCAGAAGGAGATGAGGTTCTACTAAACAAGCAAGGAAGAAAGAAGATACCCAAGAGTCCAGAACCCCAGCCAAGCCCAGATGAATCAAGCTCAAAGGAATCAAGTCCCAAGGAATCAAGCTCATCCCAGTCCAGAAAGTGCAAGAATCCAACTCCAGATAATTCCCCTCCACTGCCCAACAAATATGCACCTCCATCCTCCTCATCAAGTATCAATAAAGAAGATCCTGATGATTAACTGTCTGACTATCATAAAGCACCAATTGGCCCATGGGATCCCCTAAAGGTTCACAATATATGTAACATCAAAGAAGAGTTTAAGCTCCCAAAGAAGTTCCCTTGGTTTTCCCCTCTAATGTCTGTCAAAGGAGGTGCAAGTTTAGTCTGTGATGGCTATGTTTTCAATTGCAATAATCAAAAGAGAGCAGGAAGAAGCAAGCATTATGTATGTGAAGATAGAAGCTGTGCTGCCAGAATCAATACAGAAAGATAGGATACAGTCACTAGTGAAAAAGGAGAGCACACATGAAATGCTCCAATAAATCTTATTGAAAAGCTTCTAAAGTGGTACCTCTACCAAATGGTCCCAGTCTCCAAAGATGTCAAGGCTTCTGATCTGGCAGTTAAGGCCACCACACACCTAAGTAATGAGAACCTGAAGCTCATCCCTGACCACAATCAGTTAGTAAAGTACATATGTGACAAACGCCGTGACCTAGTCCCCCATAAGAAATCAGCCATGGTTCAAGGAGAGTTAGTATTGACATAGGAGTTAAAGATGTTCAATGGTGATGAGGTATTCCTTTTACATGATGATGGTCCTACAGCAGAGGCAAGAATTATATGCTATGCTACACAACAGAACCTGGAGCAGTTGAGGGATTCAGAGACCTGGTTATGTGATGGTACCTTTGCAGTATGCCCCCACCTTTTTTTACCAACTATTGGTTGTACATTCCCTTATTGAAGGCAAGGTGCTCCCATTTGCCTACTTTCTGCTTCCTGGGGCAACAGAAGAGATCTACACAAGGGCTTTTAAAATCCTTCAGGAGGGCATCAAAGCCCTACCCAGTAATACAAAGAGTCCCCCTGGCCATAACACTAGAGCCAATCCAGATAATGATGAAAAGGATGAAGCCACCCTTGCTGCAGAAAAAGAAGCTCAAGAAAGCACTTGGCCCATCAACTATAATCATGGACTATGAAACTGCCCAGTATAACGCTTTTGTAAATACCTTTGATGGAGAGGTACAGGGGTGTTTTTTTCCATTATTGACAGGCTGTCAACAGGCAACTAAAGGGTCTACCTGAGCTCAGCAAGCTCCACCGTCTAGATACATCAGGAAAGTGCAAGTTCTTAATTCAGCAGTTTATAGCACTAGCCTTTGTAAAGCCAGAGCATGCTGGACAAGCCTTTGAGCTCCTATACCAGGATCCATATGCCAAGAAACATGATGGTGCCTTCTACCCTTTCATTGAATATTACAAATCACAGTGGATTGGAAGTAAGGTCACTAAGCGCTGGAGCAAGCCCAGAGCCAAAGCCAACTGGAACTGCTACCAGGCAGTTCTTAAGGATGAGATGAAAACTACTTCATCTTTGGAGGACTGGCATAAGCATATCAAGTCCTCCTTTGGAATCAAGCCCAGATACAACACCTTCTACAAGCACCTCAAAGTCCAATAGGAGAAGACTGCTGCATCCATACAAGATATTGAGAACCACCCATCCAAGAAGAAGAGAACCACCAAAGAGAAACAGTATCAAGAGAAGATCAAGGACGTTTTCAAGGCCAAATATAAGCTTTCAGAGATTAGAGAATACATCAAGAAGATTGCCACAGTTCTTAATGGCAACCAGGTTATTAAAGTCTAGCTTTTCATTAAATTTATTGAGTATTGCCTAATTTTTTATATAGTTCTTAAATAATAAGTATAATATTTTTAAATAAATAGTTATTCTAAATAACTCATTAATAATTTATGGTACTGTTTTTATAAAATCATTGATTTTCTATTGATAGTTTGATGCTTTAGACTGTATTACATGGCCTATATTGGTATTTTACTAGTAAATTATATGTTTTTTGTAGTTTTCAATATAGAAAAAACTTTATATTCCTGTTTCTGATTACTATATTTTGCTATAATACGTGAAATTTTATGTATTACCTTTTTGTATATTAGATTTATTTTGTTTTTATAAGTGGGAAAAATTCATTATATTAAAGATAGCTAGTTTCATAGTAAAATAAAATAAAAGTGTATTTTTATGAAATTTTTTAATATTCATGTATAATTTTTTATGAACTTTTTAAAATCTATTTTGTCACATTACCCTAAAAAGTATCTTGAAGCTTAAGTTTTATTAAGTAAAATGTTCAGGAAACAGGTTTCTACTTATTAAAAAAGTGTCAACATTTAGTAGTCTGCATGAGTTTAAACTTAATTCTGACTTTTCAATGCTGTTGACATTAAAGTATTTTTAATTCTGATTATCAACATATAGTAAGTCAACTTGCAAAATGAGTTAATTCTGACAGTTGCCAATCCAACCTGCGAGGACCAAGAAGCGCAACTATTGAATAGGTCTGGGAACGGACAGCTTTTTGATGGGCTACGCCGTCCTTGGACCCCTTCTCAACCCACCCATGCCTGGACCTGAGTGAGGAGTAAAATGACAATTTGTCAATATAGAAGAACTGGACATTCCCAGTCTCCTTTAGTGCCAGATATGTCTTGGCATAAATGCGTCAATCCTTGATTGTCTTTTCACTGTTTATGTTGTACAGAGAAACTCTGAGCACCTTCCAAGAGAAGCCCAAATCAACCATTGTTTTGTAAACAAGGGTTTTAGAAACAGAAAGCCCAAACTCTGTGGTGAGAATTGATTGGACAGAAAGTGTGTCCAGGTGGCAATCCCTGGCTACCCACTGCTTGATTGTGTCAATGTGCCCAGGCTGCAAGAGTTTTGGCTGCCGCTTAGCCTTGGTGGATTTGGCAATTTGCCCAGTATTGCCATACTTGGTGTTAATGTTGGCAATGTACCTGACTGTGACACCAAATTGGGACGCAATATCCTGAACCGCCATTCCCCCATTCAAGCAGTTGAGGAGAGCTTCACGCTCACTATCCGTCAACTGACGCTGGCCCTTGGCAGGTACCACGGCATCCTGGCTACCAGGCTCAACACAGGGGACAGGGACCTTTGTGTAGAAGGTGGGATCACACTTGGTTGCGCTGGTGACGTTAATGGTGGAATAGATCACAGGCGCAGATGGATCAACAGTGGCTGCCAATGGCTCATAGGTGGTGTCAAAGACAGGGGCAGGAAGTAGCAACTCTTGGGTCAAGAGTGTGGGGCCGGGTGACAACTGGGTACACAGTGGAGGTGTAAGTAACCTCAGTGTTCCTGGTGACCCTGGTGTAGGAGACTTTGGTAGCAGGCCTTGAGAGTGGCTTCTGCCTGGGATTCAGTCTGGTCAATTGGGCTTGGGACGCAAGAGGTGGTTGACTGACAATGACGCCTTGGGAGGCCTGAGTATTGGCATGACTCCCTTCAAAATGTGTTCTAATCTGTTCTTGGACCCTCTGGGACGCCCTTGTGGACGGGCTGCCCTGCAGGCTGGTGCAGGAGCGGGTTGGGAATGCGCTTGACAGTCCATAAAAATAAAATTAAAAAAATATTTTAGATTAAATATGTTTTTATTTGGAGTTATTGGTTTAGTTGTGGGTAGTTATTTTCTCTTGATTTATCCTTGAATAGTAAAAGTATTTCTTTATCTGTGATTTGAAGTGTATAATATTGTATCCTTTCTGGGTTTGGATAATTTTAAAGTTTAATCAATTTTTATGCCTAAACATGGCTATCAATATTGAATTTTTCATTTGATTTTTGTTGTGGTGGAGCTTCTTGATTTGGGTTGGTGTTTCCTAGTGTGCTTACTGTACATTCAATTTAATTTCCAGTTTCTGCAATTAATATTTGAGTTTAATAGTGGCATTCAAAAGTGATTTGAAATTTGGTCCATGGATTTGAAAATCCCGCAATTCCAAAAAACATAGTAAAATTAATGGAAATGGTTGATGGATTTGAACGCTTCAAATCTGATTCCAGTTAATTCATTCCGTTCATTGGAAATATGCAGTTTGACCTGAGCTTTGCAAAGTGCCTATGAGTTCCCGCATTTTTAAAAATTCAAATAAATACTCAAAAAAATCAATTTAATTAAAAAGGCTATCCCGCAAAAGTGATTCAAAATTTGGACCAAGGATTTGACAATCCTGCATTTTTACGTTCAGGTTCTGAATTTACAGTAACTTGATTACATTATTTTATTTTAAAAATATGTCAAATATGTTCAACTTTTAATCTTTAATCAATCTTTAAACTTGATAAAAAAATTAAGAAGCTTTGTTATTCCATAGTGTAGTGATGAACTACAGAAAAACCAATAAACTAATGTAAGGGATTGAAGAACAGTTTATTTGAATTGAAGTCAACCCACTTTTATAGTGGTCAAATAGTTTGAATCAATTTAGTTGAATTCACTGAATTCAACGTTAACACTATCACACTCCCCTGATAAACTAAGTGTGGTAGAGTTTAAGGCGGCTTCCATTGACTGGTTGGGAGAAGCAGACATCTTTGCTGTCTTCAAGGTAGTAATTTGTGAGGGATTCTTTCCCTGACTACTGTTGCAACCAAGATTCAAACCTTGCCTGCCAACATATCTTACAATACACAGGGGGCGCTCAATGAGTCGCCCCTTGACATATCTAACGGCATGGAGTAATCTGGTGGCAGGGTCAAATGGCGGGTACTTCATCCTAATTAGGAGCAACACCAATTTGACCTGCTGATCCCCGCACAAGTTATTCCTCAGCTCCAATCCTTACATGGAACAAGCCACCATGCCACCCCCTTGTAGCCTTGTGGCTTTCCCCATATAGTATATTAATCACTATATTCCACAATAAACAATACCTTATTCTTATTATTCTGTCCTTTCCTATTAGACTGTTGTCTTCCCCAATTCCTAATACTGAATCCTCATTTGTTCAGTTGCAACAGTGGTAGCAGAAGTAGGCTAACAACCTATCTAAAAACAAAATCCCCCAAGAAAGGATGGAGTATGGGCCGCATGGCTACTCCACAACAAGAGACCTTCCTACCAATCCCCAAGGGGGACATCCCCAAAGGGTATGTCATCTATCAAGACCAGTTGGTTCTCACCAGCGTGTACAATTGGCTCTGCCTTGGGCAGCGTGACGCCAGCGTCACCCCGCTCCAGTCAGATCTGTCCCAGCGCATGCTCAACCTTCAACTAGAATCCTTTGCTGGTGCGTTGAAGGAGCTGACATTGTCAGTTGGCTCCAATCTACCAAAACCTGCCTCTGCATCTGTCAGGTCCCTGAATCCATGTGGGTTGCCACTGCATCTGGCCGCCTCACGGGGCCTGCCGCTGTGTGGTTCACCAACTGGGCCAGCCAGAAATTTGACGTTACTTGGGTGAAATTTCAAGACACCTCCAAGTCCTGCTATAGCAAAACCTTCTCCCCCATTGTCTTGGGGACTCCTCTTCTAGCCGTCAAACAAACTGGTTCTGTTCCTGAGTATCTTGCCGCCTGGCAACAAGCCCTTGCTACCGCCCCCAAAGCCGTGACTGACGGGAATGCAATGCTGCTCACTCTCATTGTTAATGGGTTAAACCCCCATATTTGTAAGTGGGTCCCAGTAGATTGCTGCACCTCTATTGACAACTGCTATAAAGCCATCCTGGAGGTTAACAATCAGGCCTCAATGGGCTTCTGCCGTACCAGTGACGCCCCACCCTAATCATGAACCACACCTAACAATGGCCACAACCAGGTAGGCTGTTGTCAGCCTTGTCAGCAAGATAATGGGACTAAACGCCCCCGCAAGGGGGAGCTTCAGCTAGCACAGATCAAGGATCAGGGAAAAGCCTGGGGTTTGTAGCAACAAGAGGCCTTACAAGCCCGCCTGACCCACCCTCTCAATCCTTGCTCACAAAAAACCTCTGCAACTACAATCTTCACGAGGTCAAAACCCTGGACGTCTTCCAAGTTCATAGTGATGACCCCGTATTGCAAGCAAGTCACTCCTCAAATACAGTAACACACTTTTCCTATCCCTTCTGTTTCTGTGTGAACACCCACAAATTACTGGTAGATACCAGGGCCAATCACACCATGGTGGATCAGGTGTTTGCTGACTCTCAACAATTAGACCAAATACCCAGCAGATTCAAGGCAGTACAAGTAGCTGACTCCCGCATAGTTGCCATCACCCACAAGAAGGTACCCTTCTCTGTGAGAATGGGGAACGTCCAGGTCAAGCTCTCTGGGCCAATCATGGCAGGAATCAGCCACAACGTAATTGCTGGCCTCAACTGGCTTTGGCACAACCGTCCCTATATCAACTGGGATACCTCTGTCATCACCCTCAATAGAAGTGAGGTGGGGTTCCAGATCTACCCTGTGGAAATTAGCAAGTTGCTACATGACACTGTGTTTATCAGAATAACAGAGACAGGCTCATACAATTCCAAGGGGGGAAACTAGATTTTAACCAATGCTCAGTCAAAGTTATCCGTGCAGAACCATCTGTAGTTCCTCCCTTGACTTCCTCACCACCATCAGCTCTTGCTGCACTCCTTAAGGAGTACAAGGATGTATTAAGTGAGACACTTGAACAACTACCTCCTCCCAAGGAGATCCAGAACGCTGTACAACTTCAAGGATCCTTACCCAAGGCATAACCATTATACTGTCTCACACCAAAGGAAGATGAAACCTTCCACCAGCACCTTGTGGACGCGCTTGATAAGGGCTTTATTTGTCCCTCGCTGTCTCCATACGGGGTGACTGTCTTCTTTGTAGCAAAGAAGGACGGGTCTCTTTGCCTGGTCACCAATTACCACGCCCTAAATGAGGTGATGGTTAAGAACAAGTACCCCCTGCCACTCATTGACAACCTGTTTAATACACTTGCAGGTGTGAAGGTCTTCAGCAAGATTGATCTCACTGCAGGGTACAACCAGGTCCGCATTGCACCAGGAGATGAGGCAAAAACTGCCTTCTGTACACGCTATGGGTTGTTTGAGTGTTGTGTCATGAACTTTGGAATGACTAATTCTCCCTCCACCTTTGCCATGTTGATGAAAAAAAGCCTTTGAGGAACTGATTGGGAAGTGTGTGGTTGTGTACCTTGACAACATTATTGTCTTCAGTCAAGACCAAACCACACACCTCCAACACCTCTGTGCTGTCCTCAACACTCTTCAGAAAAACCAGCTAAAAGCTAAACCCTCCAAATGTGAGTTTCTCAAGTCAGAGCTGTTATTCCTTGGGCACATCATCTCTTCTCAAGGGATAAAGCCTGACCCTGCCAAAATCAAGGCAATCACCAGTATGCCACCTCCCACTGATGTTGGTCAGGTGCATACCTTCTTGGGCATAGTTGCCTACATGCGTAAATTCATCCCCAATTGTGGAGAACTCATTGCACCTCTCACTGAGCTCCTCAACACAAAACAGCGCTTCCATTGGACCCCGCCAGAGATTGAGCCTTTGAGATGTTGAAGCAAAGGCTCATAACAGCACCCATACTGCAGTTCTCCAATAAAAACCGGCATTACAAACTCAAGACTGACACCTCTGGCAGGGCCATAGGGGGCGTGCTAAGGGTAGTAACTGACAATGGTTTCTTCCTCCCTGTGGCATATGAGTCCAGGAAGCTCACTGACTTGGAAAAATGTTACCCCATCCATGATAAAGAATTGACAGCCATTGTACACTGCGTTGAGAAGTGGCGCTGTTATCTGGAAGGTGCTACCTTCCCACCCCGCATTCTGACAGACCACAAGTTGCTTCAGTACTTCAACAGGCAGTCCCACTTGACATGCCGCCAAGCAGGATGGGTTGAGCGTCTATCCCCCTACCAGTTATGCATCAAATACAAGCCTGGAAAGGAACTTGTCACAGCTGACACCCTTTCACAACTCTACGTAGCGTCCATCACTAGGGACAATGGTTTGGATCCAGGTTGGCTCATGTTTTACCTGCGCCCTGAGGCAACCCGCTACAAAGGCCTTAACTCTGTCACCATTTCCAAGTTAAAGGACAATGAAAGTCAGTTCACTACCAATGCTGGTAGCTTCTGCCGTCAGGCAGAGACAGGTGAGAAGACGCTTTACATTCCCACCACACAATGAGGGGACACCATATTGCACTACCACCAAACCCTGGATCACATCAGAGAGTGTAACCTCTTCAAGATTATGAAACAAAAGATTTGGTGGCCGCAAATGCGTCAAGATATCTTGGACCTCCTCAAGATGTGTGTGCTGTGCAAAAAGAACACGTCCAAACCTGCACCTCCCAAGTCTGTCCTACCCATCAAGGCCATGGAACACTTTGAGCAGTGGACTCTTGACATTTTGGGACCATTCCCTGAAGACAGACTGGGAAAGAAGTACATCATCACTGCCATCAACTATTTCACTTGCTGGCCAGTGGCCTGGGCAACAACCAACCACACCGCCACCACCATCACCCGCTTTATTGGCAAAGAGATTGTGACTTGCTTTGGGCAACCCAAGCGTCTCATCACAGATGGTGGCCCCAAACTTGTTGGGCATGTCATGAAGGCATACTGCGTCAAGAAAACGCTCCAACGTATAGTCACAACCCCCTACCATCTGCAAGCCAATGGAAATGTGGAACAGTTAAATGGCTTGCTGGTTCAATTGATTGCCAAGCTCTCACAAGAGCACCCTAACACTGCATGGACTGAACACCTCCCCACCGCTCTATTGATCCTGCAAACAAGAATCAACAGGGGCACTGGGTTCAGCCCTAGCACCCTGGCCTTTGGAACACCTGTCAGTCTGATGGGGATGGAACAGGGGAAACTATGGTCCAAGGTTCCTGACAAGCCCCCTAGTAACAACTCCATCCCTAGACTAATGACGTGCCAAAGCCCAGGAAATCAAACAAAAGCAGATTGCGGGAGGGAGGAAGCACCTCAAAGCTAGATACGCCGTAGGGGACCCCGTCTACACCCTCAATCCCAACTCTGCCAGATTGGAACCCAACCACTTAGGGCCCTTCAAGATAGCTGCTGTCTATAACAATCACACTTATCAACTTGAAGATGCCCAAGGAAACAACAAGAAACTTCACCATGATTACTTGCGCCCCTGCCGCGCCATCCCCACACAAAAGTTGTTTGTGCGGACCTTCCCAGACCTTCCGCAGATTCTGGTCTTGGTGTCTGACAACAAGCAGGGGGCAAGGGGGGGTGTTGCAACTGAGATTCAAACCTCGCGTGCCAACGTATCTTACAATACACAGGGGGCGCTCAATGAGTTGCCCCTTGATGTATCTAACAACATGGAGTAATCTGGTGGCAGAGTTAAATTGCGGGTACTTCATCCTAATTAGGAGCAACACCAATTTGACCTGCTGATCCCTGAACAAGTTATTCCTTGGCTCCAATCCTTACATGAAACAAGCCATCATGCCACCTCGTTGTGGCCTTGTGGCTTTCCCTATATAGTATATTAATCACAATATTCCACAATAAATGATACCTTATTCTTATTATTCTGTCCTTTCCTATTGGACTGTTGTCTTCCCCAATTCCTAATACTGAATCCTCATTGGTTCAGTTGCAACACTACATCAATTATTTGGGGATTTCTTTACAAAAAACCAAAGTCAAGGAAACCAGCAATCAATTTCTAGATACCACTTTTAACTTGGACGTCAACCTTGACGGGATTGAAACCAGAACCCTACAGATAAGTCAAATGTTAGTGTATACTCTCTGGATGAGTTTACGTTAGCTTTTTATATTGATTTTTTTCAAAATTGCAGGCTTGACCTGCCAACAAGGTTCCAACCAAGTGGGTTTGTGACCCGCAATCTGATTACCCAGTCACCTGAAGCCAGACTAGGAAGTCAACTCAAATGACCAAATCTATCAACATGAACAGATGATGATCCTTCACGGTGGATATCTTGATTTGGCGCTTGACTCATTATCAGGATCAAGCCACCCCCTCTTCCATCCAGCTGTGTGATCACCAATCATGCTCCTACTATCCATTGACTCACAATAGCTATATAGTCACTATCTTGCAAATAAAGATTCTTATCTATCTTCTAAATATTTTCCCTGTTTAACTCTGCTAAAACAGCACAGTTACAACATTTTCTTTCTTTAAAACTTCCTTTCTGACTTTGGTTCTGCTCCCGCAATCCTAAATAGCCAATCAATACACGTCACTATATGCTCAAAATCTGATTGGCTGCCTTGGGTTACCTTGCTGCTCTTGGATCTACTTCTACTATATGAAAATAAGGCTCCACACTTGATTTCTTATGATACTCAGCCCAGACACCACTTAATTGCTCCTGATCTTGCAGTTTGTTCTTGTTTTATCTCTTTATACTATGAGTTTATACAAACCCTCCAGTCTTAATCTAAGAGACATATGATACAAGTATTGATTTCAACCATTATATTTATGAAAACCATTAGTAAATCCCTCTTATTTCCCCCAATAACCATTTAAATGTTTCAGCCTCCATTTTGAGGCTATTTAAGTGTACAACCCTTACCGATTCTACTTGTTCCAACAATAAATAATTATTTCTACTCTATCTCTGTCCACACTTATCTTTTGATCAATATTTTAAAATCATTAAAGGAATTTTATTCCTGTTCTGGTTTCTAGCTTCCTTCTTGCCTGTGGTGCTAGCCTTGGAGAACCCAACACCAACTACTGACTGACACAATTTGTTATGGTAGAAAATCAAATGGAAGGGATAGTACGCCCTTGTAAAACCTGAAATCAGCAAAGAACTGCAGCCAACCCCTTAAAGAAATTGACAACTTAAATGTTGTCATAGACAAAAAATGGGTCAAAGCTGGGGTTGCCCAAATAGCCCTCAAAAATCTAGATCTTCCTTATTTTTTCCCAAATAATTATGACAAGAAAATTACGTGTTATATGCTATTGGGGGATGGCAGTGCTTGACCCGCTGATCACCCATTTTTTTAAATTGTGACATCATCAACTTGAATTCCAATGCAGGACCTCCAACTGCTGAAATATTCTTGCCAGCCAATCAGAAGCTGCAGAATCTCCCCTGCCCCATCCTGAAATCTCTTAAGACTTCCCCATTTCCCCTCTAGAAACTTGTTTCTAGATAGCTTATTATCACTCAAATAAAAGAAAGTCTTCCAAAAAAATGTTTGCTTATCTGGGGCTGTTTGCCCCTGTCTTAGAGAAACTAGTCTCTGTCATGGTCAAGGTTGCCATTGATTCCATGTCGGCATCCTGGCCCAATCTCTACATGTTGACACCTCTGGATTCATCTTCTAATTTGCCTCTACAAATCACTCTGACCGCAACAATTTTGTTGTATATCTTCTGCTACACCAATGCTGGATCCAAAATGTTGACGCCATCTTTCAGAATTGGTATCCTGTTGCTCAAGCAACTCACAATTTGTCTTTTATACCCTCATTGTTTGTCCTTGAATCATGCAGCTTACCACTTCACTCTAACACAATTCATCCCCAGACAATTCTCACCAGAAGGAATCCCTCACCCATGGTTGGTTTAAATACCCCTCCAGCCATTGGGGGCACAAAACCCACTATGGTTGTGTAAATTCACTGCCACCCCTGGCATTGGATTGTAAAATTTTCTCCTGCTGCACCAAAAAGGGTCCAAAACCTCCAACCAAACCCCTTAATTCTTTAGAGGATTTGGCGCATACAGTTGATGCGAGGTTTGTGTTGGCCTACCCTGCGGATTTGCTGCCTTTGGCAGCCCCCTCCTGGGAAGAAACACTGGTTAATTTGGACTTCCTATTAGCTTGGTGTCACCCACATTTAAAAACTATTAGAATCAACCAATCAAATGTGGCCACATCAACAAACAACAACTCAAGTAAACTTCAAATACATGGGACTCCTTCCAGCCAATCAAATGGCCCCATTGGAAATTAGGTTGAAACATTCCAGTCCCCCTGGTTCTGTCCCACAAAAATTCTCCTCTGACCAATTAGATTTGATTCTAAAAATCATGTGATCAATTCCCCTCCTTTTAACCCAGCAAGTGGACCTTCAGTCCCCTGCTTGTCTATTTTCAAAAAATATTAAAGGCTTGGCTTTGTTGCACTTTAAAAACTTTGATTCTTGCAGTAGGAAACCCAGTTTGGAGTTCCTTCACCCTAGAGATTGAAGTGTTAGTTGTGGTCTTTAAGCTTACCTTGTGTCAGCCAGTTTCAAACCCAGCTTCCTCTCTGGAATCATATACTAGGGTTTTAACACTTAGTTGTTGTGTTCTTGGTTTTTGCTTTCAAAAACAGAGTTTGAAACCAAATTTTTTATTTAATTTTCATTATAAACTCTATTGTTTTGAATTTTTATTTAAAAACTTTTATTTTCAATCCTGATTTGCTTGTCAAAAACACCAAGGTGTTTGGGTCCAACTCAAAGCTACCCAAATTCGCTCTGTTGCTCCCTTTGCCTCCTATTCCAAGATTACCCTGCCCATGCATTTTTCTGGCAATTTTTGCTTGAAAAACCCACCCACCTACCCCAAATTTTGAGGAGAACAACCTTATGATACTCCCTGCTGTCAAATTTGTTGCGTTTTCCCTGGCTCCTTTTCTGCTGCTTCTGTGGTCCACCTCCCCTGATTTGTGGGGGAAAATTTCCTTGTCTGCCCGGCTTGTGGGTAAAGAACCTTCTAGTCTCTGGGACCTCCCCAGCGGTCTTCTCTTTTCTGGGGAGGATGTGTTCAAGAGCCTGACGTTCAATGACTTTGATTTAGACACCAAAGATCACACCTTGCTTGCCTCCAAAAGGGATGTGTCCCCTACACCTCCTCTCACCAGCGCAGCTAAGAGCAATCCAGTACCTCTTGTGCTTCCTACGGTGTTCTTTCCCGCCACCTCCTGCACCCCCTGGTTGCTCACTGGCCTGATGTTGATGGGTTTTAATGCCTGTTTCCCTCAGTTGTCTCCTGTTTCCTCCTTGTGGTTCCCCCATCAAGCGGCTGTCCCAGTTCTTCACTGGGCGGCATCCTGGTGGTTTGTTTTGCCAGGATGGGAGCATAACTTAGTTAGTTTATCCCCCCTCTCTCACAGGTTGCTTTTCCACTCCTCCTTCTCCAGCAGAACCTTTGCTGGTTAGACCCAATGCTTCATTATACCTGTTAATCTATGTGGTGGGATATTACCGGCTAGGTTGCATCAGCTCTATGCTGGGAAAATTTGCCTATCTGGGCCACTTAGGCCATCTTGCCATGATCACGGTACCCATTGGATCAGTAATAGCAGGGCTCAACTTAGGGGCTTTGGCCCACCAGATAGGGAACTTGTTCCCTATCAAGTGAGTCCCTGACATAATTAAAGTTGGATCCTATGTGGTAGATTTGGAAAAGACCAAACCACTTAGTCTTGAACTTGGCGGAATGAGAGTTGCCAAGATTGGTCTTTATCTTGAGGACTAATTGTCCAACCTTGAAGATGGGGAGGAGGTGTGGGATCTTTGCTTGGTCTCTTTTGACCTTAAGTGCTATAGCTACTATGTTTGCCTCAGCCTTGTCTTGTATGTTATCTTTGTGCTCACAAGCTGTGAGGTACTTAGGCAGTAGGGGCTTCTTGACTGTAGGTGGTCTGACTCTGTAGATGACCTCAAATGGGGTGAATTTGGTTACTGCATGTACTTTGGTGCGGTAGTTCCATAGGGCAGCAGGTAGGGCATCCTACCATAGAGATGGTTGATACTTGGTGCATTTCTCCAAGGTTTCAACCAAGGTCCTGTTAAACCTCTCTGTCAGTCTATTGCAGTGGGGGTTGTAGGCAGTAGCAAATCTTTGGGTGACATTAACTTTCTTCATGAGGTCAGCAATTAGTTGGGTTCTGAAATGAGATCCTTTGTCAGAGAATAGGGTTGTGGGCGGGCCAAACTGGGTGATTATCTCCTTGTAGATAAACTTGGCGGTAGATAAGGCAGAGTTATCAGGGCAGACAACAGCTGCAGGCCAGTGGGTCTAGTACTCTGTGACTAATAGGATGTAGTTGCCATGCTTGGAAAGTGCTAGGGGTCCCAGAAAATCAATGCCCCATAATTCAAAGATATTGGATACCACAATGGGTACAATTGGTTTGGAGTAGGCTGCATTCTTGCTGAAGCACTGACAGATCTTGCATCTGTGCAGATGATTCACTGTGTCTACATACATTCCAGGCCACCAGTAGGTGGCTGTGACGGATCAAGGCCTAACCAGTCCATCCTGCTATTATTCTGCCCTAGACTCTTATTGCTGTTACCTTCCTGGGACAAAGCTTTGAGGAGCTTTGCCTCCAGGGAGGCAATTTTCTTGGATAACACTTTATTGTCATCCCGCCAACAAGCCATGATTTCAACGCTTTTTTCCTCTCGTGCTCTCAATGCCTCAATTTCACAATTTGAAATCTCTTTTACTTGTTGCAAGATTTCATCCCATCCTACCAACAAGTTCCAAGCATCCCAAGCATAAATTTGGTTCCCTTGGACGGGAGTCCCTTCCTTTGCAAAGTAGTTGGAATACAGCTCTTTGAACACAGCCTTTACTTCTACTAAAGATTCAGCAGGAACAGTCTTAGTGGCCTCCAGGCTGGTCCAAGCTTCTTCCAATGTACTTGTAGGAACCTCCTTTCTTGCTGCAGCAGTTTCCACACAAAGGACACCAAACTTGGCTCTCTCAAATTTTAACAAAGAAGGCATGACAATTGAAAAATAGGTGAGGGGAAAGCGTCAAAACCGACAATGAATATATTTTATTAATGTTTAACTGTTTTTGCTTATATACCATTCAGGGCATACACGGCTGAAAACCCCTCCGGTTCCTGAATCAACCAATGATTTGCGTCACATGGCCTATGACATTCAAGTCTTCCAAACTAGATCTTTATATGAAAGATCACCAACAATTCTCAACCTATGAGAATTGACCTATAATGGGAAGAAGTCACCTGACTCCATTTAACCCAATGTACCAATTTGGCATGGAGCTTCCCCAGCTCCCAGCGGCGAAACCCTGTGGATTGCACATCCTAAACTCAGCTATCAGTGCTCCAACTGGGAACCAGCTGATCAAACCTGAATTCCTAGGCATCCTTGCCTTTATTTAGTTATTTTTGCATTTAATGGTTTTTTGCCTTTAAAACCCATTAAACTGCTTCAAAACTTGAACCAGGCGCCACTGCGGCGCCCAGCAATTTCTCCAGGCGGCGCCCCAGCGCCTGAGAAAATTTGATAGTGGTGCCTCTCAAGTTCATTAGGCAGCGCGGCGGCGCCTCTAACCCAATAAATTTGCCAACACAGTGCTTTTAACCCAAATTCTGTGGGTTTTCCCATGGTTAACCTTAACAAAAACTTCTTGAAAAAGTCAAGGCCATTTTAATATAATTAAATCCACATTAATTATATCCTGTATTTATTAATTAATCTTCCCAATTAACTAACCCATTTTGAGACGCCTAGTCTCCAAGATTGATTTGGCCAATCTTGCCTCAATTCTTTTAGTTAGCCTAATCTAACTAAACATCCATATTCTGTTCTTTTATTAAACATAGATATCCAGTTTCTAGGAATCTTTCCCTCAAGAATTCCAAACAAACCTATCTATATGTAATAAATGGCAAAAACAGAACATCTTTGTATTTTGGAGCATTTATTTTGCTAAACGCTCAGCAGTGACTGTAGTACGGTCACAATGGCCTTGAGTCTCTCCAATGTGGCTTCCCTGCCAAAGTGGCCTGCACCCTCATGAGCTTCTTTGAGTATTGCAGCTCTGTCAGCAATCTTGGGTACCAGCCAAAGGCTACCATCCACTTTTTTAAAAATGGAGTCATTGATCATGGTAAAGTTGGTGCAGTCTTGGATGAACTGCTTGACTTCAGCAAGTGATTGAGGTGTGACCTTGCTGGGGGCTAACTCACTGAATTGCTGAAGGTTGCTTTTGTAGGAAGCAATCTTGGACAAGAGAGAGAACTTCCTGGATAGCCCATCAGCAACAATGTTTTCCTTGCCAGGCATGTGCTTAATGTCAAAGTTGTACTCAAGTAGGTCAAGGAACCAGTGAATGCGCCTACTGTTTGTGCCCAGGTTATTGGCAATAAACCGTACAGCAAGGCTATCAGTGTGGATGATGAGTGGGTAATCCAGGATGTAATAGTGGAATTTCTCAAGGGCACACATTGCAGCTAGAACCTCCTTGTTATAGATGCCATAGTTGTACTCAGCTGTAAGGAACTTCTTTGACATGATTTCAATGAGTCAGAACATGCCATCGGATTCCTGCCATAGTATAGCACCAATTGCATCCTTGCATGCATTAGAGAAGATGTGAAACATCTTGGTGAAATCAGGGTAGACAGGGAACATATCAGATGACACAGTAGCCTTCAGCTTCCTAAACACGTCCTCCTGCTCAGACCCCCAACTAAACTCTTATTTCTTGCGCATGAGATTGAAGAGGGGGGCAGTCACATTGCTATAATTAGATATGAACTGCTGATAATACCCAACCAGGCCCAAGAAGTACAGGACTTGGCTGACATTGGTAGGGGTGGGCCATGCAAAAATATCAGTAACCTTGTCAGGGTCAGGATGATTTCCCTTGGTATTGACAATTTGGCCAAGGAGTTTCAGCTCTTGCACAGCTAAGATGGTCTTCTCAGCATTGACACTAAGATTAGCTTCCTTGATGCGGCCAAGGCAGATATGGAGGTGCGCCAAGTGCTCTTCAAAAGTCTTTGAGTAAATGGTAATTTTGTCCAAGTACACAGTGACAAAATCCCCAATCAAGCTGTTAAAGACTTGGTTTATGATGCGTTGAAAAGTTAGTGGTGCATCTTTAAGACCAAAAGGCATGCGGGTGTATTTGTACTGGCCCCACTTGGTTACAAATGCAGTCTTGGGTTGGTCTTCAGGGCGGACCAAAATCTGATGGAAGCCACTTAATAGATCAATGTTGGAAGACCACAGGGCGCCATCAAACAAAGCAAGGATGTCAGATATGCAAGGCAGAGGGTAGTTATTGCTTATGGTCACCTTGTTGAAGGGGATGTAGTTGACACACATTTGCTGTTTTCCCCCTTTCTTGGGCACAACAACCAAGGGGAAGGACCATGGTGACTTGCTAGGCTTAATGAGGCCTTGCTTCAGAAGCCTCTGGACCTCAGACTTGACAAAGCTCTCCTTAAAATAGGGCAGACAATAGAATCTGGAGGCTATAGGGTGGGCATCTCCAGTGTCAATTTTGTGCTCAAACCGTGATGCCTCAGGAAGGTTTTCAGAGTCCTCTACTATATTTGTAGAAAACATGTCAACCACAGAAGCCAGCTGCACTCTTTGGTCTGGGGACAACCAAGGATTATTGTGTATAGACCTGGCTATAGGCTCATATAAGAATTCCTCAGTATGGGAACTAGTGTCATGAATGACATTTCAATACTTGTATTGAAAACCCAAGAGTTAAGCCCCAGCTCCCAGAAGGCAGATCAAACCCTCCAGGACAGTCCAGGACCCGCCAATCTGTTAAGTCACAGGCTCAAATTTTTAAATTACTCCGCGACCTGCCAGCCTACTACAGAGGATTCCCTGAATAGTTGCCAGTCTGCCGCCAAACTGGTGCTAATGAAGACCCATACCTACAAAGGAAATGTAACCTGGCTAACAGAAGTTGGGGAAGGACCTACTGCCAACCTGCCAAGAGCCAATACTGGAGTTTTGAAATCAACGCTGGAAGCCCTGGAATCAAAGCCTGATCTTCCAAAGACTACTTGAGTCACGCAAAGTGGACAGGAACCTGCCCACTTGCTAAATTGCATACTTGAGTTGACAAGTTACTCTGAGACCCGCCAGTATCCTAAGGACAATTCCCCAAATGGTCATCAGATTAATGCCAACCTTGAGCCACCAAAGACCTGAACCTATGCAGAGGTTGCAGCTTGCCTTAAGGAGGTTAAAGCAAAACCTATTTTTAACTCTGCCAATGACCATCAGCAACTGCCAGCATTCCGTCCAGAGAGGGTAATGCAATTGAACTACTCAGGTGACATAGTGAACAGTGGCGGCAAAAAAAAAGCATTGTCACTTCTATTCACCAGAGCAGGTGCTACCTGGATCTGCCGCCCTCAAGACTCTAAGCCAAGATCCATGCCCTGCCAGTGCCTTGCCCGCAAACCTGAAACATGTGAAAATCAAAGAAGAAAAGTCACATGGTATAAAAACCCTGGCAGTATGGTGAAGACCACATTGTCATTTTTGATAATAAAGTTTTATGAATCTTTGGTGTGAACAAATCTTACCCTATCTAGTCTTAGTGATCTTCCATCTTAATTCCAGTCAAGTAGACTACCAGGCTGCCGCCCCCTTCTGAGCCCAACCTGCCAAATTGCCCCAGGCATCATACTGCCCCCGGGAGCTCCCTTTGGACCTGTGCACTTTACCAAGTACCCCCCCCCCCCAACCCAGCCTATTCAGAGTATGACTTGGAAACCATCCTCATTGCCAACCCTTTGGCAAGGACAAGAAGTACCAAATACATAGGATACAAAGGAAAGAGAGTCAAGATACCTCCCTTATTTTTTAAAGACAAGTACAACTACCTAACAGCGTAATTTGTTCCCATGACTCCACCATTAACTCCAAGACCAGAATTCCCACTGGAACCTACTGCCGCAACCGAGACCACCTCTACCCAACTGTTTGGAGTACTCTACATTACTTTAACAGGATTGGTGGATTCTGTGGTCCCCAACTCTGGACCCTGGTCCTTACTTGGGTGATCTGTATCTTATATTATCAAGTTAGCACCCATTCTATAGTGGGCCCTACCCGCCGGCTTGGCTGCACCTCACCACAAGCCGCCCAATGCCTCTACCTATGACTGGCTTCCTGGCAACTATTGAGTAAGACACTAAGTGATAATTCCTTTCCCTTGCATTCCACAGTCCAAAAATTGTTGGTATATCTTGTTGTGACCCCTAATTTGCTCATGGTCTTCTGGCCAATAAGCAGCGTATATTGCTTATGGTTAAAAATAGCTGCCTCTATGGGCATCCAGACGCCTCCAAGCCACAGTGTAAGGTGTACTGCAGTGCCCATGCTGAAGCTCTTGCAACTGTTGGCCATGATTAATACTGTATCAGAGGGGGCAACCATCACGTCAGGGAGTGTCTTCAGAAAGGGGAGCAAAATAATATTGCTATAGGCACCACCATCAAGGATCATAGAGGTTTGTACACCACTGATGTTCCATTTTGCCCTGGGAGCCTGTCAGGATTCTGAATCCTGACAACATTTTATATCAATTTACTTAATTTTATCAAGTTCAAACTCTATTTTAAATAGGTTTTTATATTAACTCAACTCAATTGTGCCATTTCCAAGTGCTTTTGCAGTCCAAATACCTTTCAAACTATCTGACTTCTTGCGCATAATTGCTGATACTCAAAAAATCATATCTCTGTGGCTAGAGAACCAATCTCAACGTTTAAAGGCATTCCTGAAAGCTGAGACCAAGAGAAATCTATTGGTGCCATTTTTTAACCACTGTTACATGTTCCAACATACCTTCGAAATTCCATATCCCTCTTGTAGCATACTTGATCCTCTCATTCAAGAATTGATGAGTATAAATTACTTTTCCCTTTTTTTAACCCTTATCCATCATTCTCCTTATGGTGCTTCAATAAATCTTATGGTTCTTCACTCCTGTCCTTGTCTTATGAATTATCTTGTCTTGTCTCTTTCTGGATCTTCTTGGATGAATTCTAAGATAATTGGAGTAGTCAATGGTTTGAAGTTCTGGTGGCTCATGGAATCTTATTTCCATACTTCATTCCTGACAGAGCCCCTTTACCGGAAAGTAATAGCTCCTCTCTGCAGTGTGGGACAAGTGCAGCAATAGCCTTAGTCAACTTCTGGTGAAACTTTGGACTTTTGCGGAGAAAATCCTCAAGGGAAATTTCCGAGACTAATTTTTTTAGTATCACTGGAGCAGATAAACCTACCTCAGGAGCCTTCACATTTTCTGAAACCTTAGGACAAGGTCTGGGTAGTGCTGACACTGCCCATTGCTTGTCATCATCCAAGACTTGCTGATGAACCCTCTGGTTGAGAGCAGCAATACTTGCTTTAATGTCAGCAATCCCTTTGAGAGTATTTGCTTTATCCATTGGTTGTCTAGATTTTTGTGGTACTCCTGAGGGGGTGTCAATTTGCCATGGGTGAATTCAGGTAGGCAGAATTTTCATCATTGGGGAGATGGGTACCTGGCATGTTTTCTGTTTCCATTGATTCATTGGAATATAATTCAGGGCCATTATTGGCTTCCAGATTTGGATCATGATTAATCCAGTCTAAATTTGTGTCATTATTAATGCTCTTTTTTTGGCCAGGGCATCCAAGGTTTCCAATGGGGTTTGAATTCAAGAAACTTGAACTTGATTGACTGTTGGCAACAGGTTTGGAACCATTAACATTTTAAAAATTGGAATTTATGCTTTCCATATTTAATTTAATGTTAGGGTTGAAATTATTAATCTCAAACTCATTGGAATTGATTGCAGCTGCTACATTGTCCACTTTTGAGTTGATTTCAAATTTATCTAAATTTAAATTTGCTTTTGAATTTAAACAGCTTTGAATATTGGCTTGGTTCTGATTATAGTAAGTAGTATTAGTAATATTACTAATCTTATTAATAGCATCAAAAGAAGACTTTGAAAGGCCTGAAAGATTGACTTCCAATTGGCCAGCGCTGTTACAGCCGCCAGCAACAGAAGGGTAGCTGCAATGACTATTTCTAATGTTATATAGATCATTGTTCACTTTAGGGAAACTGAGAGCTGGGGCCGCACTGCCACAGGCCATATTATTGGTTCCTGTTGCAGGGGCAGTAGCCCCACTTGCATACGGCTGCTCTGATTGGTTGCTGGGGCCAACTAAAGGTGAGTCATGCATTTTACCACTAATATTTTTTAGGTTGGGCACAAATTTTAGGGATTTTGAGTGAGGGACACCAGAAGTGCTAGCCCTCTCATTGGCTGCACTAGTAGCAGCATGGCTGGCACTGTTACATGCAGCCTCTGATTGGCTGGGCTTAGTGTGACCGTACTACAGTCACATTGGGCTGTGGTTTCACAATGAGGTTGAATTGTGATGAGTTTCATAGGTTGAAATTAAAAACAATAGGATTGGCCTTGAAGAGACTTTACAGCGTAGTAATGCTGCCCAGGAATTAATTATACTGTACTAATTGAGGGCCAAAATGAATAATCTGAACAATTTAGATTATGAGACTAGGTGTCTCAAACGCAATTTATTAACTGGGAAGGTTAATTAATTGATAACCTTGAATATTATTAATGAGGATTTAATCATAGGGCCAAAATGGACTTGACTGTGTCAAGTAAAGACTTGTTGTCTTCAAACAAATTAATTAACTGTGAAGTATAATTAATATATGCTGGTAATAATCAATGAGGATTTAATTGTATTGTTTAAGCACCTTGACTGTATCAAGAAGTTTGATTAATGTTAGCCAAAAGTAAACCCCAAATTGTGGTTTAAAAGTGCTGTTTTGGAAAATTAATTAGGTTAGAAGCGCCACTGCACTGCCTAATTGATTTGTAAAGCGCCAAGGCGCTGCCAAGTGATGGTTTCAGGCGCCACCTGGGAAAGTTCCTGGGCGCTGCAGTGGCGCCTGGTTCAAGTTTTGAAGCGTTTTAATGGGTTTTTAATGTAAAAATCATTAAATGCAAAAAAAACAGCTAAATGTAGACAATGGTGTCTATGCATTTAGGATTGATCAACTGGTTTCCAGTTGGAACAAGGATAGCTTGGATCAGGAATATGTATATTCCACAGGGTTCTGGAGCCAGAAGTCTGGAATGCTTTAAGGCAAAGCAATATATTTCCACGGAAAGAATCAGGTGATTCTGGAATGTATTAGGGCACATTCTTATAGATTAAGAATGTGAAGATCTTTTTGGTAAATATCTGGATTATATGACGCTGTTATGTCATAAACCATGTGATAGAAATCCAGGTATGATCCCGGAATGGGAGGGTTTTTAGCCAAATGTACCCCAATTGGTATATAATGAAAACAGGATAACAATTAATAAAAAATGATGCTTATTGTGACAATGGTTGCTTTCCCCTCAATCTTTTTATGCTTTGTGTTTTTGGCTTTTAACTGAAATAAGACTACCATGGAATGAAAGAGATGGTCTGCAGCTAAGATTATGGGAAGCAAAGAACGTGGAAGTGATCACCAGATGGCAACAAGTTCAACGCCAAGATTGCTTGCCTGGAATCCAAGCTCATCAAAGCTTACATAAAGGATTCCCCGTCAAACTGTAAAAGAGTCAGACCGGGATAATGAAGAAGCAAGCATGAATTTCCTGGATCCATCACACTTCATATTCTGGGAAGAATGGGCCTCAGGGGCAACAGTTTCCTGTAGGAGGACATCATAAGGGCCAGGGCTTCTTGGCAGAGTGTTTGGCGCAGTTTCAACCATGATCAGGTTGTAGCTGTTTGCTTTTTCAGTAAGAGCAGGGTTGTCAAAATCCAGTAGCTCTTCCAAAGGGGTGACCAGATTTGGATACTCTGGGTTCTAGCGGCTGTTGCAGGCGTACAGGAGGGGTGGAGATGGGGAGCTGGGGGTTTGTCAAAGTTGGTTTGGGTGCTGGAAGGGTTTACAGCAGCAGGTATGGGCAAATCCCAAAGTGGGTACAAGGCAAAATGCTTGGGGGATAGTGCAGCCTCCCAATCAGTACGCTTCATGGGTGGTGAGATATGCCCATGATCTGGGGATGGCCCAAAAGAGCAAACTTTTCTGGGGTTGATCAATTTGAAGGGAAAATGGGGCCCATTTGGATCAACAATGAAATCAAAATTGGATTTTTTTATTCATAGCTTGGGGGTAGCAGAAGAGGATAAAGCACACTTTTCTGCAGCAAAGGCCTTCTCAGACAATATGATGTATAGAGGGTGTTGCCTGGGTTCAAGTTGATGGCAGTGGGGGCAACGTAAATTATAATGGTTGGGTTGCTTGCAGATAGAACAGGGGCTGGTGCACAACTTGGAAACGTGGTTAACCTAACTGCAGTTGTAGCAAGTGAAGTTGATACTGGAGCAGGGTGTATTGCAGGGTGCACAGGAGCCACAGTATTGAGCAAGGTACAAGGACTCAAACTTGTTGCTCAACTCTTTGAACTTGGCCTACATGGTTTCAGCAAGAGCAGCCTCCCTCTTTGCTGTCATGTTCTGAGGCGCGGCACAGACACACAACAGGGAATCCTGACCTTAGGATTGGATATGTACTAAGTCTTGGTTAGATGGCAGGGGAGGCTATGTGATTACCTTGTGGCCCTGGATGAATAATATCTACTGGCTGTGGCTAGAGAGAGGCGCTGAAGTACATGAAGACACAAAGATAAAAATGTGAATAGAACTTAATTTTATTAGAGAATAGGAAATGTAATATATAGTAGTAGACAATACCACAAAACACTACCAGGACAGTAGGATCACTTGCCACCAGCATGAGCGGGGCAAGTGAGTTGCCTGCAGAGTCACAAAACCAAACAATTGTATTTCCCAAATTGGAGCCAGACTCATTTTGAGAGGCAAACACAGAAGAGAGGGAGTAGTCCTCAAAATAACCCACCAAAGGCAAAATTGAAACATAGTGAATGGCGGCATTCACAACATTGCCCCCCTCTAGATTGGCCTTAGGGGGGTGATACTTGCAGAGGAACTTGGCGTGTACGCAAGCAAAAGGGTGACCACTAGAGAGGAGTTTTAAAGTATACTCTGATCCTCGCTTGAAGGTCACTTCCAAGGGCCCAATACACAGCAAGTCTAGTTTGTGAGTGTGTCCTCCTACTCTATGCTGATAGTAAAGGACATGGTCCCCAATGTTGAACTCAGGCAGGGGGGATCTCCTAGCATTATCAGGGGAGAGCTCAAACAGCTTGGTCCTATAGGAAGACGTGTAGGCAGTAGCCTTTATATCAATGATGCAGTTGACTAGATCTTTGATGTGATTTTCAGGATTCATGGCCTTATTGGAGGAGAGCAGCGGGCCCCCAAGAGTGGCAGAGTGGTAGCCTCACACCCATACAGCATAGCAAAAGGGGAATATCCGGTGACACAATGTTTGCTAAGGCAATACACAAAGAGCAGCAGGTAAGTATAGATCCTAATTTGCAGCGTCAGAGTAGGTGAGCTTCCTCATGATAGAAACCAGAGTTGAATTTGCACGCTTGATTACCCCATTAGTAGAAGGATTGTAGGGGGAAGAGAAGGACTGGTGAGGCCCCAAGGCCTCAACAACAGAGATTACCAACTTGGCATTGAAGTTAGTTCCATTGTCAGACAACAACACTTGAGGGCAGCCATGGCAGTAGAAAACGTCTTGTAACAGGAAGGAAGCAGTTGTCTTGGAAGTGATGTCCTTAGAAGGGCAAGCTTCTACCCACTTGCTGAAGTGATCAACAGCAATTAGGATAAAGCAATAGCCAGAGCAGGAGTGGGGGAGAGAACCTACAGCATCAATGCTGACAGTGTGAAAGGCATGTTGAGGGGGCACTAATTTGAACTTGTGGGAAGCAGCTCGCGGTCTCTGAAGTTGGAAGTTGTGGCAACTAGCTATGACGTCTGGAATTAGTATACAAAAGTTTCCCAGAAGTAATTCTTCTGGAGCCAGTCAAAAGACTTGGCAATGCCTCCATGTCCAGTCTCCTTATGAGCTTGTAGCACCAACAAAAGGCAAATATTAGGTCATACATAAGGCAGATATTGGTCTTGTACTTTCTTGAAGAGCTGATTGTCTTGAATGAGTGTATCTTCAGATAGTTTGGATAAGGCTACTTGGACTTCTTCTGTCTTGCTTTCCCAAGAGAAAGGGTATCTAATTAGCTCATACAGCTGATCAGCCTCAGCAGGATGTAGAGCAAGGAAGGGCATTCTTTATAAACCATCAGCTTTCTGATGTTGAATCTCAGGGCAATAGAGCGCAGTGAAGTTATAAACTTGCAGGAAGAAGGCCCATCTAGCTAGTTGTCCTTCTGGATCCTTAAGCTGTTGTAACCACTTAAACAAAGCATGGTCAGTGACAACAGTGAAATGGGTACCATACACATAATGGCAGAACTGTTTGACTGCATGCAGCACAGTGAGACATTTTTTCTCTGTGACGCTGTAGTTCTTCTCATGTTTGTTTAGAACATGGGAAGTATAAGCCACAGGATAGTCTACACCTTTGTTGTCTATTTGGGCCAAAATAGCCCCAATAGCAAGATTGCTAGCATCAGTGTATAGGATGAATTCCTTATTGTATTCAGGATACACTAGGATGGGAGCCTCCTTGAGTTTCTGTTTAAGGGTCTCAAAGGCTTGCTGTTGGCTGGTGGTCCATTCAAAAGAGACATTGCATAACAGCTGGACTAGGGGCTCACTAGTATTAGCAAAGTTGGGAATGAAATGCCTGTAGTAGTCCATCATACCCAGAAAGACTTGTACCTCTTGCAGGGTAGTGGATGGAAGCATTTTGTTGATGGCTTCAACCTTCTTAGTCATTGGGCAAATCCCTGTCTGGGTTACTTCATGGCCCAAGAATTCAAGACGCTCTTTGAAGAAAGCGCACTTAGAGGGTTTTAGCTTGAGGCCAGCTTCTCAAATCTTTATGAACACCTCTGAGATGAGCCAGGTGATTGGTGAAGGTAGAACTGAAGACTGATATATCATCTAAGTATACTAGGACACAGGACAGTTTCAAGTTGCAGAGGATGGAGTCAATGGCCCTTTGGAAGGTGGCCGGGGCATTTTAGAGTACCTGTGGCATACAGGTAGGCTCAAACAGCCCTTCAGAGGTAATGAGCGCGGCCTTTTGGTGATCCTTGGGCAAAAGGTCAACTTTTCAGTATCCCAATGACAGATCCATAGCAGAGAAGAACTTGGAACCCCCAAGGCAGCAGAGAGCATCATGAATGTGTGGTAAGGGGTAGGAATCCTTCTTGGTTAAAGAGTTCAATTGTTAGTAGTCCATCACAATACAATGACCCCCATTCTTCTTCTTTAAAGTGAGTAGGGGTGAAGCCCAAGGACTTTGGGAAGGGGCCAGTAGCCCAGCGTCTAATAGTTGTTTGAGCTCTTTAGACACGTGGGTGTCCTCCACGTGACTGCGGCATATGGTTTAGCGCAGAAGGGGGGAACCTCTCCAGTATCAATCTGATGAATAACTCCTTTGGCTAGGCCATAGTTGGTACTTTCTTTGGCAAAGATGTCTGAAAATTAATCTAGCAATTCAAGCACCTCTTTCTGTTGAACCAGGGATAGCTGTGGGAAGTCTTGCGCAGTAAACAAAGATAGGACTTGGGGTTTGTCTTCTGGTAGGTTAAAGTCCTGAAACATACCAAAGGGATGAAGGGACAAGACATCAGGAGCATTCAATAATTTGCCATAACCAACAACCTGCCCTCTAGATACGTTTATGAGGAGAGCAGTTAAGTTGGCTACTAGCAATTGAACAGGGCCTTATGAGAGACATCTGGGATTCAAGGACAGAGGTAAGGCTTATTGTAACCAAATGAGAGAGGAGAGTACAACTCCAAGAAAGTTTTTTCAGGTAGCTCATACAATATTTGGGAGTCCAGGATGACCTGAGAGCCAGGGGGATGGTTACAGAAGATGTGGCCAGGAGAGGGATCCCCTCAGACGCAGGACAAGCCATGGGGAGACACTTCATGTTAGAGAAGTGGGCACAGTACTTTAGAGTGAAAACACCAGTGGGATATTCTAAAGCACACATCTTGAGGCGCTTCCTGGGAACTTTAATTGGCTCTTCAAAGATCAGAGAGATTTTGTACCCTAGAATAGAGAGTTAACCATCTTTCAAGTTGATGATCCCATTATATTCCTTAAGGAATTGAGTATTAACAAGGAGGTTGTAGCTCTCATTCTCCAAGACAACTGCCGCGCAGCTAGAAGAAGCTTGCCAAACCCCATGGGTAGAGCAGAGTATGCCCCTATGGCGCGGGTCATAGACAGTCCAGCAGTGCCATACAACTGGTGATAATTAAGTTCAGGGGCAAGTTTGAGTTTCTTCACAAGCTTGGAGGAGACAACATTGACTGGCAAATCAGGTTCTAGGACAGCCTTGATCTTCACTTTTTGAATGGATATCTCTACTTGAGTGGTAGTGCAACCAAAGGGGGGAAGGACAGCCAAGATGTTTTGAGCCTCTGCTAGTTCTTTGTCCCACTTCTCAATCATGCATCTTAAGCCCGGAAACTTCTTATATACAGTTTGGAAGGAAGCAAAACTGACACATTCTTGAATACAGCATCAGCAACTTTAGCGGCTTCTTATGACGGCTCCACTAACACAGGAAACCTCTTTGCTTGAGTGAGGTAGGGGCCTTAGACAACTTCTTTGGCCTCAGGCAAAAGCTTAGTAGTTGCTGTAGTCTTCCCTGATTGTAATTTGTAGGGGACTGAAATGGTTTCAAGGACAGCAAGAATGGAGTTCCCATACACGTCAGGGTCTTCAACATCAGAATCACCCAGGTCAGAGTTGTCAGAGATAATGTGAAACAATAGGAGGATAAGAGGAGCCTTAGTGTCAGCAGGCTTGGAGTCAGTTATAGAGGGAGAGATTGAAGGAGACTGGGAGGAATTGTCAACCAAGAGCGTCTCTGCCTCTAGGTTGACTGTTCTTTTCCCGCCTGCTCCTTGGGGTCAGCTCCTTTAACTTGAGGGTTGGTGCAGACTTGAGAATGGTGACCTATCTGCCCAAAGTTGTGGCAAACTTGGTGTCAAGGAGGATTTTGCGTGTTCATTGTAAGGATGCAAGGGCCACAGGAAGACAAACCAGAATTAGAGGCGGCATAATTCTCCCAAACAACTGCTCCAGAATAGATAAGGTGCATGTCCTGCAACAGCGTCTTTATGCTCTTCATGGAGGAAAGCATAGCTTTACGGGCTTTAAAGTGAAGGCACAGAAGTTGGTTAACCTTGAGAGCTTGAGTGCAAGCCATGTAGGCTTTGTGTGCCGTCAATTGTCTGCTTGTTATAATTTTCTGTCCTTCCATGTAGAATCTGTCTGCAAATTCAGCTAGAGTCTCCTTAGGTTTGAAAGCAATGTGCATGAAGGCGTCCTTCTTTACTTCCAGGCTAAGGTTGCCACCAAACTTGTCAATCAAAAGCTGCTTCATATCTTCCCAAGTCTTGATGGTGGGCAGCTCAGGCACCACCACCTCCTGGAAGGTTGGGTGTAGACAGGTCAAAATATGTTTCTTCTTAACCTCATCCAGTGCTTGTCTCATGGCATCTTCATAGATAGCTAAGAAAGCTGAAACAGTCAAGGTTTTGGGATCAAATACCTGTTTAAAGGTAGGTTTGAAATGTGCGTTAGGAGTTGGGCCACTATTGTTGCTATTGAGTACATTTATGCACGGGGAGAATTCTGCTTCAGATTTGGAGGGGGGTTGTCCGGCCCACAACTGTCAAACACTTTCCTCAAGGGTCGTCAGGGTCTCAGCAGCACAGGCACCCATATCATTAGCTAGAGTGGTCTGTTGCTCAGTAACGTCTAGGTGTTGGCCTCGGGAGGTTACTACTGTGGAGAGCTCAGCCAGTTGAGAAGTAAGGGATGGCCCCACTGAGAGGCAAGGGGAAAACCTGACATTTACTGAGTCAATCAATTCACTCATCTCTTGTATGTCTCTGTCTAACTCAGCATGATCCTGTTTCAAATGATCCACCTCATTAGCTAGGGCAATCAACTCCCTAGTGCATTGGATTTGAGGGGCTCAGGGCAAGCCAGGGCAGCAGACATCTTCATCAACAACCCCAACTGGACTAGCAGCAGTTGCCACCATTTTGTGTAAGGCAGTGAGTTCCTGCTATAGCTCAGCAACGTGAGTGGTTAAGGCAAGCACCTGGGGGTCAGGCTGAGGAGCTTCAGTAGGATGTCCTTGACTGCAGGTAGACACATGTAGCTCTCAAATGGCATCCCACAACCTCTTCTCTCTATCCATCAAATCATCAGATGGGGGAGAAGGTGGAGCATCTGGCTTGGGCATAGATAATTCATTCACTTGATTTTGGAGCTTGGCAATAGCAGCAACAGTGACAGCTCTTTCTTGATCAAATTCTGCACTGAGCTCATTAAGTGTCAGGGATCCACTCATTGGGAAGCCTTTCCCCAATTTAATGGAGAAGAGCTCACAAGTTGAATTTGATCAGAGTGGAAACTACTGGAATTCCTATCATTAGCATGTGTAGAAGATGACCAAAAAGACGGAATCTTCCCAAGAAGGGAGTGAGTGGTTGAGAAGATAGTAAACACTAGTGTACCCCAAGACCAACCAGGGGGCCTTGGGTGGATGATTGGTGGGAATTGAGCAGTTTTGACATAAGGGGCATGTCTTTGATGTGGACCAAAATGATACCAAATTGAGTCTTCAGATTTTTCAGTAGGAGTTGGTTCAGGGTTTTCAAACTTAATATTTGCTTGTCCATAATTAATTAACACACACAAAGTCCAAATAAAAAAGATGAACTTCATGTTGTTGGGGGGACCTTTATTATCTACTAATCAAGTGTTTAGAATTGAGAATATAGATTTATTGGTTTGATAGGAAATAAAGAAATTGTTGGAGAACTTAGCTCAAGTGAAAAGGTTCAGTTTAAATACTGAAATAATTTGGGGGATGAATAATAGAGTTTACCAGGCCAACCTGCAAGTGTGGGGTAGAAGTATTGTCTTGCAGGCCTGCAGCAAGCTGCAGGATGCAATGCAAGAAGAGGCAGGTTGGAATATTGTATTGCAGTATTGTACCTCACTTAGGTTGGGGATGGTATCTGGAGCTGGATGTACAGTATTGCAGTGGCTTGGGTAGTATTCTGGCTTTGATTGGTCCTCTAGGTCCCTGGAAGTCTGAATTGGGCAGTTTACACACTTAAATTGTGGTTGCTTGGTTGCACTGTGATTTTTGGAGCTAGAATTTAATGCTGATTTGGTTTGATTGTTGGAGTGGTTGTTTGAGGCCTTAATTTCCATTTTTAAAGTGGAATTTATATATATTTTTAGGTTTTTGAGATTGTTTTTGCTTCCGTGCTTGTTTTTGCTTAGAATGCATTTGTTTATCAGTTTTGAATGTGTTTTTGGATAAATTAAATTAATAGTTCCATTATCCCACTTAGATTTTAAATCTGCATTTAAAAATGTAGTTTTCTGGTTCAAAGCTGTGTCCAGAAAGCTTATGTTTGTCTTTGTATTTGGGTAAGGCATGGAATTCCTTACATTAAGGCCTTTAGCAGCAAGGTTTGCTACCTGCTGCAGTTGCTCAAAGGAATAAGTGCTGAATGCATTGAGCTGCTGTACAAGTTGTTTGAAGTTGGTGAGATAAGTGTTCAGGGTGGAATCTACTTGGGTTTGCCAGGGTTGTTCCAACTAGTGAAACTCATTTAGACGCTCTCTCACGTATTTGGGGATAAACTGGTGCATTTTTTTGATAGAATTAACCAAACAGGTCTGGGAGGTAACAGAGTTGCTCTGATTGTCAGATACCAAGGTAAACAGGGAATGAATCCACTGTTGGTAGACAGCAAACTGGTCCCAGTTATGAGTAACCGCTGCTTGTAGAGACAAGATTTCTTGGATGTGGAGCCCCAACACCATTTGATGATAGGCCAAGGCAGGCTGCGCAAAGGACAATAGTAAGTGATCAGCAGAGCCAGCTGCTGAGAGGAGATGCTGTGGAATTTGAGGAGCCACAATCAGTTCATAGTATTCCACTTGACTGAACTGCAGCTGAAGGCAAGGGATGGCTCCTTCACGGGCTATCCCAAGGGCTACTGTCATGACTTGTTCTAAGTCAGAGGTACCCATGGGGTAAGCAACTAGGCAGGGATCATTCCTGAGGTTCAGTATAGTGGGGGTAATAGGTGGGTTGGCAATATCTTCCTCAATAGGAGGGCTAGTAATTTCAGGTGAAGTTGGCTCTTGTATAGGCGGAGGCAAAGGACCTGAAAACATGGATGCAAAAGGGATAACCAAGGGGCTTACAGCCCCTGTAGTGAGCACCATTTTTGTTGTGTTCTGAGGTGCAGCACAGACACACAACAGGAAATCCTAACCTTAGGATTGGATTTGTACTAAGCCTTGGTTAGATGGCAGGAAAGGCTATGAAATTACCTTGTGGCCCTGAATGAATAATCTCTACTAGTTGTGGCTAGAGAGAGGCGCCGAAGTACTGGAAGACACAAAGACAAAAATGTGAATATAACTTAATTTTATTGGTGAATAGGAAAATAATTTATAGTGGTAGACAATACCATAAAACACTAACAGGACAGTAGGATCACTTGCCACCAGCATGAGTGAGGCAAGTGAGTTCTGCCAAGTCACAAAACCAAACAATTGTATTTCCCAATTCAGCCATTGACTCATTTTGAGAGGCAAAAGCAAAAGAGATATATTTGTCCTCAAAATAACCCACCAAAGGCAAAATTGAAACATGATGAATGGCAGAATTCACAACATTTGCCTTCATTTCAGACGCAAAAGGGTTCCAAATGCTGGTGGCCCTGGTATCCTCATTCAATTCATGGCCAACATAGTTATCACATTGCTTCTGTACAATAGAGAATGCTTCATCCAGGGTGCTAGGCTCCTTTTTGCAGTTAAGAGCAGCATGAGGGAATGGGAGAGCATTTTTTAATATAGGGATCCCAATAATCTTATGAAAGGTTTCAATAGCTGCAGTGCAATCAGTGCCAGAAGTAGACTTGATATGCTGAGAGAGGACAGCATTGGCTGCATCCTGAAATGTAACAATGGAGTCTTGCATGGAACTTAACTGGTAAATTTGACTTTGTTGAAGCGGTGGCGTGCATCAGGTTTGTGGCAGACAAACTGCATGCATGCCTTCTGTTTCCAGTCCTTCCAGTTGGAGTAGGTGAGCTCCTGGTGCTAAAGACAAGCCTTGTCACACAAGAAGGACCCTACCTCTTTTAATTGAGCGGCTTCAGATAACCCAAAGTCAACACAGTAATCTTCAAAGGAGCAGATCCAGGCTTTATAACCTTCCCCCCTAAAGTGCCCCACATTCTGAGCAGCCCAAAACTTAATTGAAGAGGGCAGCTCAGAATAGGAGACTAAGGGGAGATTCCCAGAGGGAGGTTTGGCAGCAGACAAATAAGGAGTAGCCTCAACAGGCTTAGAAACAACAGTGGGGGGTGCCATCACAGTCAGCACAAAGCAACAACAAACAACAGAAAAATCCAAGTAGGTGGAAAGGTGTGACTTCCAAAATTTGTAGTGGTGAACTACAGAAAATCCCAAAATTAATGTAAGGGATTGAAGAACAGTTTATTTGAATTGAAGTTTACAACTTTTATAGTGGTCAAATAGTTTTAATCAATTTAGTTGAATTCACTGAATTCAATGTTAACACCATCACAATAGGGTTAAAGCTGCAGCCTTTAATATTACTGAGCATATCTTAAGTGGATCATACATAGGGCAGTGTCAGATTTAGGATGGGTGGCTTCTTTTCTAAAAAGGAGCCACCCATCTGAAACCTGGAAAAAATTTCAAGAGAATCTTCTTTGAGAAGATATATTGAAATTGTTTAGTAAAAGAGCAAATTTCAGAATTTAAATTTCCGGAATTTTTTTTAAAATAAAAATTATCTTTTTTGTCTTTCTCCTTAAAAAATTTAACGTCTTTAAATTCAAAATTTTATTTTAAAAATATTTTATTGTAAATATTTATTAGGAATTCTCTTGACTGGAAAGCAAAAAGCCTTCTGATACCTTTTTTATAAATTTTGGATTCTCCTACACTGGGGGAATCTGAAAGAAGTAGATGGGGAAGGGAAAATTACAGCATTTGCTGTAATTGTCCCTTTTGGGGCTGACACAGCACTAATCATACAGTAGTTTTCAAACCTGTTGAGATAAACAAAAAATCTCAGTCCAAAAACAAATATAACTCAGTCTATAAATGAAATAAAAAATTAAAGAATTTATATTAAATTACAATAGATTTGGATCCAACTTGATTTTGCTTTTAAACTGAGTTGCATTTGTTTTTAGACTGAGTTTTTCTTTTATCTCAACAGGTTTAAAAGCTACTGTACAAAATAAAAATAACTGTGATGAGTTGCATGGAAAAGTAATAGCAGCCCCAAAGCTATAAATTCTAACATTCTTTCTCTGGCTCATCATAACTTTTCCTAGTTTGTTTTAGAAAAAAAGGTGTTGTCTTTAAAAGAATGATAACTATTTGAAATACACTGTGAGAGAGGGGATGTGGGGTTCCTATCCACCAGTCCCCAAAGTGTGTCCTGGATCATATCCAGGGACTGGCTGGAAGGGATTGTCATTCTCTAGTAAGGGAAAACATATCTCAGAAATATGTATAGGGGTTGAAATGGGCTTTTATTCACTCTCAGATGGAAGATCCCCTTAGAAACCTTCTGGTATATGGCCTGGGGGGTCAAGGAAACAATATGGATTTGCCAATACTTGGAGTCCTCCAACAATATCTTGGACTCCTTGTACTTGGTCTTGGACTCCTGCACCTTAGTCTTGGATGTGTCTGCTCCTTAAACTTGGACTCCAGCGCCGCACTTAGGATCCAGCTTCTTATTCTTGGGCTCCTGCTCTGTTATCTTAGGTTGTATCAGTCCAACTAAGCTCCTGCTGGTGATCAAAAGGCTTCCAAAACCTCTTGGCAGAAACTCAGAAGGCCCGGGAAAGACCTCCAAAAAGACCCAGAAAGACCCTGTAACTTTCCAGCCAGCCACCTTCATATAGTGTCCTTTTCCCAACGGTTCTGCCTTCAAAATGGCTTTCTTCAGAAGCTTAAACCATTGCCGCTCACTTTTACCTATAATAACTTAAGCTTACATACTTACTTTCTCAAAAGCTTAAAGTATTAATTCACTACTTTCTTGCTTATACTTTAAGCTTTTGGCTTCCAAACAATCATTTTCATCAGGAAACCTGCCAGAACTCAACCAATGAATGCAGAGCGCAGAAATAGACCATTTCTAATGTTCCACTGGGATCCAACTAGGAAAATAATTTCCACAGCTCAAACTGCTCAAAGCAACAACTCTTTGCAAACCAAAGTGTTAACCAGTCCATTCTTCTGGCACCATCTTTCCTGCATTCAACCTAAACCAATTTAAACAGTATTCTACTATTTAAATTGTTCTTTTTGAACCTCTTCAACGTTTTCCTCATATATTTACAAATATAGTAAAATCCAAGGAAAACATCCCACCAAAACAACTTTGTATTTAGCTCTCATAGCAACATACCTTCATATATTCTAGGAACTTAATAAATAAATAAATAAATAAATATCCTATCCACATTCCTTCTTGATTTTAATACTAAACCAAGGCAAAAAATTCCACATCTTCCCACTTTGGCAAATCAATTAGGCAAAATCTTGGCTCATTTCTCTGGACCACTAGTTCTTCATCATCATCTTCTGATCCTTTGGCCAGCTCCTGTATCATGATCTTCCCACCACATCTTACAGATCTTTAGCCTTAGTCCCTAAACAGTTCATTCCAGTCTCCAACAGCTCAGACAAATCATTAAACAGCCTATCAGTCCTCTGACTACTCTTTTATTATGACCAGCTACTTCTGCATCATGATCTTTGAGTTCTTCTACTTTTTCTCACTAGGAACCATCTTGGTTCCACCTGCACAATGAACTATTTTGGTTCCAAACTTCAATATGAACCAACAGTCCCTCAACTAGTCTTCACTGTGATCAAACAGTCCTTCTTACTAGTCTTCTCTGCTGATTCTGTGAACCACCATGGTTCTTTATCTCAGTCCCTGTTACCAGAACTTGTAGACCCAGGCATGAGTCTACATTGAACTGGCTTTTGACTGGGCCTTTGCAAGTGGCAATCCACTTAGGCCATCCAACCATAGATCAATGTATATGTGTTGTTTTTACTCACCCAGGTGGTTAATTCTGGGCTTTCAGTTGCAGAGTAATTAGCTCTACTTCCCAGAGGCCTGATCACACCAAGTTCTGCAGCTTGCTTCCCCAAGCAAACCGCCTTGGTGACACCTCTGAGCAAATCTATACTCTCTAATGATCACTTTGGGTTCTCTCCCAAAGCCCCCATAGGGGCATAAACAAGGACACCCTACCAGTCTGTTAGGTAGGATGCTTGCTCACAGACCTCCTGTAAGCATATCAGGGTACGTAGAGCCCTCAGAGCTCTTCTCCTCCCTGACAGCCCACGTTACCCGCCAGGGGTCCAAAACCTTCTCCCCCCCAGACAGAAAAAGTTCCCTGCTTGCTATCTCAGTCTTCACCCTTCCTCAGCCACAGTTCCAAGGTAGGTGAAGGACTATAACCCAAAGCAGCCAATATCTTCTGCTGGGTGGAGGCAACATCTGCCTCTGGTAGTCCTTTGTTACCTACCAGCCAGGCCTTACTTACCCTAGTAGTCTTTACACCTACTAGCTAGGCCTTACCTTCCCTAGTAGCCTCATTCCCTACTAGGCCTCTACCTTCAACAAACAACCAAACTTTTACTTGGCCAACATTAGCCCCACCTGCAAATCACCAGACATGTGGACCGTCACAGGGGAGCTAAACTAACTAAGCTTGGTTCTCATCCTGGCCGGAAAACCCACCAAGATGCCATCCAGTGCAGAGCTGGGATGGCTGCTTGAACAGGGGACCAAAGGGACCCAACACAGTACAATTGGAGGTATGTGTTCAGGCCCATCAAGAGCATTCCCAAAACAATCCAGGAGGTGTGCCTGGGGAGCACTTCTGGGGTTGGGAGCATGCTGTTAGGAGGGAATAAGACCACAGTTTTCACAGGAGAGGGTATGTGGGAATCCTCATGCCAGCAACTTATCAGCGCTTCAGTGGGGAGGGCAAACTTCATGTTGTCACAGGTCAGACTACAGACTAGAGTTTCCCCTGTGGAGAGGAGATCATTGGCTTTCCCAGGGAGGTTGTCCAGTAGATGCAACAAGTGAGAGGGATTCTCACCTTCTAAATAGGCAGATAAGGAGATACAGGTCCATAACTCAGGTGAAGTGGACCAAACCAAGGACAGAGCAGGGGCCAGGATAAAAACCATAAACTTGATAACAGGGACCAACATTTTTCAATTCTTCAGAAAATTTGAGGGATAAACCAGGGGTTGCAGCAGAGCAAACAAATAAAATTTACCAGGCTAGAGGCCACAACAAGAAATTTTGGAGTCTGGAAGGTATCTGGGTGGATTGGTACCCTTGGGTTTGGTTAGGGGAGTCTTTTACATTAATGGATACTGTCATGAATGATATTTCAATACTTGTATTGAAAACCTGGGAATTGAAACCCAGGTCTCAGGGAAAGCCTTATGTTGACCATAGTAGAGAGGAAACTGCCCAACTGCCAGTTGGTTCAAACCCTGGACCACCAGAGATAGATGACCCCAACCAAGAGGAACAGAAACCTGCCAAGTGTTAATACTGGAGGTTTGAAATCAACATTGGAGACTCTGAATCAAATCCCAAACCTCCAAAGACTACTCAAGTCACACAAAGTGGACGGAAACCCGCCAACTCATTGAGTTGCAAACCCGAGTTGACGAGTTACCCCAAGACCCACCAGGCTCCCCAGGACAATTCCCCAAATGATCACCAGATTGCTGCCAAACTTGCACCACCAAAGATCCAGACCTATGCAGAGGTTGTAGCTTGCCTTAAGGAGATTAAAACAAAACCTACTGTTAACTCTGCCAATGACCACCAGCAGCTGCCAGTCTCCCGTCCAGAAGGGGTAGTACAATTGAACTACTCAGGTGACGTGGTAAACAGTAGCAGCAGAACTTAGCATTGCCACTTCTTTTCACCAGAGCAGGCACAACCTGGATCTACCGCCCTCAAGACTCTAAGCCAAGATCCATGCCCTGCCAGTGCCTTTTCTGCAAACCTGAACCATGTGAAAATCAAAGAAGCAAAAGCCCATGGTATAAAAGCCCTGGCAGTATGGTGATGACCATATTGTCATTTTTGATAATAAAGTTTTATGAGCCTTTGGTTCAAACAAATATTAACTTATCTAGTCTTAGTGATCTTCCATCTTAACTCCACTCAAGTAGACCATCAGGCACCAGCCCCCTCTGGAGACCAACCTACCAACCCTTCCCAGGCACTATACTGTCCCCCAGGAGCCCCATTTGGACTTGTGCATTTTACCAAATACCTGCCCAACCCTGCCTACGTGGAGTACAAATTGGAGACCATCCTCATTGCTGATTCCTTGGCAAGGACTAGAGAAACCTAATACATAGGACCCAAAGGAAAGTGGTACAAGAGGCCGACAAGATTGTTCAAAGACAAGTACAATTATCTGCCTACCTAATTTGTTCCCATGACTCTGCCCTTAACCCCGCAACCCAACTGCCCAATGGAAACCCCCACTGCAGCTGAGACTACGTCCACCCAACTGTTTGGAGTACTCTACATTACTTTGACAGGATTGGTGGACTCTATGGTGCCTAACTCTGGGCCCTGGTCTTTACTTGAGTGATCTTTATCCTATATTATCAAGTTAGCACCCATCTTATGATGGGCATTGCACACTGGCCTGGCTGTACTCCGTACCAAGTCAATTAATGCCTCTACCTATGCCTGGCTTCCTGCCACTATCCATCTCATAATTGGAAGCAGACCTGGGGAACAGTGTGAGTACGGATTTTCTGGAACTGTTTCTGTACACATCCACAGGAGGATATCCTTTTTGGATTTTTAAAAATAAGATTATATATTTTCTTTCAAGCTTTAAAATTATAAAAATGTTAGTATTGAAATTCTGATTCAATTCAAAAATAAAAATTATTAAATTTATATATATATATATATGTCAGAAAATTGCGGACCATGGTATTTTATCATCTGCCAGATGATATCCCAAGTCTTCTAACATTAGGAAAGTACAGAGAACCTGTGAGTTTGGCGGAACCTTTGGCCCAGAACATTTTGTTGTCATCAGAAGTAGCAAGTCTGACAAGGCCCAAGGCCTGGAGGATTTGAGACAGATTTTCACACTTCTGGATATAGGTTCATATGTGTTTTCTCTATATTTTACTATAGATAATTATACTGTATGACAACAGTATCATTTTTTGCTCTCTAATAAAGCCTAAGTGAGGATCACATTAAGGAAATAGGACTTGAATCAATCATTAAGTCAATACAAAATCATCAGTCTTTTATTCTAATGGACTGGCTTTAAGGCAGCCCGCCTGCACACATGCTATCTGAGTTAGCTCACAATGCTAGATTAGACTGAAGTAGCATTAGGGCAACACAGCAGGAGGCCCAGCCTTTTTGGGGTGATTTTGACGGAAGCTTGCTTGGCATCTTTCACAGATTGGTATCCTTTCTGTATACCTGGGCCACTTCCAGGGCTAGCTAGCCAGTGGTTGGCTACTAGTTCAGAGAGATGATTGTTTCACTTAATCAGAGCTACTCTAATATAATAGGCCCAAAGCCTTTTTATCTTAGAGTGTTTGGCCTGATGGCCCAGTCCATTTTGGACTCTTCTAGAAGTGTTTCAGATGACAGCCCATGTGATGGCCCTTGTTCTAGGATATAATTAAAGTTTAGAATAGTAATTATTATGAGAAGCATGTTTGAGGTGGTTGTTGAGGTGGACTAATTAATGAGCAGTAATTGCATGTTCCATTAATTAATTGCAATGCATGAATTTGTTAATGCTGGGATATGATTTGGTTTTTGATTCATTGATCCCGCGGCCTGCATAGTTCTGTCAAAACCATTCCAAAGTGTGATTGATAGCTGTCCCGCAATAATTGGTTGAATTTTTTAATTAGTCAATATCCCAAAATCCTGACAATATATAACTAGCTTTCCAGAAAAAAGAGAGCTGTCCCGCAATAATTGGTTGAATTTTTTAATTAGTCAATATCCCAAAATCCTGACAATATATAACTAGCTTTCCAGAAAAAAGAGAGCTGTCCCGCAATAATTGGTTGAATTTTTTAATTAGTCAATATCCCAAAATCCTGACAATATATAACTAGCTTTCCAGAAAAAAGAGAGCTGTCTTTAACCTTTTTTAAGTTTTGGATTCCCCCTAATTTAGGGGGATCCAAAATCTGGAAACACAACGGCTTAGATGCAATGATTAAGGCAAATGCCATAATCATTGTGTTTTTAATCTGCTGCAGCCCTAGTTGGGTATGCTCAAGCAAGCTTTGCAGCCAGGCCTGCCTTTATATACAGTAAACTGCATAAATAACGGGTCAACAGTATTTTTTAAGATAAAGAAAGATTTTATAAATTGAAATGAGTAAAATTAGCATGAAAAGATGCACCGCGAAATTTTACACAAGGCTATAATAGAAATATGCAAAAATAAATAAAAGTAAAACACAAATAAAAAAATACATATTTATTATCATATTTAGATAACTTACAATATTGAATATCTCAAGTACTTAGTACTTTGTTGGTCTCCCTTTGGCTTTGATAACTGTAGCAAGTCTTCTAGGCACTGAGTGGACAAGATTTTTGAGAGTTTCTATAGGAATTGCCTCCCATGCTTTAGCCACTCCAAATTTTAGATCTGATATGGATTGTTTGGAGTCTTCTGGAAAATTAGACTTAATGACATCTCAAAGATGTTCAATAGGACTTAAGTCTGGGCTTTGAGGAGGCCAATCCAAACAAATAATGTGTTTATAATCCAAATATTTCTTAATAATCTTGGTCTTGTGGATAGTGGTGTTATCTTGCATAAAGGTATAATTGGCTGGATCTTGCAGATCCCTCATAAAACAACAGAGATTCCAATCAAGGATCCTTTTGTAGACAACAGCATCCATCTTCCCAGTGAGTGGCTGGATCCTTTCTCTTGTATTGGCTGTAAAACAACCCAAAAAATAGCACCCACATGCTTGTCTTTAACAGTACCTTTTAAACAGCAGAGCTTGAGTGATTCTCCTGGTTTCCAGTAGCAAGTTTTAGGTCTCTGAGATCCACTGAGAAGCACTTTGGTATCAACAGGTCAAATAACCTAGTCCCAGAAAGATATAAGGTGATCAATATATCAACAAAAAAAGGCCAATCTGTTAACCATATTTTCTGGAGTAATAAAGGATTTTTTCTTGCAATATGCCCAAATAACCCTTGATCATGTAGTTTTATATGTACAGTAGTCTCATAAAATTCAACTTCTAAGGAGTTTTTGTACATTTGCTTAATTTGTTTGGCTGATAAAAGGCAATTTTTAAAACCTTTCTAATTACCAATTGATCATTTTTCTCACTAGCTTTTTTAGGGCAACCTGATATTAGAAAATTCTTCACTGAGTTAGCTTTTTGGTGCTGTAGGTAAATTCCTTGGGCAGTTTCAGCACCAATCTTAAGTTTGTTGCTTATTTTTCTATAATATAACCTCATATCTTTTGCTAGGATAACTTGACCAAAAGTATACTCATGTATTTCTCTTGTTTTAGCCATCTTTTCTGGTCAAAAGATTATCTAACCTCAATTTTATTATATAGGTAAGTTTGATAAGGTGGCTCTGTTTCATAAGCATTTTATGAGCTTAACTCTTATATAGATCAAAAAGCTATAATAGTGTTGATTTTTGATTTTGTTTTATTTTTGTTTCACTTTTATTTATTTTTGTATATTTTTGTCAAAGCCTTGTGTAAAATTTTGCGGTGCATCTTTTCATGCTAATTTTACTCATTTTCAATTTGTAAAATCTTTCTTTATCTTAAAAAATACTGTTGACCCATTACTTATGCAGGTTACTGTAGATTAATGGACAGCAGTAAGAAGCTCAAGTTGGATCAGGGGTATAGAGAACCTTGTTTATTTGGCCTCGAGAGGCGCTGGAACTTATCAGTTTGTTGAGAGTAACCTTGCTGAAAAAAAGATTGGTGGGAATGAGGTTGGTATTGTTTGGGTGAACGGGGTTTCTTTAGAGAGGTTGGGGAGCTTATCTGGTTCGTCCTCTATGAGGTTGGTTTTGATTGGTATTGGGCTTGGTTTGTGCATTGGGTATAAATGTTTTATTGGAATTTATTTTTTGAACGGTGGGGCGAAAGATGTGGTTTCTTGTTGAGATTTGATGGCCAGGTAGTAGTGAGGGTTCTGGTTAAGGGACCATGGTTTAAGTTGAAGGGGACAGTTTTGGTAAAAGAATCTATCGGAAAAGGGTGAGTTTGATTGAAAAGCATGTCTCTTTGAGTTCTAGAAATCATTGATAAATTTTGATTAAAGATTTATTAGCTGGTAAACAAAGGGCATGGACCAATCAATTTCCAGACAGCAGGATTTCCATCTGTGGGGGTTGATGATTGGATTAAAGGTTCTGGTTGGGAAGATTTTGGTTTGGATGATTGCTTCCTGAAGTGGGATGCTGGATTCAGGATTTGAAGTGGGTTAAAGGATGGATGAAAAATTAAATAGGCTTCCTGATCAGAGAGAAAAAGATATAATTTTGGCTCTAGTGATGATATATATTCTAGTTGGTTTTGGGAGGATAAGAAATGGCTCACATCAACGGGCGGTACTTTGCTAGATTCCCAGTTGAGATTCCTTCAGTGACAGAGAACGACAACCCCATTATGGAAAACCAAGTGCTGCGGGTGCTAATGAACTTGGGAGGAGTGACGCAGGAAAAGCTGATTAGATGGTGCCAGACGGAGGCGGAATATGTTCGCAGGCTGCGCTACAAGCAGACCAGACGAGGACGATTGGAGATGAAGGCATACTCAATCCTGGCTAGATTACTGTATGTACTGACTTTACCGCTGTCATGTTCTCTTTGGTTGGCGGCGGCGGGATTTGACTTCTTCAAAGGGTTCTTTAGCAATGGCCAGAATGTGTTTATTGTGGGGTTGATTGGGTTGTCGATGGCATGGCAGGCAGGCGTAGCGTGGAAAGTGGTGAATGTGACTGCAGCCTTGGACGCGGAATACTTCCGTTCCCTTGAAGAGGAGATGATGTTTACTTGTTTCGATGAGTTGACGCCAAAAGAGGAGTCGAGGGTGGTAAGCCAGCTAGTCAAGAGCAAGCTGTACTTGCCTTTGAGACGAGGAGAAGCTGGAATCGACTACAGTGGAGTGGACATTGATGCTAAGCTACAAGGCTTGAGTAGTTTCTTTGGGAATTTTCCTGTTGTTTCAGCTGTTAAAATAGAATTGCTGCCCTTTCTTTTAGAAGAAGTTTCTAAATTTGCCGCCAAAATCAAGGGCACACCACTGGAGGATGTCATTGAAGTAAGAGACGATGGATTCTGGTTTGTAGGCGAGGAAATGGCACTTAATCAGAATGCAGAGTGGGCAGTAGAACGCTACGCTTCCAACATTGTCAATGCATACAATGCAATCATGCATCAGGTCTGGGATCAACGCCCCAGCTGGCATCTCGTTGTTGGTTCACTTAAGGCTGCCATTGCTGAAGAGGTCGATACTCTAGTTGAAGAACTTGGTTTTGATTGCGACGAACTACTCAAGAGTGCCCACCATCGATTACAGACAAGTCTTATTAAAACCCCCATTCTAGCAAAGCTTTCAGGCGATGCCATTCTGACAAAGTTCCTTTCTTTGCCACCACCCCAACCCACACTATTTTCAAATCGACTTGTGGATGAGACAAAGCGGGAACTGATGCAAGCTGCTGTCTCGCTTCTCGTTCCATCAACGTCAAAGAACACACTGCATGACATCACCTACGTCCGCCCTGACGCCGAATTCCAAAAGCTTGACTTTCCAACCATCCCTCCTACCCTTCGCTTCAACTTGACTCAATTGGCCCTTGACATTGATTTATCCAACACTTGCACCTTTCCAGGCCACATCTACCTTCGCATCCGGCTTCACCGCACACTCCACTCCGCCTTTATTGTGTACCACCCCCTCATCTCACCCACCATCAACCTATCTCTACTCTATCTTGACTCCCCCATCGACAATGCCACAGCAATAGGCAGCACTACCCTCACCATTCCCCACGACTACACCATCACGCCCCGTTCAGCCCACTTCCGCATCGCCATGACCCAGGCTGCCATACGCTCCAAAGAGTTTGCCCTGAACCTTACTACCACCAACAATCTAATTGAGCCATGCCTAGTTAAGCTCAACTTTGTCTAATCCACCGATAATAAAATCCCTACACTCCACACCACAACTTTCAACATGCATCTATTTATACCCGCTTAGAAATAAATGCACATCCCTATAATAAAAACTATACTCCAGCCGATATTAAAATCACTACGTTAACGAAAAACCCATGCTAAATTCTATCCATTTAAAGCCACTAAAATAAATACAGTATCACAAATTAATACTTATATCATCACCCAATATTAAAATCACTACCTTATATAAAATCTATTCTACATCATATCCATTTAAAACCACTAAAATAAATACAGTATCACAAATTAATACATATATCATCACCCAATATTAAAATCACTACCTTATATAAAATCCATTCTACATCATATCCATTTAAAACCACTAAAATAAATACAGTATCACAAATTAATACATATATCATCACCCAATATTAAAATCACTACCTTATATAAAATCCATTCTACATCATATCCATTTAAAGCCACTAAAATAAATACAGTATCACAAATTAATACATATATCATCACCCAATATTAAACTTACCACCTTAACAAAAACTATACTAAATCTTATACATTTAAAGCCACTAAAATAAATATAGTATCACAAATTAATACATACATCATCATCCAATATTAAACTTACTACCTTACAGTAGTTTTAAAACCTGTTGAGATAAACAAATATTATTCAGTTTAGAACACATAGGTTCAGTTACACTACAAATTCTAACTGGAACCAGTTGAAGGTCAATTTACCCAATAAAGCTACCATTTATCTTTATCTTGAGAACAAAAATAGTCAATCACACAATGAAAATAAAGTCAAATACCAAATTCCAAAAATGAGACAGTAAACACATGGGAATCAAATTCAAAATGCACACAATCCAGTCACTTCCTGAAGCAATCTGCATCAAATTTGATAATGAGTATATAGCAAAAATGATGCCAACAGAAAACAAATGAAGTTTAGTCACAAAAGTGATAAGTTCAAACACAAAACAACTCATTTTTTGAAAATATTGATTATTATTAGGGCTCAAATTGGAAATAGTGGATTTCAGGAGTGAATCCACCAAAATCTAATCAGAGAACTACAGCATAATTTTCAGTGTATGTACTTCTAAATTTGGCCATTTACGTCCGAGAGAATATCTCAAAAAGAAGCACACACTTAAATAAAATTAATACTCTAGAAATACTTTGCTTTTCTGTTTTTAATAGAATTTTATTTATTTTTTTACAATGAGTTTCACCAGCAAAGATAACTTTGACATTGTCAAGGAGCAGTACCAGGACCTACTTCAAGCTCAGGCTGCTGATCAAGGGAGCACAACTACTATGGTTCCTGTGTACACCCAATCCAACTCAAGTTGTGAGGGGGTGATTTGTATGTCTCATCAGGCCCATCCATGGGTGGCTTTTATGACAGCCAGTATGATGACCCCCAAGACCAAGCCCAACCTGAGCCTGTGCCATATTTTAAAGACTGGGCAACTGTGCCCCTCTAACCCAATCCATCCATTGCTTGACAATTTGGGCCAATCAGAGCAAGCCCTGCCTAATCTGGGTCCCCTTATGCCCAATGGCCCCCAAAAATGATGCCTAGAACCAACAAGGTCATAAAAGAGATTATCAGCCTCAAACAGAGTGGTGTGAAATTTTTCCAAATTGCCACCTGCCACCAATTCACTGAGGCAAGGGTAAGGTGTGAATTCCAAGCCCTCTTGAAGAGAGGCAGTAAAAAGCTGATCAATAAGCCAAAGAAGCAGATTGAATCTTGGATCAAGGAGGGGTATCCCATTATGGTTAACATCCTCCAGTGGGATCCATACCTCTAATTGACTGAGATTTGTTGCCTACTTGGGCTCCACAGCATCTTAATAGCTGCCACACTGAACAGCAATGGATGTACAGGCTTGTTGTTAGTGTTCTGGTTCTAAGCAATCAGCTAGCAGATGAGTTAGATGATGGCTCTGATTTGCCCTACAACCCCGTGATTGGTGCCACAATCACCCGCTGCCTGTCCAGTATTTTGGATGATGTAATCTTTATTTTCAGGAAGCCAGGAATAGGGTGAGACGTTAGGTGGCTCAGGTTGGGGTACAGCCAGGCCAGTGGGTAATCCTCATCATAAGTGACATGATCTGAGGCGCGGCACAGAGTCATAACAGGGAAATCCTAACCTTAGGATTGGATATGTACTAAGTCTTGGTTAGAATGGCAGGGAAGGCTATGCAATTACCTTGTGGCCCTGATTGAATAATATCTGCTACACGTGGCTAGAGAGGCGCCAAATTATGTGGAGACACAAAGACAAAAATGTGAATAAAACTTAAATTTTATTGGGTATAAATATTGGGAGTATATACTGTGTAGCTTTACCACAAAACAGTACATGGACGGTAGGATCACTTGCCACAAGCATGAGTGGGGCAAGTAAAATTGCGCAGAATCAGGAAACCAAACAATTGAATTTCCCAATTTGGAGACAGACTCATTTTGAAGGGCAAAAGCAAAAGAGAGATTTTAATCCTTGAAATAACCTATTGAAGGCAAAATCAAAACATGGTGAATGGCGGCATTCACAACATTGCCCCCTCTAGATTGGCCTTAGGGGGTGGTACTTGCGGAGGAACTTGGTATACACGCGGGCAAACAGTTGACCACTAGAGAGGAGTTTTACAGTATACTCTGATCCTTGTTTGAAGGTCACTTCCAAGGGCCCAATCCACAACAAGTCTAGTTTATGAGCACAACCTCCCACTTTATGCTGATAGTAAAGAACGTGGTCCCCAATGTTGAACTCAGGCAAGGGATATCATCCAACATTGTCGGGAGAGAGATCAAGCATCTTGGTCTTATATGTGGACGTGTAAGCAGAGGCCTGAATATCAATGATTTGGTTGACTAGATCTTTGATATGGTCATCAGGGTTCATGGCCTTATCATAGGAGAGTAGGGGGCCCCAAGAGCAACAGAGTGGTGGCTTCACAACCATACAACATAGCAAAAGGGGAATACCTGGTGACACAATGTTTGCTAAGGTAATAGGCAAAGAGAGCAGCAAGTAAGTATAGATCCCAGTTGGCAGCGTCAGAGTAAGTAAGCTTCCTCATTATAGAAACCAGTGTCAAATTTGCACGCTCAACTAACCCATTGGTGAAAGGAATATAGAGGCAGAGAAAGACTGGTGAGACCCCAAGGCTTCAACAACAGAGGTTACTAACTTGGCGTTGAAGTTAGTCCCATTGTCAGACAACAACACTTGAGGACAACCGTGGCAAAAGAATACATCTTGCAGCAGAAAGGCAGCGGTTGTTTTGGCGGTCTTTGGTAGGGTGAGCTTCTACCCACTTGCTAAAATGATCAACAGCAATTAGGATAAAGCGGCAACCAGAGTGGGAGCAAGGGAGAGGTCCTACAGCGTCAATGTTGATAGTGTGAAATGTGTGTTGAGGGGGGACTAGCTTGAACTTGTGAGAGGTAGCTCAAGGTTTTTAGAGCTGACAATCATGGAAACTAACAATGGCATCTGGAATCAGCAGGCAAAGATTTTCCCAGAAGTAGTTCTTCTGGAGCCAGGCATAAGTCTTGGCAACGCCTCCGTGTCCTGTTTCCTTATGAGCATGAAGCACCACCAAAAGGCAAAGACTAGGCCTTACATAAGGCAAGTAGTGGTCTTGTACTTTCTTGAAAAGCTGATTGTCACAAATGTTTTGTCTTCAGATAACTTAGAAAGGGCAACTCAAACTTCTTCAGTCTTGTTCTCCCATGAAGAAGAATATCCAATTAATTTTTACAACCTGTCAGCCTCAGCAGGGTGTAGAGAAAGGATGGACATTCTGGACAGTCCATCAGCATTCTGACGTTGAATCCCGGGGCAATGCAACACAGTGAAGTTATACCCTTGCAGGCAGAGAGCCCATCTAGCTAGTTGTCTTTCTGGTTCCTTAAGTTGTTGTAACCATTTGAGCAAAGTGTGGTCAGTAACCACAGTGAAATGGGTGCCATACACGTAATGGCGGAACTGCTTGACGGCATGAAGCACAGCAAGTCATTACTTCTCAGTTACACTGTAATTCTTCTTGTGCTTATTCAGGACACAAGAGGTATAAGCTACAGGGTGATCCACACCTTCATCATCTAATTGAGCCAAGATGGCTCCAATGGCCAGGTCACTAGCATCAGTATATAGGATGAATTCCTTATTGTAATCAGGATATACTAGGATAGGGCCTCCTTAAGCAAAAGCTTAAGGGTCTCAAAGGCATGTTGCTGGCTGGAAGTCCATTCAAAAGGGACATTACACAGCAGCTGGACCAAGGGTTTGCTAGTTGCCGCAAAATTGGAGATGAATTTTCTTTAGTATCCCATCATGCCCAGAAAGACTTGAACTTCTTGCAGGTTGGTGGGCGGAAGCATTTTGTCAATGGCCTCAACTTTCTTAGTCATGGGGCAAATTCCTGTCTGAGTCACCTCATGTCCCAAGAATTCAAGGCGTTTCTTGAAGAAGGCACACTTAGATGGTTTTAACTTAAGACCAGCTTCTCAAATCTTTATGAACACTTACTTGAGATGATTCAGGTAGTTAGTAAAGGTAGTACTAAAGACTGCTATATCATCTAAGTACACTAGGACACACGAGAGCTTCAAATCACAGAGGATGGAGTCCATAGCTTGTTGGAAAGTAGATGGATCATTGCAGAGTTCTTGTGGCATTTGCGTAGGCTCAAACAATCCTTTGGAAGTGATGAGCACAGCCTTCTGTCTATTCTTTGGAGAGAGATCAACCTGCCAGTACCCAGAGGCTAGGTCCATAGCAGAGAAGAACTTGGAACCCCCAAGGCAGCAGAGAGCATCATCAATGCGTGGTAAGGGGTAGGAATCCTTTTTGGTTAAAGAGTTCAATTGTTGTTAGTCCATCACAATAAAATGACCTCCATCCTTCTTTTTTAGTATGAGTAAGGAAGAGGCCCATGGACTTTGAGAAGGAGCAAGTAGTCCAGCGTCTAGAAGTTGTTTGAGCTCTTTAGACACCTGAGCATCCTCCACAGGACAGCAGAAATAAGGTTTAGCATGGAAGGGGGGAGCATCACCAGTATCAATCTGGTGAATGACGCCTTTGGCTAGACCATAATCAGTGCTATCTTTAGCAAAGATATCCAAAAACTAATCCAGTAGGTCAAGCACCTCTTTTTGTTGAACTGGGGATATTTGCAGAAAGTCTTGAGCTGTAAACAAAGATAGGACTTGCGGCTTGTCTTCAGGTAAATTAAAGTCCTGGAACATACCAAAGGGATGTAGTGATAGGACATCAGCGGCATTTAACAATTTGCCCTCTAGACACATATGGGTGTCGTGTTCTGAGGCGCGGCACAGACACACAACAGGGAATTCTAACCTTAGGATTGGATTTGTACTAAGTCTTGGTTAGATGACAGGGAAGGCAATAGTGTTTACCTTGCGGCCCTGGAAGAATAATCTCTACTAGGCGTGGCTAGAGAGAGGCGCGGAAGTACAGAAGACACAAAGACAAAAATGTGAATATGACTTAATTTTTATTGGTGAATGTGGAAATGGAATATATAGTGGTTAGGAATACCACAAAACACTACCAGGATGGTAGGATCACTTGCCACAAGCATGAGTGGGGCGAGTGAGTTGCGCAGAGTCAGGAAACCAAATAATCATATTTCCTGAAGCGGAAGCCAGTTCATTTTGAGAGTCAAAAGCAAAAGCAAAATATTTGTCCTCAAAATGGCCCAACAAAGGCAAAATCAAAACATGGTGAATGCTGTTATTCACAGCATTGCCCCCCTTCTAGATTGGCCTTTGGGGGGTGATACTTGCAGAGGAATTTGGCGTGTACACGGGAAAAAGGGCAACCACTGGAGAGGAGCTTTACAGTGTACTCAGACCCTTGTTTGAAAGTCACCTCTAAAGGACCAATCCATAGGGAGTCTAGTTTGTGCGCGTGCCCACCTGCACAGTGTTGATAGTATAGGACATAGTCACCAACAGTAAACTCAGGCAAGGGGGAGCGCCCAGTGTTGTCAGGAGAGAGCTCGATTGTCTTAGTCTTATAGGCAGAAGTGTAGGCAGTGGCCTGTATATCAATAGTGCGGTTGACTAAGTCTTTGATGTGGTTGTCAGGGTTCATGGCCTTATCAGAGGAGAGTAGGGGAACCCCCAAGAGTGACAGAGTGGTGGCTTCACGCCCATACAACATGGCAAAGGGGGAGTACCCTGTGATCCGATGTTTTCTCAGATAATAGGCAAAGAGGGCAGCAGGTAAGTATAGATCCCAATTGGCGGCGTCAGAGTAGGTGAGTTTCCTCATGATAGAAACCAGTGTTGAGTTGGCACATTCAACTGCCCCATTAGTAGAAGGATTATAGGGGGCAGAGAAAGACTGGTGAGTTCCTAGAGCTTCAAAAACAGAGGTTACAAGTTTGGCATTGAAGTTGGTCCTTTTGTCTGATAACAGCACTTGAGGACAGCCATGGTGGTAGAAAACATCCTGAAGCAGGAAGGCAGCGGTAGTCTTAGCAGTGATGTCTTTAGTAGGGCGAGTTTCTACCCACTTACTGAAGTGGTCAACGGCAATCAGGATAAAGTGGCATCCGGAGCGTGAGCGGGGGAGAGGACCTACAGCATCAATGCTGACAGTATGAAATGCGTGTTGAGGGGGAACCAATTTGAACTCGTGAGAAGCAGCTCAAGGCCTCTGAAGTTGGCAGTCATGGTAACTAGCTATGACATCTGGGATCAACAGGCAAAGATTCTCCCAGAAGTAATTCTTCTGAAGCCAGTCAAAGGTCTTGGCAATGCCTCCATGGCCAGTTTCTTTATGAGCTTGTGACACCAAGGAGAGGCAAAGACTGGGGCACACGTATGGAAGGTATTGACCCTGCACCTTCTTGAAGAGTTGGTTGTCTTGTATGAGGGTATCTTCAGACAATTTGGACAAGGCAAGTTGAACCTCTTCTGTCTCATTTTCCCAGGAAGCAGGGTAGCCAATTAGCTTTTACAGGCGGTCTGCCTCAGCAGGATGTAGGGCAAGGATGGGCATTTGGGATAGCCCATCAGCGTTCTGATGTTGAATCCTGGGGCAATGGAGCACAGTGAAGTCATAACCTTGCAGGCAGAGAGCCCATCTGGCTAAGCGTCCTTCAGGCTCCTTAAGTTGTTGTAACCATTTGAGCAAAGCGTGGTCAGTGACAACAGTGAAATGGGTATCATACACGTAGTGGCGGAATTGTTTGACTGCATGCAGCACAGCAAGGCATTCCTTCTCTGTAACACTATAATTATTTTCATGCTTATTTAGCACACAGGAAGTATAGGCTACAGGGTGGTCCACACCTTCATTGTCAAGTTGAGCCAAGATAGCCCCAATAACAAGGTCACTAGCATCAGTGTACAAGATGAATTCCTTATTGTAATCAGGGTACAATAAAATGGGTGCTTCTTTGAGTTTCTGCTTTAGAGTCTCAAAGGCTTGCTGTTGACTGGCAGTCCATTTGAAAGGGACATTACGCAATAGTTGGACCAGGGGTTTGCTAGTATCAGAAAAATCAGGAATGAATTTCTAAAGTAACCCATCATGCCCAGAAAGACTTGTACTTCTTGGAGGTTGGTGGGCGGAAGCATTTTGTCAATGTCTTCAACCTTCTTGATCATTGAACAAATTCCTGTTTGGGTTAATTCATGGCCTAGGAATTCAAGGCGCTCTTTGAAGAAAGCACACTTAGAAGGCTTTATTTTGAGGCCACCTTCTCGGATCTTTATGAACACCTCTTTAAGATGGGCTAGGTGATCTGTGAAAGTTGCACTGAAGACTGTTATATCATCTAGGCAGACTAAGACACACTACAACTTCAAGTCACGCAGGATGGAGTCCATGGCCCTCTGGAAAGTTGCCGGGCATTACAGAGCCCTTGTGGCATGCAAGTAGGCTCAAACAATCCTTCTGATGTGATGAGTGAAGCCTTCTGACAGTCTTCAGGATAGAGGTCAACTTGCCAGTAGCCAGACGCCAAATCCATGGCAGAGAAAAACTTAGAACCTCCAAGGCGTCAAAGGGCGTCATCAATGAGTGGTAAGGGATAGGAATCTTTCTTGGTTAGAGAATTCAACCTTCAATAGTCCATCACAATCCGGTGTCCACCATCCTTTTTCTTTAAGATGAGCAGGGGGGAAGCCCAGGGACTTTGAGAGGGAGCTAGCAGTCCAGCATCCAGCAGTTGTTTGAGCTCCTTAGAAACCTGCACATCTTTCACTCAGCTGCGGCAGTATGGCTTGGCACAAAAGGGGGGAGCATCTCCTGTGTCAATCTGATGAATCACACATTTGGCTAGCCCATAATCAGTACTATCTTTAGAAAAGATGTCTGAGAACTGGTCTAGTAAATCAAGCACCTCTTTCTGTTAGACCAGGGAAAACTGAGGGAAGTCTTGGGCAGTGAAAGAGATAGGACTTGAGGCTTGTCTTTGGGTAGGTTAAAGTCTTGAAACGTTCCAAAAGGGTGAAGAGAAAAGACGTCAGGAGCATTTAACAACTTTCTGTAACCAACAACCTGTCCTCTGGATACAGTCATAGGAAGCGCAGTAAGGTTGACAACTAGTAATTGAACAGGATCCTTGTGGGAAACGTCCAGAATTCCAGGACAAAGGTAAGGCTTGTTACGCCCCAGCAAAGGAGGGGAGTACAGCTCTAAGAAAGTCTGTTCAGGTAGTTTATATGATATCTGGGAGTCTAGGATAGCCTGAGAGCCTGGGGGGATGGTGATAGTAGACATGGCCATGAGAGGGATTCCCTCAGTTGCAGGACAAGCCATGGGAGGACACTTCATGTTGGAGGAATGTGTTTGGTATTTTAGGGTGAAAACTCCAGTGGGGTACTCCAGAGTACATGTCTTCAACCGTTTACCAGGAACTTTGATGGGCTCCTCAAAGATCAGAGGGACTTCATACCCTAGGATAGAAAGATAACCATCCTTTAGGTTAATGATCCCATTATATTCCTGAAGGAACTGGGTACCAACCAAAAGGTCATAGCTCTCATTTTCTAGAACAACAGCCGGCGCAGCCAACAGGAGTTTACCAAATCACATTGGTAAGGCATAGTATGCACCAATGGCGCAAGTCATGGAGAGACCAGCAGTACCATAGGATTGATGGTAGTTGAGATCAGGGGCCAGCTTAAGCTTCTTCATCAGTTTAGAAGAAACAACGTTGACCGGAGAACTGGTGTCCAGGACGGCTTTGATCTTGACCTTTTGGATAGATATCTCTACTCGGGTGGTGGTGCATCCAAAGGGTGGCAGAACAGCCAAGATATCCTGTGCCTCAGCTAGTTCCTTGTCCCATTTCTCAATCATGCATTGTAGTCCCAGAAACTCCTTACATACAGTTTGGAGAGGGAGTGAGACAGATACATTCTTGAAAACAGCGTCTGCGACTTCAGCAGCTTCCTCTGATGATTCCACTAATACAGGGGACTGTTTTGCCTGAGTAAGATAGGGGCAGGAGACAACTGCTTTGGCCTCAGACAAGGGCTTGGTGGTAGTTGTAGTCTTCCCAGATTGTAGCTTGTAGGGAATGGCAATAGTCTCAGGGACAGCAAGAACAGAATACCTGTATGCATCATGGTCTTCAACATCAGATTCATCCACATCAGAATTGTCAGAAATGTCATGGAACAGGAGGAGGATAGGAGGTGCTTCATCATCAGCAGGCTCAGAGTCAGTAGCAGGTGGAGGTGTAGGAGGAGACTGGGAAGAATTGTCAACCAAGAGCGTCTCTGCCTATAGGTTGACTGTTCTTTTCCCAACTGATCCTTGGGGTCAGCTCCTTCAACCTGCGGATTGGTGCAGACGCAAGAGTGGTGGCCTATCTGACCAAAGTTGTGACAACCCTGACGTTGAGGAGGATTTTGGGAGTTCATAGTGAGGATACAAGGGCCGCAAGAAGAGGAGCCAGAGTTGGAAGTGGCACAACTTTCCCAAACAACTGCCCCAGAATGGGTAAGATGCATATCTTGGAGCAGTGTTTTTATATTTTTCATGGAGGACAGCATAGCCTTGTGGGCCTTGAAATGGAGGCATAGGAGTTGATTCACCTTGAGGGCCTGGGCGCAGGCCATATATGCTTCATGCACCGTCAATTGTCTGCTTGTTATTAATTGTTGTCCCTCCATGTAAAATCTGTCAGCAAATTCAGCTAATGTCTCTTTGGGCTTGAAGGATATGTGCATGAAAGCATCCTTTTTCACCTCCAGGCTAAGATCACCACCAAACTTGTCAATCAAGAGTTGTTTCATGTCCTCCCAGGTCTCAATGGAGGGCAGCTCTGGTACAACTACCTCTTGACAGGTTGGGTGTAGGCAAGTCAGAATATGTTCTTTCTTAACTTCATCTGATGCTCGTCTCATAGCAGTATTGTAAATAGTTAAGAAGGCTGTGATAGTTGAGGTTTTAGGATCAAAAACTTGCTTAAAAGTAGGCTTTAAGTGTGCCTCAGGAGTTGGACCACCATTGTTGCTATTGAGTACATTTATGCGTGGGGAGAACTCAGCTTCAGATTCGGAGGGGGGTTGTCTAGCCCACAGTTGTCAAACACTTTCTTCAAGTTTCTTCAGAGTCTCGGTGGTTCTGGCACCCGTAGTGTTGGCTAGAGCAGTCTGTTGTTCATTAACATCTAGGCGTTGTCCTTGGGTAGTGACAACTGTGGAGATTTCAGACAGTTGCAAAGTAAGGGATGGCCCCACTGATAGGCAAGGGGTGAATCTGTTATTTACCAAATCTATCAGCTCACTCATCTCCTGTACGTCTCTGTCCAACTCAGTCTGGTCTTGTTTCAAATGGTCCACCTCATTAGCTAGAGCAATCAACTCCCTAGCACAGTGGATTCAAGGAGCCCCTGCCAAACCAGGACAACATCCATCTTCCTTGTTAACCCCGCGTGGACTAGCAGCAGCCGTCATTACCTCATGTAAAGCAGCAACTTCCTGCTGTAGTTCAGCAACCTGAGCAGTCAGTGCAAGAACCTGGGGATCAGGTTGAGGCATTTCAGTAGGATGTCCTTGGCTAAGAGTGGAATCACGTAATTCCTGGATGGCTTCCCAGATTCTCTGCTTGCTGCCCACCAGATTATCAGCAGGAGGAGAAGGCGGAGCATCAGGTTTAGGAGAGGACAGCTTATTCACCTGACTCTGAAGTTTGGCAATAGCAGTGGCAGTGGTAGCTCTCTCTTAATCAAATTCCGCACTGAGCTCATTTAGACCTTGGGCGGCAAGGTCAGCTACCTGTTACAATTGCTCAAAGGAATAGACACTGAATGCATTGAGCTGTTGCACTAGGCGCTCAAAATCAGAGAGATAAGCATTTAGGGTGGAGTCTACTTGAGTGCGCCAGGATTGTTCTAACTGGTGAAACTCATGTAGTTGCTCCCTAACGTACTCAGGGATGGACTGGCGTATTTGCTCAATGGAATTGACTAAACGTGTTTGAGAGGTGACCAAATCACGCTGATTGTCAGATATCAGGGAGAACAGGGAATGAATCCATTGTTGGTAGGCGGCAAACTGGTCCCAATGATGGGTAACAGCTGCTTGTAGAGACAAAATTTCTTGAATGTGGAGTCCCAACACCATCTGGTGGTGGGCCAAGGTGGGCTGTACAAAGGATGACAGCAGATGATCAGCAGAGCCAGTTGCTGGGAGGAGATGCTGTGGAAATTGTGGAGCTACAATTAACTCATAGTATTTGGCACAGCTAAACTGTAACTGAAGGCAAGGGATGGCCCGTCCTGAGCTATCCCAAGGGCTACTGCCATGACTTGTTCAAAGTCAGGGGTACTCATAGGGTAAGCAACTAAGCGGGGACCATTCCCAAGGTTTAGTACAGTAGGGACAATAGGTGGGTTGGCAATGTCTTCCTCAATAGAAGGGCTGGTAATTTCAGGCAAGGTCAACTCCCAAATAGGCGGAGGCAAGGGACCTTCAAATGTGGATGCAAAAGGGATAACCAAGGGGCTTACAGCCCCTGTAGTGAGCATCATTTTTATTGTGTTCTGAGGTGTGGCACAGTCACACAACGGGGAATCTTAACCTTAGGATTGGATTTGTACTAAGTCTTGGTTAGATGACAGGGAAGGCAATAGTGTTTACCTTGCGGCCCTGGATGAATAATCTCTACTAGGCATGGCTAGAGAGAGGCGCGGAAGTACAGAAGACACAAAGACAAAAATGTGAATAGAACTTAATTTTTATTGGCAAATGAGAAATTGAATATATAGTGGTTAGGAATACCACAAAGCACTACCAGGACGGTAGGATCACTCGCCACAAGTATGAGTGGGGCAAGTGAGTTGCGCAGAGTCAGGAAACCAAACAATCATATTTTCTGAAGCGGAAGCCAGTTCATTCCGAGAGTCAAAAGCAAAAGCAAGAGATTTGTCCTTGAAATGGCCCAACAAAGGCGAAATCAAAACATGGTGAATGCCGTTATTCATGACATTTGTCATAGCCAAAAACCTGCCCTCTAGACACATGTTTGGGGAGAGCAGTTAAGTTGGTAACCAGAAATTGAACAGGGTCTTTATGAGAGATATCCAAGATTGCTGGACAGAGATAGGGTTCATTGCTTCCTAGCAAGGGAGGAGAGTATAACTCTAGGAACGTACACTCAGGTAGCTCATACAATATTTGGGAGTCTGGGATAGCCTGAGATCCAGGGGGAATGGTTACAGCAGAGGTGGCCAAGAGAGGAATCCCCTCAGATGCAGGGAAAGCCATAGGAGGACATTTCATGTTGGAAAAATGGGTGCAGTATTTTAGGGTGAAAACACCAGTGGGATATTCTAAGGTATATGTCTTGAGGCGCTTCCCAGGAACTTTAACTGGCTCTTCAAAGATTAGAGGGATATTTTACCCTAAGATAGAGAGGTAGCCGTCCTTTAGGTTGATGATCCCATTGTATTCCTTAAGGAATTGAGTATTAACAAGGAGATTGTAGCTCTCATTCTCCAAAACAATGGCAGGTGCTGCCAAGAGTAGTTTGCCAAACTGCATGGGAAGAGCAGAATAAGCTCCTATAGCACAAGTCATGGATAGCCCAGCTGTACTATACAAATGGTGGTAGTTGAGGTTAGGGGAAAGCTTGAGCTTCTTAACAAGCTTTGAGGAGACAACATTAACAGGAGATCCAATGCCCAAGACAGCCTTAATTTTCACCTTCTGAATAGATATCTCCACACAAGTGGTAGTACAACCAAAGGGAGGGAGGACATCCAGAATGTCTTGGGCTTCTACCAATTCTTTGTCCCATTTACAATCATGCATCTTAGGCCTGGAAATTCTTTATAGACTGTCTGGAGAGGAAGCAAGACTGAGACATTTTTGAACACAGCGTCAGCAACCTCAGCAGCTTTCTCAGATGACTTTACAAGCACATGGGATCTCTTGGCTTGAGTGAGGTATGGGTGAGAGACAACCTATTTGGCTTCAGGCAGAGGCTTGGCAGTTGTGGTAGTTTTCCAGAACATAGCTTATAAGGGACTGCAATAGTTTCAGGGAAGTCAAGGACTGAATACCCATAGGCGTTGGGATCTTATGTATCAGAATTGTCTATGTCAGAGTCATCAGAGATGTTGTGGAATAATAGCAGGATGGGAGGAGCCTCAGTGTAGGCAGACTCAGAGTCAGCAATGGATGGTGGAATTGAAGGAGACTGGGATGAATTGTCAACTGAGAGCGTCTCCACCTCTAGGTTGACTGTTCTTTTCCCGTCTGCTCTTTGGGATAAGCTCCTTCAATCCAAGGATTGGTGCAGACTAGAGAATGATGACCTATCTGCCCACAGTTATGGCACCCTTGGCACTGAGGAGAATTCTGCGAGTTCATGGAGAGGATACACAGCCATGTGAAGACAAACCAGAGGTAGAGGCGGCACAATTTTTCCCGCACAACTGCCCCATAATGGGTAAGGTGCATATCCTGAAACAGTGTATTTATGCTCTTCATAGAAGAAAGCATGGCTTTATGAGCCTTGGAGTGAAGACATGGGAGCTGTTTAACCTTAAGGGCTTGAGCGCAAGCCATGTACACTTCATGTGCAGTCAACTGGCAGCTTGTGATCAGTTGTTGTCCTTTCATGTAGAATCTATCTGTAAATTAAGCTAGAGTCTCCTTTGGCTTAAAAGCAATGTGTATAAAGGTGTCCTTCTTCACTTCCAAACTAAGGTCACCACAAAATTTGTCAATCAGAAGCTGCTTCATATCTTCCCAGGGTTTGATGGTGGGCAGCTCTGGCACTACTATCTCTTGATAGGTTGGGTGCAGACAGGTTAGAATGTGTTCCTTCTTAACCTCATCCAAGGCTCTTCTCATGGAAGTTTCATAGATAGTTAGGAAAGCTGCAATGATCAAGGTTTTGGGGTCAAATAATTGCTTAAAGGTAGGCTTAAAATATGCTTCAGGAGTCAGGCCACCATTGATGCTAATGAGTACATTTATGTTTGGGGAGGATTCTGCTTTGGATTCAGTGGGGGGCTTTCTGGCCCACAGCTGGCAAACACTCTCCTCAAGGTTAGTCAAGGTTTCAGCAGTGCAGGTGCCCGTATTATTAGCTATGGTGGTCTGCCACTCAGTAACATCTAGGCGTTGGCCCTGTGCAGTTACTACCAAGGACAGTTCAGCCAGTTGAGAGGTAAGAGACGGATCCACCAAAAGGCAAGGAGCAAACCTGTCATTCACTGAATCAATTAACTCACTCATTCCCTGTACATCTTTATCAAGCTCAGAGTGGTCTTGTTTCAAATGGTCCACCTCATTAGCTAGAGCTATTAACTCTCTATTACAGTGAATGCAGGGAGCTCCTGACAAGCCAGGGCAACAGTCATCTTTGTGTATAACCCCAGTTAGACTAACAGTAGACTCCATCATCTCACGCAAGGCAGCAGCCTCTTGTTGTAAGTCAGCAACTTGAGTCATCAGAGCAAGCACTTGAGGGTCTGGCTGAGGGGCTTTGGTAAGGAAATCCTGACTGTGGGTGGACGCTCTTAACTCTCAAATGGCATCTCATAGTCTCTGCTCTCTATCTGCCAAATCATCAGATGGAGGAGAAGGCGGGGCATCTGGTTTGGGTGTAGACAGTTCATTTACTTGAGTCTGAAGTTTGGCAATGGTAGCAGCAACAGCAACCCTTTCTTGATTGAACTCTTTGCCAAGTTCATGGAGGCCTTTTGCAGCATGAACTGCTATTTGCTGTAATTGGTTGAAGAAGTAAGCACTGAACTTGTTGAGCTGCTGCACAAGTTGTTCAAAATTGGTGAGATTAGCATTTGTAGTGGAATCTACTTGGGTGCGCCAGGGCTGTTCTAACTGGCAAAACTCATGAAGACGCTCTCTGACATACTCAGGGATGAACTGGCGCATTTGTTCAATGGAGTTGACCAAGCAAGATTGGAAGGTGACAGATTCACGCTGATTTTCAGATACTAAGGAAAACAGGGAGTGGATCCAGTGCTGGTAGGCCGCAAACTGATCCCAGTGATGAGTGACGGCGGCTTATAACAATGAAATCTCCTGAACGTGGAGCCCTAACACCATTTGATGGTGGGCTAAGGTGGTTTGTACAAAGGATGACAATAGGTGTTCAGCAGAGCCAGTTGCTGAGAGGAGATGCTGTGGAAATTGTGGAGCTACAATCAATTTTTAGTATTCTGCTGGGCTGAACTGAACCTGGAGGCAAGGGATGGCTTCATCACGGGCTAACCCAAGGGCTACTGCCATGACTTTTTCCAAGTCAGGGGTACCCAAAGGGTAGGCCACTAGGCGGGGACCATTCCCAAGGTTCAGCACAGTAGGAACAATAGGCGGGTTGGCAATGTCTTCCTCAATAGGAGGACTGGTAATTTCAGGCAAAGTTGGCTCTTGTATGGGAGGAGGCAAAGGTCCTGAAAACGTTGTTGCAAAAGGGATAACTAAGGGGCTTACATCCCCTGTAGTGAGCATCATGTTTGTTATGATCTGAGGCGCGGCACAGAGTCATAACAAGGAATCCTAACCTTAGGATTGAATTTGTACTAAGTCTTGGTTAGAATGGCAGGGAAGGCTATGCAATTACCTTGTGGCCCTGATTGAATAATATCTGCTAGACGTGGCTAGAGAGGCGCCAAATTATGTGGAGACACAAAGACAAAAATGTGTAAAGAACTTAAATTTTATTGGGTATAAAGATTGGGAATATATACTGTGTAGCTTTACTACAAAACAGTACATGGACGGTAGAATCACTTGCCACAAGCATGAGTGGGACAAGTGAGTTGAGCAGAATCAGGAAACCAAACAATTGAATTTCCCAATTTGGAGCCAGACTCATTTCAAAGGGCAAAATCAAAAGAGAGAGAGATTTCCTTGAAATAACCCATTGAAGGCAAAATCAAAACATGGTGAATGGTAGCATTCACGACAATAAGATGGGTTCTAACTTGATAGTATAGGATAAATATTACCCAAGTAAAGATCAGGGCCCAGAGTTGGGCACCATTGTCATGGCCCATACCAGAATCTGGCTGGACTCCCACAGGGGAGGCAGGCCGGGCCTGGAAGGCCAAGTACACAATAGGTACAATCCTGGCCAGATAGTTGACTGCAGTAGCTAGGGATTGCCAATTCTCAGTATGGGGAACAACCTGGTTGGCCAGCCCCAATACTGTGATATAGACAAAACCCAACTTACTAAAGTCCTGGGAAGGAGGCATAGTTGGTAAGGGAGGAGTAGGAGAGATCTCCAGCATGGAGGGCAAAATGATCACTCTTGGTGGCCAGGAGGAGAAAATATGTGAGGTTGTAAAGTGTAGTGGAGTTGCAAATAAAGGCAAACAGGATAGTTGTATTGGTGCAAAAGTAGATAGATCTTGCAAGAAAATAAGGAATCCTGAGCATAAAGGTGTTTAATTTTAAGATGTCAACAAAGAAAGGGGATTGCCAGTGTTCCTAGATATATCCTTCTGGGAAACTGCAATTGGGCTTACTGATAACTTCTAATTGGTTGTCAATGGATTATTCTCAAGCTGGGTTTCATTAGTGACTCCTGATTTGTCAGTTAGATGGATCCTCTCATTATTTTTGCCCAGGGAAGCTGACAGGGGAATTTTAAGCCATTTGGCAACCCAAGTGCCCAATTCTGGGTTTCAGAGGGTGTGGGCCAATTAAAATCTTTTCCACTTGGCTTTAGGACAATTTTCAATTGACCCCAGGCTTGGCATTGACCAGGGTTTAATTCTCCACTTTTAATTAAAGTTTCCTTTGGGTTAATCTGTGTGATCAATAACACAATTGTTTGGTCACACAATTGCTCCATTGCAAGTGTTGACCCTATGCAACATAGGGTTTTGTCTGGCCCATTCTGGGCCCTGACAACCATAGAGTCTGACAGGGCCCAGAAAGCCCTGGACAATCAGCTGGCCATACTAGAGGCAAAACCCCCCACAGCTTGGGAGCCCCTGCCAAGTACCACCCAGAGCCAGAAAACCCGCCTTTTGACTAAAAAATGGCCCGGGATTTGAGAGGCACATAAGCCTAAACTCCCTGGCTTTGATTCTATCATTAAATTTGGGCCTCTCAACTATCAGGAAATGGTACATTGGGAGCTTGACCATTCAATTACGCAATTGGGCACTTGATTGCTTATGGGATCTATAAATAACTGTGGCACCTTGGCATGCTGCAATTCAAGAAAGGTTCATGTTATACCAACCAATGAACATCCATCCCCTGGGCCAAGTATGCAAATTCTAGAGAAAATTGTAAGTTTAACAGCAGTTGATGTTATCAGTTCTCTGGTGGCACTAAAAGCCTCAAAATTACCAGTGAGTATAAATAGTGAGGAGGAGAAGCCTTCCTCACTGTTGACATCTTAATAAAGCAAGTTTATACCCAGAAATCATTATCTTATTGCAGGAATTGTTTATTTTTGCTTCAATTTAATTATTATCTTTGCATCTATTTGTGAATCCACTACACAATACAATCTTGCCTACCCACATCCACCTGGCTATACTCCTGCAACCTCTGTCTGTCCTCCCTGCGCCCTTGACGTGGATTATTACCACTCTCACCACCTGGATCTTCCACCTAAAATGAAGGAGATTCCTGCTGTTCCCCCCTACCCAATGCGCCTCCCACCCAGGACTTCAGTAAGTTGGGGTTTGTCTACATCACAGTATTGGGGCTGGCTGACCAGGTCGTGACCCATACTGGGAGTTGGTGTCCCTTTGCTACTGCTATCAACTATCTGGTCTGTATTGCACCTATTGTGTACATGACCTTCCAAGCCTGCCTCTCCTGTGGGAGTCCAGTCGGATTCTGGTATGAGTTGCGACAGAGTCCACCAATCCTGTCAAAGTAATTCAGAGTACTCCAAACATTTGAGTGTACATGGTCTTGGCAGCAGTGGAGGGCTCTATTGGCCAGTCAGGTCATGGGATTAAGGGCGGAGTCATGGGAACAAAGCAGGAAGGCAGATAATTGTACTTGTCTTTGAACAATCTTGGCAGCCTCTTGTACCACTTTCCTTTGGTTCCTATGTATTAGGTTTCTCTAATTCTTTCCAAGGGATCAGCAATTAGGATGTTTTCCATGTTAAACTCTAAGTAGGCAGGGTTGGACAGGTATTTGGTAAAATGCACAGGCCTGAAGGGTGCTCCAGGGGGACAATATAGTGCCTGAGACGGGCCGGCAGGTCGGTCACTAGAGGGGACAGTCACCTGGTTGTCTACTTGGCTGGAGTTGAGATGAAAGATCACTAAAACTAGATAAGGCAAGATTTTTTTCAAACCAAAGGTTCATAAAACTTTATTATCTAAAATGATGATAGGGTCATCCCCATACCGCTGGAGTTCTTATACCAGATGATTTTGCTGCTTTGCTTTTCCCGGACTTCAGGTCTGTGAACAATTCACTGGCAGGTCATGAATCTTGGCTTTTGGTTTTGAGGACGGCAGATCCTGGTTATGCTTGCTCTGGTAAACAGAAGTGGCAATGTTTTATTCCGCCACCGCTGCTCACCATATCACCTGAGAAGGATAATTGCATTACCCATTATAAAATGTAGGCTGGTGGCAGTGGGTGATCATTGGTGGGGCTAGCAGTAGGCCTTGTTTTAACCTCCTTTAGGCAAGCTAAAAATTCTGTGTAGGTCTGGGTCTTTGGTGGAACATGGCTAACAGCAATCTGGTGAAATTTTGGGGAATCATCCTTAAGAGTCTGGCAGGTCTGGGAGTAATTCAACAACTTGGGTTTGCAACTCAATGAGTTGGTGGGTTTCTGTGACTCCTGAGTGACTCAATTAGCCTTTGGAGGATCAGGGTTTGATTCTGGGGTTTCTAATGTTGATTTCAAACTTTTGGTCTTGATACTTGAGAGGTTGGCAGATTCCTGTTATTCCTGGTTGGGGCAAGGCCTCTCTGGCAGTCCAGGTTTTATCCCAACTGACAGTTTGGCGGGCTCCTGTTTACCCTGATGGACAGAAGGCATTTCCTGAGGGCTTGGGTTTGATTCATGGATTTTCAATACAAGTATTGAAATGTCATTCATGACATTTATAGCCTATTATAAACTGTCATTAAAAGCAAAATTATGACATTTTGGGTAAAAAGAACACACCCAAGGGTAAAAAGAGAGAAACAGAGGGCACTGTCATTGGTGCATTCCTTGCAGCTTTCCCAAAAGGAGATTTTATTTTACCAAACCACGTCCAGTTATACTATGGTGACTTGTTCAGAAAGCTCCTCTCCAACCTGCTTGCCACCTGGAGCTAGGCCAATTCCAAATTTTGGGGTTTCCTGAGCCACCAAATGGAATGTGCTGAAGTAACCTCCAAGAAGATCCAATCAAGCGGCCACAACATCTCAATTTTTCCTTCTGGTCATGCCAATCTACACCTGGGAGACATTTGTTCTTCAACTGTCAGGTTTCTCCTTTATCATTCTTTGCTGCTAGTATTTTTCTATAGGACACCAAATTTATTTTGAGCCCTCTACCTTGGTTATATTCACTTTATTTTGCTCTCAAAAATCTTCCCTCTTTTTCCCTTACTTGACTGGCCAATCCTATCTATTTTAACGGTTAGTTTTAATTTTCAAAGCTTACCTTTGTCCCTGGAAAATTCTCAAACTTGGAACCTAACGCTTGGGTTTGTTTTAACTAGTCCAAACCCGCTTACATTTTGCCTTTTGCTTTGACTTAAGCCAGCAGTTTGGAGCCTGTTTTTCCGTCTTCTTGCTTGCTCTCTCGCTCAATCTTAAGTTACCAAGCAACACCGTAACCGCCCTTCTTCTCCTCCCGGTCCCCTTTACTATAGTTTAACTTATCTAAGTCAGACTGTAAAATTTCTGATTTTTTAAGTTCTTTATTTTGACCATGCTTCTAACCAATCTTGGTTAAACTTCCACACCAATTCTTACACCTCAAAAACCAAGTAGAATAAAAAGGCTTGGTTTTCCAATCTCAACAATAAGTTGAGATTGTTTGACTTGCACCCCAAAAAGGTACTTGTTAGTTGTTATGTCTTATGTTTTCCTTTCCAAATTTTTAATCTTAGCTCCATCTTTGTTCATGATTCCTTTTGACTTTATCCTTCACCAGTTAGGTAACTTTTATAGTGGCACCCACAATTTAATTGTTGATAGCTTCATATCCCCCTGCTAGTGCAAACCATTTTCCAGACTTAGAAATTGCCTTTTTAACCAAATTATCAGTCATTAAGATTGGTCTCTATTTTATTTTCTTAGGGTTAATAAAATTTCTTAGTCCTTATTTTACTTCATACAAGCTCTTAGGAGCCTTAGTTCAGTTATTATTGCAAACCTTGACTACCTTTTTATACTTGACAAATATCAACATACTTGGTTTAAAGGCCTTAGTTTACAATAATTTACCCCACACCTTCAGACCTTACATCAACATTGGGGACTCAATTAAAGAGGGCAACACCACAGCCTTTAAACAGGTAGTTAGTGTGGTCCACAATCACACTGTGCTTTTCCCCTGTCAGAAGGTCTCTTACATGTTCACAAAGATGGCCCAAAACGCTCACAGCAGCAGCTAATAATCAAAGGACCACCAGCTGCCCCTTTGTGAATCCACAGTATAAAAGCCAATCAGTGTTCTCCTTGAGCATGAGTATGATGCTATGTATAATCAATTCCTCCAAGAAACTCAAGGCAATCATGCACCTATAAAACCTACAGCTGCCACAGCCCCTAGCCAAATGTCCCAGTCAATCATAACACACCCCTCAGCCAATAAAGTTCTTCTCCACAACCCAGACTGTAAACTAGTTTGCCCCACCCAATCGCATTTTGCCCAATAAAACTCACCCCCCAATAATTTTTATTTTATAATGTATATTGGTTTAAATATTATGTATTTTTATTGTTATAATATATATTTTACATTTAACTACAGTGATGATCGATTTTTATCATGTCACAAGTTAAATTTGGCTGCATTGAGATTCATTAATTCTATTGTTTTCTATTATAGATTTAATATTTTTTAGCACTACAATAAAGTGATTTAAAAAACTACAAATGCTATGGACCAGCTAATCAAAATTGGCATTATTTTTTTGTCTTTTTGTTTTTGCCCAGACAAGACACACCCTTGTTATTGCGCCCAGTTTAACTTAGTAAAATAAGTCTGTTGAAAATAAAACATGTCTTTGTTTGAAAACCGGCACACTGACTTGTGGTCAATCTAGCACCAGAGAAGCCAGTAATTGGGTGCTAGATTGACCACAAGTTGGCATACCAATTTGCAAACAAAGGCAGGCTCTACTTACAAGCGGCTTAGTTTACTAAGTTAAACTGGATGTAATGACTGAGGTGTGTCTGGTCTGAGCCAATCACAAAGGCAGCAAAAATTAGCAACCATTCCAATTAGCTGCTCTGTAGCACTTTTGGTTTTTTAAATTCACTTTATTGTAGCACTTTGAAAACATGAAATTTATAGTAGATATAAATAGATATAATAAAAATAATCTATCTTGTGAGAGAAGGGGACTAAAGTAACTAAGTTTGTCTCCCATCCTGGTGAGACAAACCACCAGGACGCCATCCAGTGGATTACCGGGACAGCTGTTCTAAGGGGGGGACCAGAAGGAAGACACCAGAGACAGTTGAGGGAAGTAGGCATTAAATTCCATCAACACAAGCCCGGTAAGCAAACAAGGAGCACACAAAGGAGTAGAGATCAGAGCCTCAGGGATTAGAAGAGGAACAAATTCTGTTTCCTCCATCAGAGGGGAAGAAAGCACAGACGTCTCTTCAACAGGAGGAACCTGTCAGTCAAGACCAGAGGAGTAGAGGTCCTGATTATTGCAGGTCAGGCTCTTGACCAAAGCCTCCCATGTGACAATAAGACTACTTGGGAGTTGTAGAAGAATGTCAGGGTTGTTGCCTACAAAATGCACAGAAGAAGAGGTTTTTGAGCCAGAGATCTGGGGGGGTCAACCAGCGGAGGCAACCTCCAGAATTAACTCATACAGAATGTAACATCCTCCATGTCAACAATTTCAAAAAAATTGCTTTATCTTTTATAATTTGAATTAAAAGCTCAAAATAAAAATCACACATTGCTTTTATTATCAGTGTCAATTATTTAATCCAGAAAAAATCATCTTTAATATTGAAAATAAGAAAAATATTTTTGTGAATTGTCAACATGGAGGATGTTCCATTCTGTATGAGTTAATTCTGGAGGTTGCCCCAGAGGAGTAGCAAAAAGGGAGTCAAAGAAAAGACCACAAACTTAAGAACAGGGAGTATCATGGTAAAAATCACCAAAAAATTTGGAATCTAAAGATGGGATTTTTGCCCCTTTTTACTGTGGAATTTAGTCAAACCAGAGAAGTTACAAACCAGGAACTCTAGAAGATGCAATAATGGACTTGGGTGGCTTTGGGGGTGGCCTCAGAAAGCTTGGGCATGGCTCAAACCAAGAGCAGGTCCAAAATCAAATAAAGACAAGGAAATCCTTGGTATGAAGAGGAATTTATATTAAATTCAAGTTCAAACTTCAAGATTGCACTTAAATTTCAAAAGCATAATAGTTTATAGCAACTGCTACTCACCAACACTTCACTAGGTAAAAGGAATAGTGACAACAGGTCCAAACAAGGCCAAAAAGGTTAATATCAACAATTAAGAAAGATACTAACACTTTAAAGTTTATTAGGAACTCCAAAGAAGAGTTCAAACTGAATGAAATTAAATTTAGCAACTAAAATAAACTTTATTACAATAAAAGAATTAACAAGCAGGGGACTGAAAGTCCCCTTGTCTTTAAAAAGGGGGAGTGTTACAGAGTAAAATCACATGATCACTAGGCCTTAGTTCAATTGGCTGGGAGAAAAATTTGCTGATCCAAGCCAGGGGGGTTGGCAGATTTCATGCTAATTCCCAAAGTGTCATGTAATTGGATGGAGTTGGCTCCAAAAAATTGTGAATCATTTAACTTTGTGACCGTCAATGTGGCAAACTTTGATTGGCCACTTCTAATACTCTTCCATAAAAGTTGCCACCAGGATAGTAAATATCCTAAATTCATCAGGGTTTCTTCCATGGGAGGAGCAATGAAGGCTAGAGCATCCACAGGTTATGCCACTACAAATCTTTCATCAACAGTGTGAGATAATTCTTTGAGTGAGTTGAGTGTTTTAGCTGGACTTTGAGTATATTTCTTTGTATAATGGGAAAAATTGTCCTATCCAAGGCCAAAGAAGGCAGTGAATTTACACATCTCACCACATACACTATGTTTACTATATTTTTTATGAACACATGGAACTCAGTCACAAAATTTACAAACTTGATCCAACAACAAACCCCAATAGCAACTAAAACAGACAACAAATATATCAAATATCAGAACAAATGAGTGAATCTATAATAATTTTACCAGCTTGTCCTCATTAAGAATACAATCTATAATACTTTTACCAGCTTGTCTTCATTAAGAATACAATCTATAATACAAAAAGGAAATAAAGGTTCTAAGTGCTTTTTTGGGATTATAATTCTTAAAAAAATCAAAATTTCAAATATATCAAAACATACATGAAACATTGCACATTTACAACCAAAAATAATTAATATATAAATTTAAAAATCTAATTTGAAATAAACAGTAGTGACTACAAGCTTTCATACTACTATATATTATGAGATAAAAATTATAATAAATAAATTATATAGATACAAAAGATTTTATTTTATTTTTATGCCAAAATAGACACATCCCAACAACAGAGCCAAAGAGCCAAAGGAGTACGCTGCGGTTACGGGCACCCTTGTGGGTCAAAAAATTGAGCTAGTGCAACACAAGTGCCTACTCAGGAAGGAGACAGTAAAGGAGAGCTCAATAGTGAGGTTGCACTGTACAACCAGTTCAAGGGAAACAGGGGTGCAAGGGCACAGAGTATAAATCCTAGGGTCCCCAAGCTAACCAGAAACTACACCAAGGTTACCACAACCAGAACAGTAAATAACATCATCACTGAGAGAGTGTCATATTTATCTAATCCTGTATACCGCCACAATGGTGTTCTGGCTACTATCATGGGGAAAGTGAAGCCAGTCATTGACACCATGTACAAGCCTTATATGAGTGATAAAAAAGGGAAAAATGATGACAAGCAGCCACAGTGTTTCCAAACCACTGGTGAGCAGCAGGTTCTTAAAAAGATTGCTGCATTTTACAACAATGTGTCTATGCCCTGTGTTGTGGCTGAGCCCATGGAGTTGCTTCCCAACGCCAAAAAGCCATAGTACCACATCATCCCTAAAGCCAACTGTGAGACCTTTAAGAGATTCACAGAAGAAACAACTGACTTCAAGAAGGCCACAACCATCATTGGGATCTCAGAGAAATTTTTGCCCATAGGCTCCGCAAAACCTACCTGAAAATGGGTGTTGTTCTCCTTTTGGAGAAATCCAAATGCAAGCCAATCATATTGATCAAGGAACACCTGTGGGCAATCTGGCAGTGGATCAATAGAAACTACCATCTTGAACTCAAAAATATTAAGTTAATGATTGAGACATCTCTAGGATTGAGGCTTCAATTTACACCTGCTATTGCGCTGTGAAAAGTTTGAGATTCTCCCGGAAAAAAAGTTGGGGTTTCTCTGTAAAATTGAAACAGCCCAGACAATATTGCCTACTGCCATAAATATTCCAAGATGTATCCCATGTTGAAAGAAAAGGGGCCAGAAAGTCCTACTACATTGATGAGTCCTCTTTTGCGTTGTTCATGCGCAATATCTACAGCTATGTGCCCAAAGGCAAAAAGAATGGTGTGGCTTGGTGTGTGGCTGTGCATTCAATTCCATACTCTATAATAGCTCTTCTTGATCCCCTTTGTATTAAACTATACCAAATGATTGAGAGTTCCCATAATAGTATGGCCTTCTCAAATTTCTCTTATTAGTTCAAGAGCACCTCTGAGTAACCAGTTAAGGTGTCATCAATATCATAGTATTGGATAATGTTGGGCTCCACAGGGTGGCAGAAATTCTTAATGAGTTACAAGTGATTGATCCTGGTGTAGAAAATTGGCTCCCAACAATTGGCCACATCTAATTTGCGCCTGCTATTCCTCCCCTCTTATTCCCTATTCCCTATTACCCAACCCAATCAAAGAGGCTTTTGGGTGGCTCAAGCAAGTAGTCAAGAAAGGGGCGCCACCTAGGCCCAATGATTTGTTTAATTTGCTGCAAAACGGTGTCCTTAACTTCCCAGCCAAAACTGTGGCTAAATTCTATGGCCACACTGATTTTTCTCTCTTTATGTCTCTCCAAGCAGCCAATCAATTAAAGGCTTAGCAAAACCAAATATTAAAATCTAAATTTTATTTTTTAAAATTTGTTTTAATTTAGTTTAATTCTTATTGATGTTCTTTCTGTTATTCCAATTGTATACTGTCAAGTATAATAAAAATTTAAAAAGCAAAGCAATTTGAATGTAAAAAAATATGTAAAATATTTATTTCTAATATGTATTTATTTGTTGTAGATGAATGATGTAAATATTTTATGTTTTAAAAGTAGATATAAATAATAGAGCAACAATCTTATTTGAGTTGAGAAGCTTTATTGGGGATGTGATTGGTGGAATTTGAGGGCTTGTTTTTGTTATAAACGAGATATTTCTATTGCCAAAGCATATGTTGAAAAGGCTTGCATACTATATAGCTTGTGGTAGCTTGAGTACAGGAGGACTGTGATACAATTGGCTAAGAGGATCTTTTCTGGTGGAGCTGCCATTCCATAGGTGGCAGCAAGAATAACTGCATCATTAATAACATGCTCTATTCAGCTTTACCCAGATGCAATCCTTTTTCCATCTATTAAATGTCAATTTTTGTCCAGCTTATTTATTATGTCTAGTGTGTTGCAAACCTATGTTTTAATACCCATCATTATAAAAAGACCTAGGTTAACAATTAAGCTAAGTCTATGCCCTGCAAACAGGGCTGAGAACTCACAAAATTATTGTATATGGCACTTATTTTATTTTTTACGGACATAGTTGAAAAGGTTTTTTCCATGGTCAGATGGATTATAGTCTTGTTGGAGCACCATAAGGCCCCAAATTTTCCAAGGATGCTCACAACACGGGGCATGATATTAGACAAACTGTAGCTAAGGTCATTAAATTTCCTTTAAAATTTTAGGACATGCAATATTATGTACTATGGCAGGAAATGGAAACAGATTTTATCTTGTCCTCTCTCCATTTTGGGTAAGTTGTGATATGGCATGATGTTGACAAAGTCCCAGACAAAAAGGACAAATAGCTTGCAGAATCTGTGGTGCAGATCATACTGATCAAGGTGGATCTTTGGGGCCACAGCCAAAGCTGCAGCCCGCCATTCAGTGACATCTGGTGTTGGTTGGAGCTTTGCAAGTTGTTCTGACTTCATAGGGCAATTTTTTTCTAATTTTTCTAGCATTTTTAGATTAGACAGCTGACATCAGAACCAGCTGACGCTCAATATGGAGGATTTAGTTGCTGTAAAAGGTCTTAGTCATATGTGGTTTCAGGAATTTTCATAGTGCACCTTTGTGTTTGTCTAAATAGAAAAGTTAGTATAACTTTTTTATTTATTTAATATTTTATTTTTACCTTATTCTATATCTTTACCTCTTGCCCCCTTGACAGGGGCTGCTTCACAGGTCTTCTCACATTCAGGTTGCTGGCCATCTTCTGTTGGTTTCTGTTTATGTTTATTTTTAGCTGTTCAAACATCTCTGGATCCTTTGCCCACCCCTCTTCAGTTGTCAACACCTGTGACTTGAACTGAATTTGGCAAGGACATATTTTCTGTACGTTTAAGAGCATGGTTGCAAGTTTGTTGGTAGTATTTGTTATCTTACTATTCACAACATTTACTGTGAGTTTCTTCAGTTTGACACCCTATAACACCATCTCCTTGAGCATATCCTTCACCTTTTGATTGACCTCCTTTATTTCAGCCACCACTGCATCCAACTCCTTAATCATCACCTTCAATTCCATCATGTTTCCTTGTTCTTACCTCAACCCTTTTTATAAAAATAAAAATATCCCAATAAACTATATCTATTCTATTGTATCTAATAGAGATTTAATAAATACATCTGGTTTTAATTCTGAATTTTTTATTAGCTTAAAGTCATAAAACTAATTGATATTAATATTTTATTGTTTGTATATACCAACCCATTCTGGGTATCCTGAACAACATTTTTTGTTTATGTACATGTTATGTCTGAGTATAACATGATTTGTTCTCAAATCAGTATGTCAATTTTGACCCAAAGTACACATTTATTAAAAGATGACCACTTTCACGGGTTATATGTAGATCATATATTTCAGAGAGTGTAAATCAACCTACTCTTAGTATCATGAACAACATGTTTTGTTAATGTACATGTTTTATCCAAGTACAATATAATTTGTACTTACCTGGTATGCTAATTATGTGCAGAGTACAAATTTATTTAAAAAATAATCATACTAAGGGGTTATATGTATATCATATAGTTCAGAGAGTATATGTAGTGATATGGATTATTTTTATTAATTCTATTTTTTTCTATTATAATTTTAATATTTTTGATTTGCTACAATAAAATGACTTTAAAAACTATAAGTGCTACAAACCAGCCAATTAAAATGGGCACACATTTGTGCTGTCTTTGTGCTTGGCTCATACCAGACACACCTCAGTTATTACACCCAGTTTAACTTAATGAAATAAGCCTGTTGAAAATAGGACATGTTTTTGTTTGCAAATTGGCACACTGATTTGTGGTCAATCTAGCACCAGAGAAACCAGGGGTTGTGTGCTAGATTGACCTCAAGTTAGCATACCAATTTGCAAACAAAAACATGTCCTATTTTCAACAGGATTATTTCATTAAGTTAAACTGGGTGATATAACTGATGTGTTTCTGGTCTGAGCCAAGTACAAAGCCAGCACAAATGAGTACCCATTCCAATTGGCTGGTCTGTAGCACTACTAGTTTTTAAAGTCATTTTATTTTAGCGCTTCAAAAATATTAAAGTTATAATAGAAAACAATAGAATTAATAAATATTAAAGCAGCCAAATTTAATTTTTAGAATGATAAAAATAAATCATCACTGTAGTTAAATATAAAATATACATTTCAACAAGAAATACACACAAGTTAAACCAATATATATTATAAAATAAATTTTATTGGGGGTAATTTTTATTGGGCAAAATGGGATTGGGTGGGGCAAACTAGTTGGCAGGCTGGATTATAGGGGGGAGGACTTGACTGGCTGGGGGTTGATGCTGATCACCTGGGAGGATTGAATGGGGACTAGGGCAGCTGGAGAACCCAGCGGCAATTGTGTGCCTTCATTGACTTGGAAGAATTGATGGTACATCACATCATACTCAGACTCAGGGAGGACAGCAATTGGCTTGTATGCTGGGGAGTCACAAGGTGGCAGCTGGGGATACTTTAGTGATTGGCTGCTGTCAAGAGCATTGAGGGCCATCTTTGTAAACATTTCAGCAATCTTCTAACAGGGAAAATACACATTGGGGTTGTTGGCCACACTAACCACCTGGCTGAAGGTTGTGGGGTTGCACTCACAGATGTTGTCCCCAACGTTGAAGAACAACACATCACTCAGATGAAAATTGGCCCAACCAGCAGAGAAAATTGAGATTTTGTGGTTATGTGCTTGTATTTTCTTGGAGGCCACTTCATTGCACTCCATTTGGTGGTTCAGAAATATTTGGAATTTGGAATTGACCAAGCTCCAGGTGATAAGAAGGTTGGAAAGGAATTTCTTGTATCAGTACCCATTAGTGTAGCTGGTTATGGATCAATAGAAAACAGTCCCTTTTGGGGAAGCTGTTAGGAACATACAAATCACAATCCCCTCTAGTTCCTTCTTTTTGCCCTTGGAGAAGTTTTTAACTCAAAGTGTCATAATTATGAACTTACAATGACAATTTATAACAGGTTATACATATGACATTGTCCAAAATAGAGAAAAGTTAGTGGGAAATTGTAGCACCAATCACAGGGTTGAGGGAAAATCAGAGCCACTGTCCAACTCATCAGCTGGCCAATTATTCAGAACCAAAACACTAACAACAAGCATGTGCATCCATTGCTGTGCAGTGTGGCAGGCTATGAAGATGCTGTGGAGCCCAAGTAGGCAACAAACCTCAGTCATTTGAAGGTAGGGGTCCCACTGAAGAAGGGCAAGCTTGATAGGGTAAACATCCTTGATCTGAAATTCAATCTTCTTTTTTGGCTTCTTGATCAGCTTTCCACTGCCTCTCTTCAAGAGGGCTTGGAATTCACCTCTTACCCTTGCCTCAGTGAATTGTAGGCGGGTGGAAATTTTGGAAAATGTCACACCACTCTTTTTGAGGCTCATAATCTCTTCTATGACCTCATTGGTTCTATGCATCATTTTTGGGGGCCATTGGGCATAAGGGGACCCAGATTAGGCAGAGCTTGCTCTGATTGGCCTAAATTGTCAAGCAATAGATGGATTGGGTTAGAGGACCACAGTTGCCCAGTCTTTAAAATATGGCACAGGCTTGGGTTGGGCTTGGTCTTGGGGGTCACCATACTGGCTGGCCTAAAAGTCACCCATGAATGGGCCTGATGACACATACAACTTGGACTTTTTATGACTTGAGTTGAATTGGGTGTACACAGGAACCATAGTGGTCATACTCCCTTGATCAGCAGCCTGAGCTTGAAGTAGCTTCTGGTACTGCTCCTCAAAAATGTTAAAGTTATTTTGCTGGTGTAACTCATTGTAAACTAAAAGCAATAAAAATTCTATTAAAAACATAAAAGCAAAGTATTTCCAGAGTATTAATTTTATTTAAGTTGCGCTCCTTTGTGAGATATTCTCTCAGACATAAATGGCCAAATTTAGAAGTACATGCACTAAAAATAATGCTGTAGTTCCTTGAATAGATTTTAGTGGATTCACTAATGAAATCCACTATTTTCAATTTGAGTCCCTAAATAGTCATTATTTTTAAAAATTGAGTTGTTTTGTGTTTCAGTTCATCTCTTTTGTGACTGAACTTCATGTATTATCTGTTTGCATCATATTTACCTCACACTCATAATAAAATTTGATGTATAATGCTTCAGGAAGTGACTGGTTTTTGTTCATTTTGAATTTGGGTTATATGTGTTTGCTGTCTCATTTTTGGAATTCAGTATTTGACTTTATTTTTGTTTTTTGTTTGATTGATTATTTTTGCTTTCAAGCCAGAGAAATAGAAGCTTTATTGATTAAATTGACCTTCAACTGGTTCTAGTCAAAATTCATTGTGTGATTAAACCTGCACGTTCTAAACTGACTAATATTCATCTATCTCAACAGGTTTAAAAACTACTGTATTACATTTAAACTAAGCATAGGTAAGCTGGTCTGGGCAAGTCAGCTAAATTTGGTTGCTTTTGAATTACTTGACATTCTATAACCCTAAAATAAGGCAACAATAAAAAGCACAATCAGAGAAGTTGTCTGGTATAGTACTTAGCTGACCCAAAATTGTCTATGCTTAGGGCAAACTCTGGACTTAACTTTAAACCTCTATCTAGAATAGCAGAATTACATAAAGAATAGGTGCATGCGAGAAGGAACAACCCACTATAAAGAGAAATTAATTCTGATATAAGTATAAGCAGAGAAAAAGTTGAAAGCAAATTAGATCCTAATCAAGGGTATAATATAGCTAGAGGCAGCTTTTTGGCAACAAAATACTTGAAAAAATAGTACTCTTTTAAAGAGAACATTGCTATTACTAATAATTTACAATAAAATCAAGCTAACTAAAGTATATCGGGTTTACAGCAATAAAAGCATTTAAACGACTGGATAGAAGCAAATATGATTGGGTATGTATGCCCTGACTTCACGTTGAGTCAAGAAAAGGGGAAGCGCCTAGGGGACAATATAGCAAATATGGTTCTTTCTTGCTATTTAGAATCTCCACCACGCCTGTGGCTTCGAGGAGGGGACTCATCAGAAGAGTATACCTTTTCAGCGCGATTGTATCGTGTAGTGGTATTTTGCTCTTCTTGGCGAGGTCTACTACGTTGCGAACTACTGTCATTTCTAGCTTCGGAATCTACTCTCCTATCTCGATGACTTTCACGGTCGTAGCGTCTAGACTTAGAGCGACTATCAGAACAGGACGAATCTCTAGAACGATCACGATTGTTGCTGTATCTGCTAGAAGAGCTGTAATCCTCCCGACGTCTTGAATACGAATCACGTCTACTATCACGCTCATAATCGGTAGTACGTGAGTCTCTACGGGAACTATAATCACGTGGATGATCACGCGAGCTTCTTTCGTGCCGCGAGGATTCATCACGTGAGCTCCGGTTTCTGAGAGGTGACCGGGATCTTCTACTTTCAGAAGCTCTGGGAGCTGCCTTTTCGAGGGGCGAGTCTTTCTTTTCGCCATTATTATCCTAGATAAATGTAGTTTATAAGCTTCCAAAGCTAAGCTAGATAAGAAAACACGACAATGTCTTACAGTTTGGTTTCGTTTAGCCCGGGCCAACTCCCTAGCTTCGCTTTCTATTTTACGCTCTCTTTCGATTCGGCGCGCAATTCTTTCCTCATCAATCTGGAAACGAAACTTTAGATCTCAATCATGAAAATACCAAACATACCTGCTTTTTACGAAGTTCCACTTTCTTCTCTTCGATGAACTTGGTTGGGATCCCGTTATCATTTTCTTGAGCGCTCAATAAAAGTTCCCAAAGCTCTTCAACAAAAACACTAGCATTTTTTTCAAGAAATCCTGTGAGGTTGATTTGAGCTAACTTCGGATCACAGACCTTGGATATAAATAAAGGAAGCCTGGAAGAATTTACCTCTTGTTCAAGGATTCCCAAGGCGAATTCTATCACGATATCGTCGTCAACTCCCAAGAGTTCAGAAATGCGACGAGTAACCCAAGGTCTGAAAACCGACACGTTAACCTTCTTTAAGTTCACCTGAAATTCAACGTAAGGCAGAGAACCCCGATAACAAACTTGACTGTAGAATACTGCAGTGTTAGAAAATACAATTTTAAACCCTAAATTTGAGATGGTGCTTCACGTTTAGAGTGTAGACCAGTTCAGCTACTTTATTACTGCACTAGTAAAAAACTCATGATCCTAGTGATAATGAAGCCAGTACTTTTTTGGGTTGCCACATAAATATTTTAAAATAAAAAAGAACCCGATTTAAAGAGGAATTTACCTTCTTGCTGAAGCTTTTGGGGAACTTCATGGTTTTGACAAGTTTCTTCATCTTATCAGAGAATCTAGAATCCTGTTCACAACTAGTACCCTGGGAATTTATTAGAGAGAGCAAGGTTTAAGGCGCTCAAAGGACAGTTTAAAGGAAAAAATATGAATGAACCACTTGGTTCTAAGGGGAAAATAAAATACTAAAAAATTGCTTGTTCAACACTAAAAATTCAATACAATATATATTCAAAACTCACTCTTTCCATGTTTTAGTTAATTCCAGCAAGCGGCAACTTTTGATTAGTGTTTTGTGGTTATGCTGTTGGCTTAAAATAATAGAAACCCAAGCCTTCTGAAATGATGCTGTGAAGTTAGCTCAGATTTAGGCTTGCTTTCCTTGGTTTGTCAAAGGATGATGCTGGTGCTGGGCTGCTTTGGCCCAGCTCCAGCTAGCTTCTGTTGTTGGACGGCGGGTGTAAAACTATTTTACATGTCAAAATATATAAAAATCTGGCTGTGTGGCCAGAACTAGGCCGAAGCAAGCCTATTCTGTAGCGGGTTTAGTTCGATTCGATTATTTGATATCCAAACATCCTCAAAATTCAATTAAATAATATTTTGGCTGAAATAAATCTTTTTATTGGCAGAACAAGAGATAAACATATACTGTAGACACTTCCTGATATTTGAAAAGTATAATAATCTATAAAAATAACTATAATTTTTATGAAGCTAAATAAAAAATGTAAATCTTGAGTATCAATACTATTGTCAATGAGGTATGTTGTGTTCTGTGACTATATGTAGTACTGTACTTTCCATAGCTATTGAGATAGATGGGTTAAAGTCAGTTCAGAGAAAATGCAAGCTATGTACTGAAAAAACCTGTTGTGAATTTGAATTCCCTAGGGATTTTAATTGGCCTAGTGACTGATAAACTGGTGAAAAGTAGGAGATTTTATATCTTAGTTTTCGATTAGATTGTCTCTTGGAAGTAGGATTAAGCTGGTTGAGTGGTTTGCTATAGATTACTTGATAATTACAGATAAAATATCAAGTAAATTTAAACAAGATTTATTGATAATTGATTATTTGAGAAGGGCCATATTATTTACTAAAATGGGTAAAAATGGAAATAGGCCATATTTGTATGGCTTGAAAGGGGTGAAAAGGCAGGTTTGGAAATGAACCGCTCATTTGCATCAGCATGTAAATGAGTGTAGTTCAATTACGTTATAACACTGGGAATCGATGAGTGTGAATTAGGATAGGGACGGGAACAGCAATTGTGCAAGCACAGTGTCACAAACCCATTTTTTGGATGTTTTGGATTGGGTCAGAAAACAATTTGGGTGGATTGGTGCTGCAACTTTTAGAGTAGGTCACAATTTGTGCCTCACTCCATTGTGTAGATCACAAAATATAAAAGGAAGACAGTTTTAGAATATGAAACAGATGGTGTCACTTTGTGCAAGGCACAGCATGTAAAATTAGAGCAAGTTCAGTTATGGGACTTTATTTTTTAAATTGAATTTATTAAAGCTTTACCTGCTATTGCCTCACAATGATAGATTAGATTGTACCACAGTTTTCTTTAGATAATTATTTCAAAACACCAATCAAAATATTTATAAATATCTAGTTCAATTGAAAGAAATAGCTTGCATACTTAGTGTCAGAAAATTGCAGACCATGGTATTTTGTCATCCGCCAGATGATACCCTAAGTCTTCTAACATTAGGAAAGTACAGAGAACCTGTGACTTTGGCGTAACCTCTGGCCCAGAATATTTTGTTGCCATCAGAAGTAGCAAGTCTGACAGGGCCCAAGGCCCTAAGGATTTGGGACGGTTCTTCCTACTTCTGGATATAGGTTCATAGTTGTCTCTATATTTTGCTATAGATAATTATACTGTATGACAACAGTATCATCTTTTTCTCTCCACTAATAAAGTCTAAAGAGAGGATCACGTTAAGGAAATAGGACTTGGATCTATCATCAAGTCAATAAGGAATCATCAGTCTTTTATTCTAATGGACTGTCTTTAAGGCGGCCCGCCTGCCCGCGTTTTATCCGAGTTAGCTCACGACACTAAAGGAGACTGAAGTAGCATTAGGGCAACATGGCAGGAGGCCCAGCCTTTTTGGGGTGGTTTTATTGGAAGGCTAAATTGACATCTTTCACAGATTGGTATTCTCTCTGTCTACCTGGGCCACTTCCAGGGCTAGCTAGCCAGTGATGGCTACTAGTTCACGGAGATGAATTTTTCACTTAATCAGAGCTACTCTAATACAATAGGCTCAAAGCCTTTTATCTTAGAGTGGTTGGCCTGATGGCCCAGTCCATGTTGGACTCTTCTAGATGTAATGAAGATGATGGTCCATATGACGGCCCTCTTGTTCTAGGATTCATTTAAAGTTTTAGAATAGTAATTATTATGAGAAGCATGTTTGAGGTGGTGGTTTGAGGTGGATTAATTAATGTGCAGTAATTGCATATACCATTAATTAATTGTAATGCACAAGTATGTTTATGCCAGGATATGATCTGATCACTGATCCCACAACCCGCAGCCTGCATTATTTTGTTGAACCCCTTCCTAAGAGCAATTAACTGCTGGCCCGCGTTATTTTGTTGAAACCGTTAATTAGTCAATATTCAGAAATCCTGACACTTATGATTGGACACAACACAAAACCACATGAGATTGTGCTTAGTCACATCACAATTAATGCAGATTTGTTTTGTGACTTTAGGAGCAGGACACAAAATGTAGCAGTTGAAATTGTGTACTGCCCCCTGAAAACACAAAACAAATCTGCATGAATTTTGATGTGACATGAAGGTCACAAAATGAATTGTGCTCAACTGAAAAAGTCACAAAACCAATTGTGTGGATTTTGGTGCCCATCCCAACCCTAGTGTGAATGCAAGGTATTTCACTTTTGACCTGATGTGTTTCATTTAATCAAATATGGAAATATATTAATATCTGAGGCTTCCTGATCCTTACCAGCCTCCTGCCACCTGGAGTATCTCCACTAAGAATACTAGGATCAAACTTCCTGATATAAATTCCTTAGCCATTTTCTAATAAAGTTAAGCTCATTTTAGTTCATTGGTTTTGACATTGATCTTCAACACTCATCTTCTATTCACCAGGAAGATCCTTTTTATCCAGATCAAATATGCTTAAAGTCAGAACCTCAAGCCTTATATATTTAAGACTTTTGATCAAGTTTTTGTTGTATCATAACAAAGCCCAAATCAACAAGACAGTGCTCACTACAGGGGCATTAAGTCCCTCTTTCATGACAAAAAAGATGTTGAAAAAGGTCATCTTAGCAGTATTAAAGGTTCAATATACATTATATTTTACATTGTGATACATCAAGCAAAAAAGTCCCTTAGCTGAAATATAGTTGCACTTAAAGTTTCTAATACACAAATGGCAACAAAAAAACTTCTACACTAATATTATATATTATGTCTGTATTTATATGTATAGTAACCTTGAGAATTTAGCTCACTAACTCATGTCAAGTATATACTTCTGGGAAGTATAATAAACAAGATAAATGGAAAAATTAAGAATATAATGATAATTTATTGGATATGAATATAGGATAACATATAGTAACATGGGATGCCACATACTGTCAATGTACATCATGGTAGTCATGGGGCTTATCCAAGTGATTGTTCCTCTTAAGTCATGAGTCTTGTCCAAGTTGCGTTCCGCTTAGGATTTGAAATATTTGATCCCCATAATAGATGGTCAAATAATAGTAGTGCCACCAACTTATTGATCTGTTGGGAAATCATTCAGCAAGTTGCTTGGGGAATTAATTCCCAAGAGGGAGTAATCAAAGATGTTATGACACCCACAAAATTGCTGAACAGCAATTGTACCAAAATTTTCCATAAAGCAAATGTTAAGTTAACAACTTAGCAATTCATTTTAATAAAGATCAAACTTAAAAAAGAATATGCATATACATAGATAATTCAGTAAGTTTAGTCTGGAAAAGTTTTACCAAAATCCACATCCAGCTACCTAATTAGATCAATAAAAAGCATACTGTTGACTTTTTTTAGCAAGAATCAACCCCCATTAAAAATATAAAGAAATATTTCTCTTATTTTTATTAAGAATTCATTAGAGTATCAAAATTTGCTTTGAAGTGTAATAACCAAGCATGGTTGGTACTACATGTAGTAGGTACAGAAGAAGGTTTGCAAACTGGAACCCCATCAAGGCAATGACAATGGGTTAGATGGTCATCAAACATCAGAACACCTTGACATGGGTGTTGTATCTTCCAAAGCTTCCCGCAAAGTAGGTCAATATTTAGTAGGCAGAGGTGTACACAGCAATGAATATGATGAAATGGGTTGACACCAGAGGAGGCCAAGAACCAGTGTACAAAGAGTTAAGTTAGCCGGGGTCTTCATAGTACTTTTGGCCCAACCCTTCTGGTGAGGGTCCAAAGGCAGCAGGTCCTTGCTCATACCCTCCAATCCCAAGGCAAGCTGTGAGCACAGCTACAAAGATGAGATGGTTCTTCTTCACTGGTTGGGAATTGAGGGTGAGATTAAACTATCTAAGGTTTTGGCTAAGAATAAGGATTTAGAAGGTATTTATTGAGGGGAGCATTGCTCTCAATAATAGCACAAGCTATCATTGAGGGGGTGATTTTTTTATTTATAGCTTCTCCCACTGTACAAAGTTTTACAAGTGGGAGTGAAAACATGGAATGAGAAGCCCCAAAAGTTGGTTGGTGAGGGTTGGCATTAAGCAATTGGGATATGGTAAACCCTTGTTCCCCCACTATCTGTGGCTTGGCTGCCAATTCTTGGATGTGGCCAATGGATCCAGGTTAAAATACTGTCAGGAGGAGAAATGGGCCCAACTTTCCTCCAATGTCTAATTTTAGAATGATTGGTTGGGTTTGGCAAAGGTCTGGCCCCAACCAAGCGGTCTGGGTCCAAGATCCCCACTGGTTGTGACCAGGATGGGCGGGTAAGGTTGGGGAATTGTTCTTGGGTTGTTCAGCGCTGTATTTTTGGTTCTCCATTTTTAAACCTTTTGAAAGGTACTTATTTGATTGGCTACATGTTTTTTGGTTTCTGATTGTCTGGAGGGACGTGGGGACTGGGACCTGGGTGGGTGGCTGGGCGGCAGGGGGTGCTGGCGGGTGTGGTGGGTGCCTGCCCAGATGATAAATTATTACAGGCTTCACTAAGTTCCATTTTTACTTTTTTTATTTTCCTCATTTGGGAGGGGAAACCCCTTTTTGTATTGGGAACTCTCTGGGCTCAAAATTCTTTATCTGCCCCAAATTGTCACTATGGTGGAAATTTGGTTGCTGTCAGGAATATTCCTGACATCAAGTAATAGAAATGGTGTCTTATTGACACTCAATTCCAAGAGCTTATGGCAGTCAACAGTAAAAAGTGTGAGGCTAGTGCTACTGATGTACAGTAGTTTTATAACCTTTTGAGATAAACAAAAGAACCTCAGTCTAAAAATGAAATGAAGTGAATCCAAATCTATTTTGATTTGATATAAATTCCTTGATTTTGATTTTTTTTCTACATTGAGTTGAGTTCATTTATCTCAACAGGTTATAAAATTACTGTTTATACCCAGCACTTTGACCTCAATCAAGAAGATGAAGAGTTTTATGTTTATGTCATTAGAGATCATTTCCTATTGTTTATAAACTGCATGGAGACCACCCCTGATCAGGGCAATCATCATACCTGTGCACAAGAAGATATCAAAATCAATCTGTCTTTAGCCAACAAGACACATGCTGCATCAACTGAAGCCATTTAATCAACCTATGCTTTTTCTTAAGAGGCAAACTCATGTACAGCATCAAAGAAAGGCAAAAAACTTTTTAACCAAGAAAGATTTTAAAGAGATTATGTCCATGAGCAGCAACTGTTGGAATTTAAACTGTCTTAATGTTGAACTTTGTTGAAATGCAGACAGTCAACTTTAATTTGAAACTTGGGCTGTAGTCTACTAACTAATTTTATAATAAACTGTTTTTATATTGTATCATATAGCTGTAATTATTAATCAATGAAGAAACAAAGCTGATGTTGATATCAATTAAGAACAAACTTATTTATACATAAAATAAGATGATAAATTAAAATTAAAAATACCAAACTATTATACTTTAATTTTATGCCAACTTCAATAAGGAAACCATACAATGCCAACATAAATTAAAAGTTGCATAAATTTCTTAATAAAATGATACATGATCTAAAATACATTTTTTGCAACTAAAATTACTCCCCTGCCCGCTAACATATTTCACAATGCACAGGGGGCGCTTGATGAGTCATCCCATGATGTGACTAACAGTATGGACCAATCTGAGTGCAATGTCAAATTGTGGGCACTTTATCTTAATTAGGAGTGTTGTTAATTCAACATACTGATCCCTTGCTCAAGATATTCCCAACCCAAACCTTATGTTGAACCTGTCACTGTGCCACCTCTTAGTGGACTTGTGGCTCCCCCTTACTGGTATATTAACTACCACCTTTCAAATAAAGCTGCATCTTATTCCTATTCTTGTCCTTTCTACTTGACTGTTGTCTTCACCAATCTAAATACTGAACTATCATTGGTTCAGTTGCAACATCTTCACTTATGATAATTCATTTAAATTTGTAATTGATGCTTTTCTTCAGTCATTTGACATATAGTGGCTAATAATCTCAAGCTTTGTTGTATATTATATTAGTAGTTTATTATAGCTTTAAAATCTTTAGTGTCATAAATGAAATTTTGATTCTATTATTAAGAAAAATCCAAAACTGAGAATTGAATCCTGGACCCCAAGAAATGCGGCCTGCAAGCCAAGAGGGCCAAGGGGCCAGCTGTCAGCGTTTTTTGGGCTCAAATCCAAAGACTGTTTAATAACTTGTCTGCTAAGCCAAGGTAACTTCTTAAATAAAACATGGACCTCAGTCAAATGTGCACCACCAAAGGTCCAAACCTATGCAGAAGCAGCTGCCTGTCTAAAGGAGGTTGAGGCAAAACTTAAAAGCAAACCCTCTGTTGTTTTTGGCTCCTGGGGACAACATCCAGGAGGACACAGTGGGAAATCTTTATAGCAAAAGATTTGAGGTTCAAAGCTAGCCTTGGGTTAGCCTTCAGGGCAAAATTAAGGGCACATACCTTAATTTCCTGGAATACAAGATGTGAAAATCCTTTTGGCAGAAAGGACAGGAAAAAGCTTGAAGATTATTAAAGCCAACGCAAATGTGGATAAACTTGTCTTTATTAGGAGATTTGATTCTACTTAAATAGTAGACAAGGGACGGTGATCACTCATTAGAAAGAAAGAGTGGCTGAGGGGGTCACATTGGGATGAGGTCATACCAGGATCAGACAAGGGAAGGTATGGTGTTCTGGAATGGGTGGATATTGGCACAGACCCATTTACAAAAGACAAGGAATTCCCGAACTTGAAAGTGAAACCAGCCAAATCTTTGCAGCTATCAATATTTGAAGGCCATATCAAAATAGCATTAATGGCGCAATTTCTGACACCCTCCAATAAGTGTCAGTCAACAATAGTCCCCAGCACCAAAATTGCAATGCATTTGGCCAGGCTTTGCAATGCAGCAAATAGAGGCAGAGAAATAGAGCATCACCACTTCTATTCACCAACGCCAGCCAACCCAGAATTAGCCACCTTTTAAGTCCCCCAAATGCCAAAGTCCCATTGAAAGAATGCCTGCAGACCTAAAGCCCGCAAATTTTGGAGATGTGAAAGTTAACAGTATAAAAACCCCAACTATAATGAGAATGGCAGTATTGCCATTCTGATAATAAAATTTAATGAAACTTTGGTTCACTCACATTCTACCTTATCTAGTTTTAATATTCTACTACCTTCACTCCAGTCCTGCATACTCAAAGGCCCTGCTACTCCTACCAATGAATCCAGGGACCCTTTGCCTGCATTATTCTGTCCACCTGGAGCACCCCTTGAACTTTTACATTTCACCAAGTACCCTTCAAACCCATCCTATTCCAAGTTCATCCTAGAAAATTACTCCTTTCTGACCCCTTGGCAAGAACTAGAGTCACATAAACAATTGAATGTGAAGGAAAGTGGTACATAGTTCTGCCCAAAATTTTCTGAAATAAGTACAATCATCTGCTTACTTACCTAGTAAAGTAGTTTTAAAAGCTATGGCAATGAGCAAAAACAATTCAGATTTAAACAAAATTAAATAAACAAAGTTATATTGATTTACAATAGAATTAGGTTCATTTCAGTTTCCCTTAAATCTGATTTCATTTCTTTTAAATCTGAATTGTTTCTGCTTGTTGCCATAGCTTTTAAAACTACTATACCAATGACCCCACCTCTAACCCCACAGCTTGGTCACCCACAAGAATTCACCACCACCAATGATGCTACTTTCACCCAGATGTTTGAAGTACTCTATATTACTTGTACAGGCTTGGTGGATTCCATGGTGCCAAATTTTGGCCCTTGGTCCTTGCTTGGTCAATCCTTATCTTATGTTATTAAGTTGGTGCACATCCTATGGTGGGCATTACCCTCTGTCTTAGTGTTTCCTCCACCTGAATCAAACAGTGTTCCCAACAGCAATTGGTATCCTGACAATTAGAAAAGATCCTTTTAACCCGTAAATATTAAATTAAACTATATTATATATTTCAAAACAGCAACAGTGGAAAAATAAACTGTAGGGATGCAAAAGTGAGAATTCAAAAGTGAGAATCTAAAAGTGGCCAAGTCAACACTTTTTAAATTTTCAAAATGGATTTTTATAATAAAGCAACTACTTTTTCTTGACTTTTTTAGTTGAGAGAATGAATAAAAAGTATTTTATATGGCCATAATAAATTTTAATTCCAGATGAGTTGTTTTAATTTAATTTTGAAATTTTAAAATTGTTTACTTGGCCACTTTTAGATTCTCACTTTTGAATTCTCACTTTTACATTCCTACAGTTGATTTTGCCACTGTTTCCATCAAAACTAGTATTTATATAGTGATATTTAATGTCAACACAAAGGAAAATCAACACAAAAGCAAAATCAAGACAAGGGTAATAGGTTAAGCAAACACAACAACATAAATTAGCAATATTTAATAAGTGCTTCACTATAAAAGAAGGCCAACAATGGCTAAGTTTACATATTCACTGGTTTAATAATATAAATATCCCACTTAACATTTTCAGCTAATGAAATTTTATGCTTAGAGCCCCAAAACTTCCCATAGTAATAATAAATCTACTATTTACAACATCTAGTACTTAGTATTTAAAAGATATATGCCTATAAATTAACTATAGCCAAAAACCAAAACAGACTAGGAAAAGACTAATTTTCAAGCCTGATCTTAATTAAATTAATACTTATATGTTTTTTACATAGTAATTTACCTCAATAATGCTGAATTTCTACATTTCAACAGTCAGAATCAAGACATTTTTTAGGTAACTGTCTAAATTCACATTTTTTCTCTATTTCAACACTTATAATGTTGAAACTAAACATTTAAATGTAGTTTCTTCTAAACTTTTATTAATAAAAGGCCTCAATACTGTACTGTAAATTCATAACCTAAATGTAAAAATAAGGGATTGTCAAATCCTTGGTCCAAATTTTGAATCACTTTTGCGGGCAACTCATCTGAGTGAAAATTAAAATATTTAATAAAATTAACCATTTAATTTGACTTTTTTGGTTTATCTAAATTGGCAAATTTTGAATCTCTTGAGCATATATCTCAACTAACAAAAGACAAACACAGAAAGCAAATGTGGGATACAAGAATCAGAAATGGAGGATTCTAATGTACAATTTGAGATTTCCTGTATGTCTAACAAATTGTAGACAGCAATAAAATAAGTAAAAAAACAAAAATTGTGGGATTGTCAAATCCAAGAACCAAGTTTCAAATCATAATTGCAAGGAATTTGAAATAAATATAATTTATGGGTGTCTCAAAAATAATGCCAAAGGATCTAGAGTGGATTTTTGCTAGTTCTTTTAGGAATCATAGGCATTCTCAGAAATCATCCTATTCCAGTTTAGGACGGCTAAAATTTAGATCCTACTATTCACCAACTTAACATACTTAACAATAAAATTGATTAAAATATACACTTCTCTTTTTGAGTTTAATTTTTTTACTAAAAATTTATTGTGCCTTCTTTTAATAATAACCAAATAAACAAGCTGTTCCCTGGCCTTGAAAAAATCATGCAGGGCTACCTGGGTCTTCCAATAGTGAAGCCTATGTCTATGGTCATTACCAACCTTCAGGCCTCTCCCCAAGCACTACCCAGGATTGTGTTCTTTCTCCTGTGTCCTCAAGCATGACCCTGTTTGCCCATCACGCACAGGCTGCTGCTAACCCAAATCATGTATCAACACTAGCATCTGGAATAGGCCAATTGAGCCAAGGGGCCACCCAAGTAAGCCAGAATCCAGAAACAGCCAATCAGATGGCATTGACCAGTTCCCAAGATGAACACGTTCCTCCCCCAGCCAATCAGCCTGCAAGACGCAGAAGAAAATTGATCACTCTGGACATTGTTCTCAAAATGATTGAAAATTGAGGGAAGCTTATGTCTCTTGGGGAAATTGCGGCCACAATGGGTTTTGCAAAGTCCACTGTGGCTGCAACCCTGCGAGCCCACTCCAACTGTGGCCCCCCATCAAGAAGACCCCAACTGGTGCCTGTACCTCAACCAAAGGTGATACAGCCCATCCCCTTATGATGGCCATTATGGAATGTGACCCGCAGATGCCCCTGGTCCAGGTACGTCTCCAGTTGGGAATCCACGGCATCTTCACCAACAAAAGAACGGTGAATTCATGGATGCACGGAGTTGTGGTTGCCACCAGAATCCTATCCAATCAGGTTCTTGGTGGCCTCATTTTGGTGGATACCTACCCATACAATGCAACCATTATTAATTTTATTAAAGGGAGGGCAATGAGGGCCCATAATGACATCATCTTCCTATCATACGCCAAGATCTCAGCCAGTATCCAAGACTTTGGAGAGAAGCGCATCCAATCTGACGTGTACAAGCGCAGCCCAATCTTGTATTGTTTTGTTGAGATTTTATTGGCAGTTTCCCCATTGGGCGTCAATTATTACTCAGCAATATTGAACATTGCTGATGGGTATGCCTACCAGATGGAGCTCAAGGACATGCTGGAGGAGTGGGCTACCCAACAAGCTGTATACACAGTTATAATGAGTGCTGAGATAGAGCAGTGTGAATGGGCAGCCAAAGAAATTAGGGCTGCGGGGCATAACTATTGGTCCTATCCCACCAACCACACTGACATGTATCTTGCAGATGTATGTCTTTACAATTTTGGTTCAGCTCTCAGGCGCTAAAAGCCTGCCACATACAATGAACTGTGCACCTGAATTGAGAAGGATTATGAGCTTTTTCTGTCCATATTTGTCCAGGATTTATCTGATCTCATCATATTCTATGCAAGTGATAGTGATAAGTTCAGAAAGGAGTCCTGCCTTCCCCCACGCCCATACATTTGTTTTGTCAAGCCCACATACGTGACAGAAGAAGAATTTGAACAATTGAATCAATCAGCTCTTGCCACCTCTTCCCAGTCAACAAACCAAGCCTCCCCAACTCCCCCATCAAGACCAAGCCAACTGCCTTTCAATCTTGACTCACAGACCACCACCCATTCCCTCCAACACTACCTCTGATGCTGTCTCTTTTACAGGCTCAGATAATTGTGATGTACATTCCGCCCATTCCCTCCCCTACTCATCTTTTGATGAGTAAAATAAAAAAATTCTGTGACAACTTATTAAAATTGATATTATTTCTTTTGATTTATAATTAATAACATATTCTTTCTACATTATTGACATTCTCATAATCAATAAAATGTTGTACATTTTATGAATAACATGTAATTATTTACATGAATATTTTCAATATTGATCATAAATTAAAGACCACAAATGTAAATTTTCCATTATAATATTGCAATTAGATATCAACTCTTGATATTTTGATATTATGTGCATAACTCAATGCATTTTTTTAATAAAATTCATTGTAAATGAGGCCTTTTTCATTGTAATTTATTTAAATGGACTGTGTTTATATTAGAGAGCCATTAACGCTTAGTATGAATATTGATACATAGTGCATTTTACAGCCTGTATATTTACCTATTGGTAATAATTCTGTAAACTTTTTAGTCAGATTTTGTGAGGCAATAATAATTTAATGGGTTAATGAATTACTGTTTATACCATTAATTGGCTAATTTTCTTTTCTGTGACAATTGTGCATTTTCTGATATTTACGCACTAGTATCCAATTGGTTGGTTTCACATCCCATCACACAGGCAATAGGAAACGTGGTCAACACCCCAAGACCAGATGCTGTCAGGGTGGCAATCATGTTTCCTATTGCCTGTGTGATTGGATGTGAAACCAACCAATTGGATACTAATGTGTAAATATCAGAAAATGCACAATTGCCACAGAAAAGAAAATTAGCCAATTAATGGTATAAACAGTAATTCATTAACCCATTAAATTATTATTGCCTCACAAAATCTGACTAAAAAGTTTACAGAATTATTACCAATAGGTAAATATATAGGCTTTAAAATGCACAATGTATCAATATTTGTACTAAGTGTTAATGGCTCTCTAATATAAACACAGTCCATTTAAATAAATTACAATGAAAAATGCCTTGTTTACAATGAATTTTATTAAACAAAATACATTGATTTGTGCACATAATATCAAAATATAAAGAGTCAATGTCTAACTGCAATATTCTAATGCAAAATTTACATTTATGGACTTTAATTTAATATAGATGATGAAAAATATTCATGCTGTTGCAACCAAGATTTGAACCTCGCCTGCTAACATATCTTACAATACACAGGGGGCGCTCAATGAGTCGCCCCTTGACGTATCTAACGTCATGAATGAATCTGATGGTGATGTCAAATGGTGGGCACTTCATCCTAATTAGGAGCGTTGCCAATTTGACCTGCTAATCCCCGCACAAGTTATTCCTTGGCTCCAAACCTTACATGGAACTTCCCACTATGCCACCCCCTTGTGGCCTTGTGGCTTTCCCCATTTAGTATATTAACCACAATATTCTACAATAAACAATACCTTATTCTTATTATTCTGTCCTTTCCTATTGGACTGTTGTCTTCCCCAATTCCAAGTACTGGACCCTCATTGGTTCAGTTGCAACAGTGGTAGCAGAAGTAGGTGCCGACCTATTCTAAAAACAAAATCCCCCCAAGAAAGGACAGAGTACGGGCCGCATGGCTACTCCACAACAAGAGATGTTCCTTCCAATCCCCAAAGGGACATTCCTGAAGGTTATGTCATCTATCAGGATCAGCTAGTTCTTACCAGTGTATACAATTGGCTCTGCCTCGGGCAGCGTGACGCTAGCGTCACCCTGCCACAGTCAGATCTGTCACAATGTATGCTCAACCTCCAACTAGAGTCCTTCACTGGTGGTGTCAAAGGAGCTGACATTGTCAGTTGGCTCCAGTCCACCAAAATGCGCCTTTGTATCTGTCAGGTTCCTGAGTCTATGTGGGTTGCCACCACATCTGGCCACCTTACGGGGCCCGCCGCCGTGTGGTTCACCAACTGGGCCAGCCAGGAGTTTGACGTCACCTGGGCAACCTTTCAAGAGCCGCCAAGTCCCAATATAGTGAAACCTTCTCTCCCATCATCTTGGGGACTCCCCTCTTAGCCATCAAGCAGACTGGTTCCGTCCCTGAGTATCTTGCTGCGTGGCAACAAACCCTTGCTGCCGCCCTCAAAGCAGTGACTGATGGGAACGCCATGTTGCTCACTCTCATTGTTAATGGGTTAAAACCCCATATTTGCAAGTGGGTTCCCGTTGGCTGTGGCACCTCTATTGATGACTGCTATAAAGCCATTGTAGAGGCCAGTAACCAGGCTTCAATGGGCTTCCGCTGCACCAACAAGACTCCACCCTAACCACATCCTGCACCTAACAATGGCCAAGGTCAAGTGGGCTGTTGCCAACCGCGCCAGCAGGAAGGTGCAGCCAAACGCCCCCGCAAGGGGGGAGCTCCAGCTAGCGCTAATTGAGGACCAGGGAAAAGCCTGGGGGTTGTAACAACAAGAGGCCTTACAACCCCAACTGACCCGCCCTCTCAGCCCTTGCTTGCAAAGAACTCCCGCGACTACAATCTTCACAAAGTCAAAACCCTAGACGTTTTTCAGGTCCATAGCAATGACCCTGTATTACAGGCCGCTCATTCCGCAAATAAAGTAACACACTTGTCCTATCCCTTCTGTTTCTGTGGGAACACCCACAAGTTACTGGTAGATACCGGGGCTGATCACACCATAGTAGATCAGGCGTTTGCTGACTCCCAACAATTTGACCAAGTACCCAGCAGATTCAAAGCAGTACATGTAGCTGATTCCTGCAGAATTGCCATCACCCACAAGACAGTACCCTTCTCCGTAAGAATGGGGAACGTCCAGGTTAAGCTCTCTGGGCCAATCATGGCAGGCCTCAGCCACAACGTAATTGCTGGCCTCAACTGGCTCCGGCATAACCGCCCTTACATTGACTGGGATACCTCTGTCATCACCCTCAATAGAAATGGGGTGGGGTTTCAGATTTACCCCATGGAAATGAACAAACTACTACATGACACTGTGTTTGTCAGAATGACAGAAACAGGCTCATACAATTTCAAGGGGGGAGACTAGACTTTAACCAATGTTCAGTCAAAGTTATTTGTGCAGAACCATCTGCAGTCCCTCCCTTGTCAACATCACCACCACCAGCGCTAGCTGCACTCCTTGAGGAGTACAAGGACGTATTCAGTGAAACACTCAAACAACTACCTCCACCCCGGGAGATCCAGCACGCTGTACAACTTCAAGGATTGTTACCAAAAGCACGACCATTATACCGTCTCCCGCCAAAGGAAGATGAAACCCTCTGCCAGCACCTTGTGGACGCGCTTGATAAGGGATTCATTTGCCCCTTGCTCTCTCCATACAGGGCGGTGGTCTTCTTTGTAGCTAAGAAGGATGGGTCTCTTTGCCTGGTCACAGACTACCACGCCCTAAATGAGGTGACAGTTAATAATAAATACCCCCTGCCGCTGATTGACAACCTGTTTGATACACTTGCAGGCGCAAAGGTCTTTAGCAAGATTGATCTTACTGCAGGGTACAACCAGGTCTACATTGCACCAGGGGACAAGGCAAAAACTGCCTTCTGCACACACTACGGGTTGTTTGAGTGTTGTTTCATGAACTTTGGAATGACTAAAACTCCCCCCACCTTTTCCATGTTGATGAACAAAGCCTTTGAGGAAATGATTGGAAAGTGTGTGGTTGTGTACCTTGACAGCATTATTGTCTTCAGTCAAGATCAAACCACACACCTCCAACACCTCCGTGCTGTCCTCAACACCCTTTGGGAAAACCAGCTAAAAGCTAAACCCTCCAAATGTGAGTTTCTCAAGTCATAGTTACTATTCCTTGGGCACATCATCTCTGCCCAAGGGATAAAACCTGATCCTGCCAAAATCAAGGCAATCACTAGCATGCCGCCCCCACTGATGTGGGCCAAGTGCAAATCTTCTTGGGCATGGTTGCCTATGTATGCAAGTTCATCCCCAATTGCGGAGAACTAATTGCACCTCTTACTGAGCTCCTCAATACCAAACAGCACTTCCATTGGACCCCCGCCAGAGACCAAGCCTTTGAGACGTTGAAGCAAAGACTCACAACAGCACCAATACTGCAGTTTCCCAACCAAAATTGACAGTACAAACTCGAGACTGACACCTCTGACAGGGCCATAGGGGGGTGCTAAGGGTAGAAACTAACAATGGCGTCTTCCTCCCCATAGCATATGAGTCCAGGAAGCTCATTGACTTGGAACAATGTTATCCCATCCATGATAAAGAGCTGGCAGCCATTGTACACTGCGTTGAGAAGTGGTGCTGTTACTTGGAAGGTGCGATCTTCCCACCCCACGTTCTGACAGACCATAAGTCACTCCAGTACTTCAACACGCAGTCCCATTTGACACGCTGCCAAGCAGGATGGGTTGAACGTCTATCCCCTATCAATTACGCATTGAATATAAGCCTGGAAAAGAACCTGTCACAGCCAACGCTCTTTCACGGCTCTATGTAGTGTCCATCACTGGGGACAACAATCTGGACCCAGACTGGCCCATGCTCTACCTGCGCCCTGAGGCAACCCGCTACAAGGGCCTTAACTTGGTCACCATCTCCAAGCTGAAGGGCAACAAAAGTCAGTTTACCATCAATGCTGGAAACGTCTGCTGCTGGTCAGAGACAGGTGAAAAGACGCCTTATATTCCCACCACACAACAAGGAGACACCATCTTGCACTACCACCAAACCTTGGGTCACATCAGAGGGTGTAACCTCTTTGAGATCATGAAACGTAAGGTCTGGTGGCCGCGCATGCGCCAAGTCATCTTGGACCTCCTTGAGATGTGCATGTTGTGTGAAAAAATTAGTCCAAACCTGTACCCCCTAAGTCTGTCCTACCCATCAAGGCTATGGAACCCTTCAAACAGTGGGCCCTTGACATTGTGGGACCGCTCCCCGAAGACAGACTTGGTAATAAGTATATTATCACCACTATCAACTACTTCACGCGTTGGCCAGTAGCCTGGGCCACAACCAACCACACCGCCACCACCGTTACCTGCTTTATTGGCAAAGAGATTGTGGTTTGCTTTGGGCAACCCAAGCGTCTTATCACAGATGGCGGGCCCAAACATGTTGGACACGTTGTGAAGGCATACTGCATCAAGAACACGCTCCAACATATAGTCACAACCCCCTACCACCCGCAAGCCAACGGACACGTGGAACAGTTAAACAGCTCCCTGGTTCTTTTAATTTCCAAACTCTTGCAAGAGCATCCTAACACTGTGTGGACTGAACACCTTCCCACCGCCCTACTGATCCTGCAAGCAAGAATCAACAGGGGCACTGGGTTCAGATCTAACACCCTGGCCTTTGGAACACCTGACAGTCTGAAAGGGGTTAAACAGGGAAAACTACGGACCAGGGCTCCCAACAAGCCCCCCTTGGTGTCAACTCCCTCCCTAGACCAATGGCGTGCCAAAGCCCGAGAAATCAAACACAAGCAGATTGCAGGAGGGACAAAACACCTTGAAGCTAGATACGCCATAGGTGACCCCGTCTACACCCTTAATCCCAATTCTGCCAAATTAGAACCCAACCACCTAGGGCCCTTCAAGGTAGTTGCTGTCTATGACAAACACACCTACCAACTTGAGGATGCCCAGGGAAACACCAAGAAACTCCACCACAATTGCTTGCGCCCCTGCTGTGCAATCCCCACACAAAGGTTGTTTGTGCGGACCTTCCAAGACCTTCTGCAGACTCCAGCCCTGGTGTATGACAACAAGCAGGGGGAAAAGGGGGTGTTGCAACTGAGATTCAAACCTCGCCTGCTAACATATCTTACAATACACAGGGGGAGCTTGATGAGTTGCCCCTTGACGTATCTAACGTCATGAATGAATATGATGGCAATGTCAAATGGCAGGCACTTCATCCTAATTAGGAGCGTTGCCAATTTAACCCGCTGATTCCCACACAAGTTATTCCTTGGCTCCAAACCTTACATGGAACTTCCCACTATGCCACCCCCTTGTGGCCTTGTAGCTTCCCCATTTAGTATATTAATCACAATATCCTACAATAAATGATACCTTATTCTTATTATTCTGTCCTTTCCTATTGGACTGTTGTCTTCCCCAATTCCAAATACTGGACCCTCATTGGTTCAGTTGCAACAATGCTCTGAAGGTAGTACTATAAAAACCAGTTTTTTGATGTAATTCAAACAAAATGTCAAATATCTATAATTTGATAAATGAATTAGAAGCACACCTGCAAAAGGTTGTTGAAATAGAAAAAATATTAGGGAAATAGTAACAGGGAAGCTGGGTAACAAGGGCCAGCCACTGATACAGTGAAAAGAAGATGCTCTGGATAAGTTGGGAAATATTATAGATGAAAAGAATAAAGAATAAAGAAAAATTACTTAATCTACAGGGAACAATCCTATCAAGTCTGAAGTTCAATGACACAGCCTGCAATTTGTGGGAGTTCTGGCAAGGGGCCAAAGAAAACAACAAGAAAATCAAACTGATTGAAGGAACTGAAATCTCAAAGAAAATAAACACTAATGAAGAGGAAACTAATCAAATAGAAAAATATGAAAATGAAGCACAATCAAGAAGCAGAAGTGCCTCAAGAAACAATGAAAATTCAACAAATGAAAATCAAGAGGAAACACAAGTAGCATGGAAAATAAGGAAGATCAAGCCCAGGAAATCAAATGAAGAGCAGCCAACACTCATGAAGTTTGCTGAAAGAGCGCCTGTGGCTGAGGGGGCCGCAGGGGAAACAATCAGTAAGTTTTTTATGTTTTACTTATATTTACTTTAGTTATAACTAGGAATGGGGATGAGGCCGCTGAAGTGACAGCCTTTATGCCTAGTTGGTTTCAAGGGGGTTACCATTCACTGGTAGCCCCTCTAAAGCAAATAAAAAAATGAATTAATAAAATAATTCAAATGAACATGAATAATTTCACAAATTTTGAAGCAAAAGCCAAGGAATATTTACCACCCATGGGGTGCTTGCCATGGATAAGGGAAGCATAAAAACTAGGAGCAAATATCAATTTCAAAGAGATGACTGAAATTTGCTGGGATATCAAAATAAACTTTAATGAATATATTTATGAAAGTATTCAACAAATTCCCTTTTCAAACATAAATGAATATGAAAAAAAATCTAATAAAAACTGACTTTCAAATAGGAACTTAATATCTTAAATCAAAATTTTCAATGAAGTATTCAGATCATTCCTGTAAATTCAGAACCTGAATGTAAAAATGCAGGATTGTCAAATCCTTGGTCCAAATTTTGAATCACTTTTGTGGGATGGCCTTTTTTAATTAAATTGTTTTTTTATATATCTATTTGAATATTTGAAAATACAGGAACTCATAGACACTTTGCAAAGTTCAAGTCAAACTGCATATTTCCAATGGACAAAATGAATTAACTGGGATCAGATTTGAAGCGTTCAAATCCATCAACCATTTTCATTAAGTTTACTATGTTTTTTGAAATTGTGGGAATGTCAAATCCAAGAACCAAATTCCAAATCACTTTTGAATGCCACTAGTAAACTCAGATATTAATTGCAGGAACTGGAATCCAAATTTAATGTACACTAAGCACACTAGGAAACACCAACCCAAATAAAGAATCTCCGCCACAACTAAAATCAAACTAAAAATTCAATCTCAATAACCATAATTAGACAAAAAAGTGATTAAATTTTAAAATCATTCAAATCTGGAAAGTATACAATATTATTCCCTTCAAATCACAGATTTAGAAATTCTATTACTATTCAAGGCTAACTCAAGCAAAAATAACTACCCACAACTAAACCAATAACTCCAAATAAATACATATTTATTCTAAAATATATTCTTTATTTTATTTTACATTAGTTTTAAAAGCTATGGTGACAAGCAAAAATTCTTCAGATTTAAACAAAATGATTTCAGATTTAAGCAAAATCCAAGTTGCGCAAGATTCAGGATTCAATTAATTTAAATATTTTTGGTTAATAAATGAACTGTCAAACCAAAAACAAAATTTCACTAGCCCATCATAAAAAATTATATCAAACATCAAGTGGTGTAGTTCAAACCACAAACAAAATGAACTGACACAACAACTGAAATGGATGGATGCTATTCCAAAGTATATTATAATCCAAGCAGGATTCATATGAGGCACCAACAGAAGGACCAAAATGAAACAAAATTTGAGCAATCTAGAAGCAAGATTCCACAAGCACAAAACAAAATGAACTCACACAAGATGTATAGTATGAGCAGCCTAAAATAGAAAAATAACAGTTTAACAGCCAATCAACAGCTATCCAATTTAAGACCAGAGGCATTTTATCCTTTTTCATGGCTCCAGATTTGTATGAAAAGGTTTTGAGAACTTTCCAAATATGTACTTGTGATTC